>CM062221.1:30573471-30964357 GCA_031216235.1 Syzygium jambos
GTGCATGGCCATGCTTGTACCCTCCTTGTTCATGCAACTATGCAATCTTTTGCTCTGCGTACCATTTTTTATTTGTTTGTTCTCTTGTGTCTTATTTTTGGGCCTATGTCGCAACCCGCCAAATTTTCGCGGAAGAGGGAAAATGGCGTAGCCTATTACGCGCTAAAGGTGGCGTTTGGCATGTTGTCAAATAGTGAAAATTCTGTTCTTCTGTTCTTAGAATCAGTTTGGGAGCAGAAATTCGTTTGTTAAAATTTTTGTGGCCAGACATAATTTTGCAAAAAATTGTTCTCAGAATCAGTTTTGGAACAGAATCAAGAAGCAAAAAAAGTAGCTTCTTGATTCTGGAACAATTTTTTCATTTCTGATTCTTCTTCCTTTTTGGTTTGTTCTTCTTTTTTCTGATCTGCCGCCGGCCAGGGCCAACGAGGTGGTGCGGCCCTCAACGATGGCCAGCGAGGCTCGACCTCGCCAGATCTGGGCGAGGTCAAGCCTCGCCCGGCCAAGGTGAGGCCAACCTCGCTCTTGCCGGGGGTGGCGAGGGCCGCGACGTCCTCCTCGGCTTTGGCCTGTGGCCGGTCGCTGGCGCTGGCGACTAGCCATGGCCAAGGAAGGGAAGGAAAAAAAAGAAAAAAAGTGGAAGAAATATTAAAAAATTCAAAATATTATTAATACAAAGAAATTTTGTGTAGTTACCAATCGTATTTCTGTTCTTTTTCTATTCTAATAATAGAAATTTTGGGCAGTTACCAAACACCTTCAATTGCTTAGAATTGTTCTCTGACACAGAATAAAAAAGAATCAGTTCCTAGGTACAGAATTGTTGCCATGCACACCTTAAGTCTAGATTTGGGACTTAACTTGGGCTCTCCCAAGCCCATGTCATATCGTGATTTATGTTTTAAGTTTTTAACCTGCAAGTGATTTTTATCTATGAATCACCACTAATCGATTTGCGGTGGGTCGATTAAAAATCCAAGTAAAGTGACGGAAGAATCACCCTACTCCAATGAACAAAAGATTAAATGAGTTCGGAAATTTGATTACACTAGTTGAGTAACTAGTGCCCTTTCGGTACCTTTCATCCTGTTCATTTCAAAAAATATTTGTCAGGCAGTTTAAATTGATTTTATAACCTATTTCCTAATATGTGAGGTGATCAAATGAGTGCACAATTATTAAATATTAGCAATCAAACTAGATATGAGCCTAGAATTCTAATCCTAACTAAGGCGGCAACATTCAAAATATGACAATTTATGTAATTATATTCTAATTAGAAACAACATGCATAATAATAATAATACAACAGTAGTAATGATAACATGCAAAATCCCATTGTATAGCCCTATAAGCTTATCCGATTTAAATGTAATTATTAATCAAATAATTCACATAATTTAGAAAAATATTCAAAAATACTAATTTCTAAACTATTTCCTAATTAATTTTGAAAAAGGAATAATAATAATAATGATAATTACGATTTAAAAATTAAATTAAAAATTAAAAATAATAATATAATATTCAATCGGGTCGGGTCAGACTGACCCGGGTCAACGGATCTGACCCAAATTCGTTGACCCGGGTCCTAAACTGGATCGAGCCTGGTGGAAAATGCCAAAATAGATCCGGTTGAATCGGCCCTATTTGGCATGCAGATTGGTCCAACAGGTCTTTCGGTCGGTCCATGCCGAATTTTGGGCCTCTCAGACGTGGGAGACCAACGGCCGGGCAAAAATCCAACGATTTGCTGACTATTTCGCCTGGCCTTTGGCTTTAGTTTTCTCAGCACCTCAAGTAGAGAAGATTAGGAGGGGGAGCATCGCTGGCGAGTGACCGGAGTGGTCACTAGCTAAGCTTTGGCCAAGGCTCATTGAGCCCTAAATGTCGATTGGAGCTTGGCCGGCCAACACAGGTCATACTTTGACCTCGTTTGGGCTCTAATAGCCGTCACAAGGCCACCCAAGGGGATGGAGATTTGCCGGTCAGCTTGCGTATCGTTGGCGGGGGACTTAAATAAAACTGACTCCATGTGGGCATTTCGTCGAACATGTGGAGTGCACGTCCGAAACATGGGAACTTCGACCTATTCCAAGACTCAAACCTGTTCCGACTGATGTAGCTAGCAAGGATCACCTAGAGGGGGGTGAATAGGTGATCTAAATAAATTCTTTACCAATTTAAAGCAGAAGTAAAAGATCAAGAACAAAGTCTGAACAACAAGCAAATTCTGATCAGACTTTATGACAAATATTCTTGTGAGCAGTATAAACAATATAATAAGAGATTAGAGATGGAGAAAACTGCACACAAACAATTATAGTGGTTCGGCTTAGATTAAGCCTACGTCTACTCTCCCACGCTGATAGCCTACTGGCTGGATTCCACTAATCAAATCAATGAGAAGTTACAACAAGTTGTGCCGCTTAAACCCAAGCACTTCTCCCCGAAATTGGTGCTGCTTATACCAAGCCGATAGATCACACTATCTCACACCTAAGCACACACTTATAACATTATCTACACCTCTCAAATGATTACACGTTTAAGCTCACGAAAGACAAGAAATTGAATCGGGGTATGCTCAGACTTTAGACTTGTTGATTCTTGATTTCGTTCTCTACCTTCTGCTCCTCGTTGATCTTCTTTTATACTCCTCCACTTCCAAATTAGTCGTTGGACAGTTTTCAGAGGATCATCTTCCAATATTCACCTTTGGACAGATTTGTATAAAATGGATCGAGTAGTCGTTGGTTGATAAAATCTGAATCTCGCCGATTTTGGTCGTTCATACAATCAAAATCTTGGTTTCCATAAGTAGAGCTTTATCCGTAGTAATGCATTCTTGTCGTAATATTTGATTGTCAATCAATTTGATTAAGATTGAAACAATCAAAACTTTCCTTATGTGAAATCCATGCCAGATCACTAGCTGTTATGTTGAGTTCTGAGTTCTGTGTCTGTATAATTTTAGCATCTACGTCTGCGTCTGAATAATTTCAGCGTCTGCATCTGAAGAACTTCTGCGTTTGAGTCTGAACTTTTCGTTCTTTCACAATCTGAACATGAACTAGATCAAGATTGACATATGGTTTTCTTCCAAAAATAACTTCCTGAATCAAAATACTTCAAGGCATTTATCAAACTTACAAAATACTCATGGACTGTTTTGTCAACTTCAAAATCTATTAGGAATTTTCCTTAACAATCTCCCCCTTTTTTATGATGATAAAACTTCCATGCAGATATATAGATTTTGAGATAATTTTGAAAAATATGATTAAGCATATAATGTTGCAGATATTTAAGATATCATATATGATCAGAGTAATTTGATATGGGATTTTTTATACTCAGTTTTCGAATAAGACAAGGAGTATGACAAAATCTGAACCGTAAAAGAAATGAATCACAGTCTGTCTCCTTTTATTTGTATCCAATAATCTGCATATCAAACCAAATCATATCTGCGTATTGAGCATATCAAAGCATATCATATCTGCATATTTCTCCCCATTTTTGTCAGCATCACAAAAAGATATATGCGTAAAATTCCTTAATGATCATGACAATATATGGAAGTATAATCAAAACTTAATTTTATGCATTAATTAAGTAGAATTATCCACTAAGCACATATGCATATTTACATTCTCTCCCCTTTTTTGTCATAATAAAAAAAGTGATAGTAATGGAAATGGTATCATGTAGAGAATATAAATTTAACTCATCTTCACATACTATCTTCAAAATATATTTGGCATGAAACACAACCTTCAAAGATATCATCTTTCGCGAACATAACATATATTCAATATAGCTCATGTTCAAATATCATATATATATTATATATATCAATGAACACGCATGCACATAATAAATTTCACAATCTTTTTTTCATGAAAAAAACGATAATATAAATAAGAGATTCATTAATGACAAAAAGTAAGAAATACTAACCCGGATTGTGTAGAACTTAGCAAGTTCTAACATACATTACCTTTTCTTTCATAGTAATCAAGAGTGGGTAGAAATTAAATTGACTTTCATACTTGATTTACGCTCTCTATCAATTTGATACCATTTTGAGATGATTCTCCCCCTTTCTTTTGCATTTTTCCACTTTTTGTTTTTCTCCCCCTGTCATCAAGACAGCTTTTGCAAATAACTTTCATTGCAGCTTGTGCACTTTGAACAAATTGTTGTTCCTCTATTTTCTTTGTAGCAGCAACATCCGCCACATTTGTTTGCATTTTGAAATTCGAGAAAGAAATTTGTTTTCTTCCATTAAGCTCATCTCGGATTCAAACTGCATAAACTGAACAAACTTTTTGCACAAATTTGCAGTTAAAGATATAATATCTCACATAATATGTAATGCCTTGTCTTTAGCAATAATATCAAATATTTAAACCTGAAGCAACTTATCCTTTCGTACGACACATTAAGCATTTGCTCATCGTGTTTTGACGTGCCTCCAATAATTTGTCAGAATATTGCATAAAGGAGAAATTTTCGATCCTTCGAAAATGTTGCAGAATCTCCCCGATTGTGGGATCAAGCTTTCCAAACTTCACAAGGAAATATTCTTTTATATCCTGCAAATACTTGTAAGAGAGATAATAATCTTTGCAAAATATAGAGAATGTCATGTACATACCTTGCTCTGATTTGCGGATCAAACTTGCTAATTAAAAAAATCTTCTAAGAATATAGCAAGTGATTCAAGATTGTAGGAATTTTCCTTAAGCGAGAATCTCATAAGTATAAAGATTATATGACATTAACGAATTTCGCAAAAAAAAATGTAGCTATTTCAAGCATTAAATATATGCAATATCTTACACACATGGCAACAAATATTACCAATTTGTATCTCAATAAGCATGTTCAGAATATACCTTTCCTCTTTAGAAAGAATTCATCACTAGAGATCCTTCGTTGATTGCATCATGACTTGCGTAGGTTTGCATTCATACTTCCTTTGTATAATTGTCTGCAATAAATTCATTTCCTTTCTAGTATCCTTGTATTTGGATCCTTTCTTTTTGTTAGACGCAGAATAGGAAACTTTCATAGAAGCCCAATGATACTTTCCCAACTCATCTCAGTAGAGTATTTAAGGGAAATATGCATAATAAAACAATATCTCGCAAAAATAAATTCTTTCTTTGTAAGGCATGACAATGTCGGAGAACACATAATGAGTCCATAAAAAATATTTCATTTCCAATAAGATATCAAAAAATCTCTTTTATAAAATTTCATCTAAAAAATCCATCAAAATAAACTTGACTTTTATTACGACATTTCTAACACAACTAACGATGTAAAATATGCAATTTCAAGTCAAAATAAAGCATAGCATGGAGATAAAAAGTTAAGTCCAAAGAGAATTCATAGATATTTAAAGTACGTATCCAAAGCAAATTTAGAATATGAAAAATATACTTTTACTTACCAGATTCTCTTTCCTTATTTTCTGCAAGAAAAGTAATCTCATCTTTTCTTTGGTACCAAAATGAAAATGATTTCTATAATGCTGGATTGAAGGCCTGCGCTTTAATCTCTCCTTAACCTTCGAAAAGTCATTCTTGATCTTATTTTCATTTTCGAAACCGAGGCCGGATTTGTTGTAATAGGGGACTTGAATAGATAGAACATGCTCTAATGTCTTTGAGCCAAGAGCAATTTTTTTGCAAATCTTCGGAATTTCTTCCTTATAGGAATCAACTTCTTTTTGCAAAATATCCTTTTCTTCCTTGTCAGAGGAATTCTCCTTTTCAAGCTCAATGATCCTTTTCTCATTCGTAATATTTTGTTGCTTCAATTTAGGGACTTCCTTTTTCAACTCGGAGATCTTCTTTAACGCATTCTCATGTTCCGTGCATAACTCTTCAAAAGGATCATCATCATCGAGAATAAGATCTGAACAAATCACCTCATCTTCTTCGGATTCAATGTCCGCCATTAAGCATAGATTTCCCTGCTCAAGGATTTCATCATCGCTGGATTCAGACTCTTCTCTTTCTCACAAGGTATTGAAATTTTTTGATCGGCAACTTCATCTCCTCATCGTCGTCTTCTTCATCTCCTTCAAAATTTGTTTCATCAGAATCAATGTTCGATTTTAAGGCAATTAACTTCTTACCTTCTGGATCTTTTTCATGTATACGTTCTACTTCATATGACTGAAGAGTTCCAATCAGTTCATTCACTGATAGTGGCATGATCTTTTGAGTCTCTCGAAGTGAGGTTTTGATGTTGTCCCACTGCTTTGACAGTCCTCTCACAAAAGTTTGTTGACTTTCATCGCATCTAAGACTAGTTATCCTTGATATGCAAGACCGTTTACTATGTCAGCAAATCTGTCATACAAATCAGCCACTGATTCTCCTGTCTTCATTCTGAAGGATTCATATTGTCCAAGCAATAGATTGATCTGTGTTTCCTTTGCTCGATCTGTTCCTTCATAAGTAGTGTGGAGAGTATCCCAGATTTCCTTAACTGATTCACAAGAAGCAATTTTTTTATACTCAACAAGTGATAAAACACAATAAAATGAATAAATCGCTTTTGAATCTAAAGCTTTTCTTTTTGTTATCTCAGTTTGAGATAATGGAGGATCTGCTGATTTGCTTTCGTTTTGCTTCTCTTTTGAAGCAGATACGGAATGTTTTGGATTGACTCCTCTGATGATAACATCCCATTGCATGTGATTAATTGATTTGATGAATGCCTTCATCTTATTTTTCCAGATGCTATATTCATTGCCATCGAAACATGGTGGCCTGGAATTGCTTTGTCCTTCAATGAGACCTGGAGCACTCATGCTAGTCATATAGATCGTTAGCTCGAAAGTAAAACACTTCAATAAACGAGCAACCTACTCTGATACCAATTGATGTAGCTAGCAAAGATCAGCTAGAGGGGGTGAATAGGTGATCTAAATAAATTCTTTATCAATTTAAAGCGGAAGTAAAAGATCAAGAACAAAGTTTGAACAACAAGCAGATTCTGATAAGACTTTATGATAAATGTTCTTGTAAGCAGTATAAACAATATAATAAGAGATTAGAGATGGAGAAAACTGCACACAAACAATTATAGTAGTTCGGCTTAGATCAAGCCTACGTCCACTCTCCCACGCTGACAACCTACTGGCTAGATTCTACTAATCAAATCAATGAGAAGTTATAGCAAGTTGTGCCGCTTAAACCAAAGCACTTCTCCTTGAAGTTGGTGCTGCTTATACCAAGCCGATAGATCACACTATCTCACACTTAAGCACACACTTATAACATTATCTACACCTCTCAAATGATTACACGTTTAAGCTCACGAAAGACAAGAGATTGAATCGGAGTATGCTCAGACTTTGGACTTGTTGATTCTTGATTTCGTTCTCTACCTTCTGCTCCTCGTTGATTTTCTTTTATACTCCTTCACTTTCAAACTAGCCGTTTGACAGTTTTTAGAGGATCATCTTCCAATATTCACCTTTGGACAGATTTGTATAAAATGAATCAAGTAGCCGTTGGTTGATAAAATCTGAATCCCGCTGATTCTGATCGCCCATATAATCAGAATCTTGGTTTCCATAAGTAGAGCTTTATCCGTAGTAATGCATTCTTGTCGTAATATTTGATTGTCTATCAATTGAAACAATCAAAACTTTCCTTCTGTAAAATCCATGCTAGATTACTAGCTGTTATGTTGAGTTCTGAGTTCTGTGTCTGTATAATTTTAGCATCTGCGTCTGCGTCTGAATAATTTCAGCGTCTGCATCTGAAGAACTTCTGCATCTGAGTCTGAATTCTTCGTTTTTTCACAATCTGAACATGAACTAGATCAAGATTGACATATGATTTTCTTCCAAAAATAACTTCCTGAATCAAAATACTTCAAAGCATTTATCAGACTTATAAAACACTCATGAACAGTTTTGTCAACTTCAAAATCTATTGGGAATTTTTCTTAACATCGACGATCGTAGCTCACCTCTGACGTCAACCTATAGACCGTGACCAAGGATGGTATGAGCGAGGATTCGCACGAAACGGCAGGCGCAAGTCCCGGCCAACCTATAAACCAAAATAGGGGAAAACAGAGTTTGACAAGGGCCGAGAAGGACTTATCGGTTGTGGCTGATGTTGGGGGGTCGCCGGTCAATCTGTGGGTAACGGTGAGGCCGGCTGGCTTCCTCGTCAGTCTCTTCAAACACTCATCTCTCACTTTTGCTCTCAATTTCTCTCAAAATCTCTTCAAATCTCTCAGTCTCTCTTTGCTATGTTTTTGACCAACCGTTTCTCTCTCCTCTTTGCCGGTTTATATAGTGGTCGCTGGTCACTTGCTTTATCCCGAAAGTTGTCCATTGAATATTCTGCATCGGCCTTTGCTCCTATTTAAGACTTTTGTGGCCATATTGTGTGGTGGAGCCGGTAATCCGCACTTCCGAAGCGGCGATCGACTGCAGGGGAAGTCAAAGTGGAAGGAGGAGAGAGGAAGAGAGGTCGGGCTAGTGGGGGAGAAGAATGAGTTGGGCCGGGCTAGGCCGAGCGAGAAGGAAGGGGAAAAAGAAAGGAGGGAGTGGGCCAGGCCCACGGGGAAGAAAGGAGAGAGCCGGGTCGACTCGAACCCGACTCAGACTGATCCGATTTTTTTAAAATATTTTTAATTTAATAATAATTTTAAAAAAATAAAAAAAATAAATATGCTCTAATAGACCCTATTAATACAAATGTGCCTAATGTCTATATGCAATGCAATTAAATAAAAAATATGTATACTTTTTCATTTAGGAATTAAGGACATTAACCCCTAAATTTTGTATAATTTAATTGGGCAATTAAAAAATAGGTGTCAACAGTCTAATTCCAAAAAAAAGTACAAACTTTACCTTGAGTGACAATTTGGGGTCCTAACTTTTTGTTGTATCATAAAAAATCAAAAACTTTTACTTAAATCCCAAATCTGGCCCAAACAAATTGATGCTTCTTTTTGAAATTAGCCCCTTATTTTTGTATGATAGTGAAAATATTTCTCTGGTGAGCCAAGCGCTTGTTTAGATTTTGGAATGTTCAGGAAGAAGGAAGAAGATGAACAATAAAATGAAAAGAAACGGAAAGAAATGCTTTTGGCCATAAATGTCCTTATTTGTGTTGTTAGATAGCATGTGTTCGTTGACTGGCGACAATTTTGCCGGTTGGCTAGCTAGACCCTTATTCGAGACTAAGTTACTCCGGGCCATTATTTGAAACAATTCCACTTTGGATACTTTTTTGCGAAAATGAGAACACTTCGGGCCCCTATATGAAATTTTTCCAGCATAAAATGTTGTTAAGTCTTCAAATCAATTCATGTCCCGATTATCTTAAGCCAGAATGCATAAAAGGAGAATTAAAAATAAAAAAAGAAGATGTCTCTGAATTATTTACAAGTGGTAATGAGGATAATTCAGAATTATTCCAAAAATATTCTCAAAAGAGGTCGAGGTCTTGATCCTTCAATCTCAACAAACACCCTCGCCTAGTGGAGGCATTGAAAGTCTAAGTGAGATAGACAAATTGATTGATCTTTGCACATAGATCGTCACCCGAATGCTCCCTCGACAAATCGCAATTAGAATGTGGGGTTTGCTACTCCAATGTCTTCATAATTCTAGAGGACAAACAACCTTAAATGACCTTAAAATTGACAAGTTGAGGGGTGTTAGGTGTAGTCTTTAAACGAACCGAAAGGGCCGGTGGCTCAGTCCAGGTGCCGCCTCCCATGTCTTTATCGCGTTATTTATTAGTTAGGACTTCCACGGCGCCCCCAAAATTCTTAATCTTTTCTCAATGGTGCTTACCTAACCTTGATTTTTGTATATTCCCCGCGATGCCAACCATGAACATTTGACAACCTTTATTAACTTTGGACTCATCCATGACAAGGATCCAATAATTTTGTTGATGCGAAAACTAACGGTACGTGTGAACCTCCTAGTGTGCTGTAACTGTTGTTAATTTCGTCGCGATTGGATGATGTACACATGTGATGATCATGTCTCAACTAATGCGTAGACGTGAAAAAAAGAAACCATGATGTGTTTAATCGTGATGGTAATGGTCAAACTAACGTTATCTCGTGTTCGATTGTGAATTGACTGAAAATGAGATGGGGTTCAGCTTGAGGTCAAGGAATGTGGCGGGGAGGGCATTTCTTTGGCGGATGGGATAGGATTTTGTCCCTTAGCCCATTCGAAAAAATTAAAAAACAAATTTGTAGAGGAATATTTCAAATGCATGGAGCGCAATCTCCGGCTAAAATTCGATTATAAAGAGTTCCACTAATTCTTTCCTCTCTCTCAAGTGAGATTCGGGAATCTTGATGGTTTAATTTTTAGTAGAGAAGCACGAATGTCGATTTTTGCTTCACGGATGGACCCGAGGGTCTTCATGTCATAAATTATGTACGACGCTTATTTAAGTGTTATAACTATTTTTCTGATTATTTGAGAGTCATATAACTTTTCAATCAATCATTTGAATACTATAACTTTTTAAAAACGTTCATGATAATTGCCATGCCACGTCGGATTTTCTGCACTTGGGCGAATACTTTTAAAAAGTTCTCGCACTTAAGTAATCAATTGAAAGTAATGGCACTTAAGTGACCGTTTTTAAGAAATTCTGGCATTTGATTGATTGAAGAAAAATTTATGGCACTTAAATGAGCGCTATACAAAAGTTATGACACTTGTGTTATCTTTATCCCTATTTTAATAGCAACCCATAGTTTGCTACTAAAAATGAATTTGATGGGATTTAATCATAGACCAAAAATTATCGCCGTCTACCCAATCATTATCCTTTTAACAACTTCTTTTCCTATTAAGATAGAGGGGACACCTTCTTTTTTTGGGATCTCATGGGTAGGTCGACATAATCTTAATAAAAATTGTTTCATGTTCCACTCATATTCCTATTGCTCCCCAGTACATGTACACGTGTCGAAGTAGGAGTATTAAGTTTGGCAAACTTTGGGTGGCTTCATCCTTTAACCAATAGATTTAAAAAGAACTATACTCCATACCGGCATTTACTTCCCAAGATTTGTAATGCGCAGAGGATTTCAAATGATCTAATAATCCTCAGTTAGCTTACATCCTAGTCAACATCTTTAGTGTGATTAACTTTATTGAACGTTATTGTCAAGTGTCTCATTTTTGTGTGTCATGCCACTTTACCCAGAATAAAGCTACGAGCGAAACTATGGTTTCTTATAAAAAAAGTTCACGGAGCTTTGCATCATCAACCTGATTAACTAGACTGATTATACCGAATTATCAAAATTTTCTCAATGTTTATATGATGAGAAAATTAGTATGCTTTGGGCCATCGAACGGAAGTAAATATTCACAAGAACTGGCTTGAGTTCACGCTCACCATTATTGACTATCGTTCAAGTGATCATGCATGCGTGTAAACCGATGCCAAACCTTGCCAGACCACCGCTTATTGATCAGCACATCATCTTCCGTTCTTCCTACGGATCCACAATACAATGTCTATATACGCATCAACCAACTCCTCGTTATGTTCTCTCTTCCCAAAGAGTACTGTCCTCACGTTCGCCAGCTGAAATATAAAACAAAGAAATACCAGAATAATATGAACTCATGCTAAAGTCAACCCTTAAGTTTGCTGATGAGATTTTCGTAACCACTAGGAACAACAGCTTCGCATGATAGAATAAGGGTCCTCTTGGATGGGCCAAGTTTTTCTTTCTTTGAAGGGCACCTTACGCAATTTTTAATATAGGAAAAAGGCATAGTGCCCGAAATCTCTGTAAATTAGATTGAGGTCAGCATTTCAAATCCGCTCTATAAAAGCTCCCTCTGTTTCTCTCCTACGTACAAATCCAAACAAAGAAGCCTTAGAAACGAAAACCAGCTTTGGCAACATGAAGGTCAAGATAGAGAGCTCGAGGATCATCAAGCCTTGTTATGACGGTCCTCCTCCATCAACCACCCTGTGCATTCCTCTTACCCCTTTCGATAATGCAAACTATGATGGCCAAATGGCAGTTATCTACGCCTATCGTCCCCCGACACCACCGAACCTTGCCATAAAACTAGGGTTGCAAAAGGTTTTATCGGTGTATAGAGAGTGGGCAGGGAGGTTGGGTAAGAATGAGGAAGGCGACACGGTCATTATTTTGAATGACAAAGGGGTTCGGTTCGTCGAGGCATCTGTCAATGATCCCATCGATGAATCGATGCCCTCTTCGCCATCGCCCGTTTTATTGACTCTTCATCCGAGCCTGACGGATGTAGAGGAGTTGGTCCAAGTTCAACTCACCAGGTTCAGTTGCGGCTCACTCGTGGTCGGGTTCACCGCTCACCACCTTGTGGCCGACGGTCATGCCACCAGCAACTTCTTGGTTGCTTGGGGAAAGGCTTGCCGAGGATTCGAGATGGGCCCACTTCCGACGCATGACCGAACCATATTCGTTCCTCGAGATCCACCAAAGTTCGAGTTCCAGCACAGAGGGGTGGAGTATACAAGCAAAAAGCCAATCAAGATCGATGATGGTTTTGATGACTGTATTCTCGCCGAAGAAGTTGTGATTCACAAAGTCCATTTTGCGACGGATTTTCTTGCCAAGCTCAAATCTAGGGCTTCTTTGTCCCGTACTGAGGATATGAGAAGTCCCCTAGATTTTAAATCCGATCAGATTATTGTATCATCTCCAACCGGTATTTCCAATGGCCTAACGCAGCCCAACAAAATGTTTAGCACATTTGAGTGCTTGGTTGCTCATCTATGGAGATGCATAACTCGGGCTCGTGTATTGAATGGATTCGAGACAACTCAGGTCAGAATCTCCGTAAATGGTCGAATGAGGCTGAACCCTAGAGTTCCAAACAATTATTTTGGCAACTTGGTCCTTTGGGCTTTTCCGAAGGCTAAGGTCGAGGATCTCTTGAACGAGCCAATATCATATGCGACAAAGGTCATCCACGAGGCCGTTTTGAAGGTTGATGATCATTACTTCAAGTCATTCATCGATTTTGCGAGCCACAAGTTGAAGGCGGAAGATCTCTATCCCACGGAGAATATAAACCCGTCCCCGGCCAATTTGGAGGTGGATAGTTGGTTGCGATTTCCGTTCTACGACCTAGATTTCGGATGTGGGAGCCCTTACATGTTCATGCCCTCATACTTCCCGATAGAGGGGATCATGCTTCTTTCACCTTCTTTTAAGGGCGATGGAAGCATAGATGCATTCATACCACTTCACAAGGATCACCTGGAGAGGTTTAAGGGGAACTGCTATACCCTTTAAAACGTGGGGTTTGGTAGACCACCAACGCATACTTGCCCGCAGTCGCTATTGTAGTTGTTTTAGTCTTATTATTATGCACTTCAGATTTATGTAATAACTATAAACAATAAAGGATAGAATAATCGAGGAAAGTTGGCATCCACTATCCTACTTCAGAGAAAACTAGTCGGGCAATGAATAAAGAAATCTAAATTGTAGGTAGAGAAAGTTTGATTTGTCGTTTGTTTTGTGTTTTTAACATCTGGGGAAGGGATCATCGGGCTCGGAGCAAGTCGGTGGCTTGTCCCTATTTGTAATGATGCTCCTTGATCGTTGAAAATCTGTGTACGGTTTGGAAGGAAAAACGAGAGGTTCCTTCATCAATAACAAAGCATGTATTGGCCCATTATTGATGATTGGCTCGAGATATTGTACACAAGAAGGACGTTGCTCTTGATGTGCATCGAAACAAATTACTCCAAGACCGGAAAGTGTTTCATATATTAAGTTAGTAACTGTATCACATATATTTCCATTTTACTCTCGATTAAGAATATAAATTATTGAGCCAAGTAGACCGCTATCCTAATCACAAATAAATTGCCATGTCAAGTATTTTTGCTGACGTGAATTATTTAATAAATAAAAGTTAAGCACAATTACTACCGTAGCTCACTCACTCAACAAGATTTATGCCATCTTCATCTAAAATGAATAAAAAAATTTCTTTCGCTTTTTGTCACTTTACTTCTTCGTTCATGTTTTTCTATTTCATTTTTCTTTCCTCTTTTTTTTTTTGCACCAACTCATTTATCTTCTTCCTCAGTTCACTTTCGCTTCCAGGCTCCAACATGCCATTTATCATTATCGTCAATTGCCACACTATCACCATCTCGACTGCTAATGTCCACATTGGACAGTTGCCACCATCTTTGTCATCGCCGTCTCCATTTGCCGATGTCCATCAATAGTCTTGATGCTTACTCTCTCTCTCTCTCTGAATTAGGTACTCATTAGGGGTGAATACTGGTCTAAGGTAGACTCTAGAATCGGACCTGGCCAGATCTACCCAACCAGTTTTGGTCTGGTTCTCGGCTTTGGGTGCGGAGCCGGGCTGAACTGAATCGAGAAACCTTAATTCTTGTATTTTGAGTGGGAATTCAGGAATTCAGGTTAAGCTATATATCAACACCATGGCGGGACTTCATTTCAACTATCAAGCATTAGTCACAGCAAAAGAAGGATAACTGAACACAGGTCAAGAGCTCCGATCCAAAAAAAAAAAAAACACAAGTCAAGAGCCAAACATTTCATCATATCTGTGGACCAAAAGACTCAAACCCTTGCACCACGACCACAGGTGAGATCTATGTTTTAAGCATATAGGATCAGAAAATCCATTATTATGCCAAGCATTCTATAATTCACATTTTATGTTACGGGTTTTGAATTTTTTATTATTTCTTTTATTTTACGTGTTCATCTTTTATGGATTGTAACTTTTGATGGGTGAGAATTTCCATTATTGTTTTAACTTTTACGTTGCTTGACTTAGGGATGAGTTGGATACTTTCCAATTCCTCTATAATTTTGTTTGTTTTGTACTGTTCTTTACGCCGTTTTGTTGCGCTACTATTTTGTAGTAGCTACTATTTGTCTTGATTGCGAATAAAAAAAAATAGGAATTGGCTTGTTCTCGAGTAAACCTCGGAATCGGATCAGACCGACATGGTCGATTCTGGAGTTTATATAATAAGTTTCAAGTTTCAAAAATTGAGAACATGGTAGGTTCTAGATTTCAGGTTTTGAATTTATTCATCCAAAAATTGCTCACCCTTAGTGTTCATTAAAAGCTTAAGCACTTGCCTTGTTATTTCTCTTAATTTAAGAGAGAGAGAGAGAGTAAATGGACGTACTTATCAAATATCACGACACATATTGAACGAATGAATTAGTGTAAATATCTTCTAGAAGTTTGAATTTTTTCTCCGATGGTGTCCGACATTCTTCCGGAATGACCTCCTTCGATACAAGAAATAATAAAATGAAAGATTCCCAACGCAAATTATACATACATACATATATACATACATATATATATAGACACGCACACACTCACATACACACACAAATAGTGGTTATTACTCTAGAAATAGCACTTGAAACTCACTGGTTTTCGACACGTAGTTAGGTCCACGCCTGGCTGTGTGAAACCCACATATGCAATCTTAATGTCCATCATTAGATGCATCGGCCGTCAGCGCTGATGTCATTAGTCCTATAAAGAATCATGGGATTATACCTGCGTGGCCAATCAACGCCTCCTGTCCGTGACCGGTGTGATGATTTTGGGTCTTCTATGGTTGGAATGACCGGACAAGAGACGTGTTGGACCGTCGTGTTGGCTAACCATAGCATGGACCGCATGAGAGAATCGCATTAGGTCCACATTAGGAGTGAACATTGGTCTGGGGTAAACCATAGAATTGAACGGACGACCCCACCCAACCAATTCTAATTCGGCTCCCGATTCTGAGTTTGGAGTCAGGCTGAACTGGATTGAGAAACCCTAATTCATGTATTTTGCGTGGGATTTCTGGTTAAATTGTTTATCGACACCATAGCCGGACTTCACTTCAACTATCAAGCATTAATCACAGTAAAAGAAGGATAATCGAACACGGGTCAAGAGCCAATCATTTTATCACATTTGTGGACCATAAGACTCAAAACACTTGCGCCACGGTGAGATCTATGTTTTGAGCAAATAGGATCAGAAAATCCATCATTATGCCAATCACTCAATAATGCATGTTTTATGTTACATGTTTTGAATTTTTTACTGTTTATTTTATTTTACGTATTCATCTTTCATGAATTATTACTTTTGATGGATGGAAATTTCTGTTATTGTTTTAACTTTCATGTTGCTTGACTTAGGGGTGAGTCGGACACTTCCCGGTTCCTTTATAAATCTATTTGTTTTGTACCGCACTTCTTTCCGTTTTGTTGCTTTCCTATTTTGCCGTAACTACTATTTGTCTCGATTGTGAATAAAAAAATGTTTTACTAAAGTTCGTCCTTTCAAGGAATAAAAAAAATATAGGAATTGGGCGGTTCTCAAGTAATGCTCGGAACTGGACCGGACCAACGTGGTCGATTCCAGAGTTTAAAAGGTAGGTTCCAAATTCTAAAAATTCGGAAACAGTCCCGACATGATAGGTTCCAGTTTTTAGATTCCAAACCTACCCACCTTAGAACCGCTCACTCCTAATACTCATCAAAAGTGTAGGCACTTGCATTTGTCATATCTCTTAATTTATGAGAGAGAGTAAATGGACTTACTTTACCTATCAAATTCCGTGTCACACATTAAACGAATGAATTAGCGTAAATATCTTCCAGACGTGTAAATTTTTTCTCTGACGGTGTCCCATATTCCTCATACTGACCTCCTTCGGCGCAAGAAATAATAAAACGAAAGATTCCCAACGCAATAATAGATATATACACGCACATATGCATACACACATATAGGGGTTGTTACGCTAGAAATAGCACTTAGAAACACACTGGTTTTCGCCGCGTAGTTAGGTCCACCGCCGGTGTGAAGCCAACAACATATGCAATCTTAATGTCAACCATCAGATGCACCGTCCGTCAGCGCTGATGTCATTAGTCCAACAAAGGAACATGAACGACTCCTGTCCGTGGCCGGTGTGATGAATTTCTGTCTTTCGGTGGTTGGGAGGACGGGACGAGAGAGACGCGTTGGTTGACCAGCGCATGGATTTGCATGATCCGCCCGCCGGATACTCCGCTTCGTTATCACCTACCTACTTTAACGATAGAAGGGTGTGAAAACGACCGCCACCTAATCTTTGGTACGCAGCCTCTTTGTTAATTTACGGTCGTCCGGGGGGCCGATCCCCATGTTTTGCTTGTGAACGTGAAAATTCAAAAAGTGCAATCATCGGCCACAATTGTTAATAAGGGAAGAGAGAGACAACGGGGGCGAAATTTAGATGCTCTTTGTTTCCCTGCCGACAGTAAAAGTAACCTGACTTGGGGGACCGTCCTCCGCGCAGTTAATCGCACGCTTAATCTGACTAAGGTTGCTGGGTATGGATGATTAATGCAATGTATAGAGATTCAATACAAGCATTGCATACGGATAAACATTTCCATACTCTGCACGCGTCTCCCTCTCCATTTTAACGAGTTGAATTTCGCGAAATTTTTGAACTTGTGTTACCTGCCTGCTGTATCGGACTTGTGGGCCACCGCGATTCTCTTTGTCGGACTTTCCGGCGCGCACGATTAATATCTGCAGCACGGCGCTTACCCATTTGCTCAGATCACACGAATCTCTCGTGCTATCACAAATTGAGCTGATGTCTCTCGCTGTTGAGCCAGACTCTACGAACTGAGGTGTGAATTTTTCTCCTTGCGATGTGCGTCATTTGGGATTATATCATTTTAGCAAAGGGTAAAAGGAATTTGTCACTTTTGGCAGACGAAAGGGTTAAAGACGGAGTTTTATTTCTAGAAAATCTTGTGCCACGGGAGATTCACGTAAACAAATGGGCCCCTGAATTGGCCGAAAGCAAAAACAAACAAATGGCCCATTTTGTTCGGCCCACTGGGCCTAGCCCCGCACACTCTTTTCCAAGCTCAAGCCCGTTAACTCGGGTCGGGTAGGGACCGAGGCTATTCCGGGCGGATATTGGGGTGATCCGGCGTCGCCCGGTCAAGTCGGGTCGTTGGATGGGCTCGGCACGTGGGCCTTTCGTGGGCCGGATATGGGCCTTTCGGCCGGCGCGTGACGCCCACGCGCCTTCGCCGCCCCCCTATTTTGCGAAACGATGGCGGTACCGGCCCTCCCCTGTCGCTGTCCCCATAATTTCTCCATTTCTTTAAGCTGCCGGCAAAGCAAAAAGCTCCCAGAAACCCTAACCGCCAAATTCTCCTCCCTCTCACTGCCACCAATCCACCGCTCATCGCCGGATCAATCGAGCCAATTCGAAGCCGGTCGCCAATTGGGAGGTCCCTCTCGTCAATGGCGGAGGACAGGGGCGGCGGCGGCGACGACGTGAGGAGCGCGGCGAGCGATTACTCGTCCGAGGACGAGGGGACGGAGGACTACAGGAAGGGAGGGTACCACGCGGTGCGGGTCGGCGACGCCTTCAAGAACGGGTGCTACGTGGTGCAGAGCAAGCTCGGGTGGGGCCACTTCTCCACCGTGTGGCTCGCTTGGGACACTCAGAAATCGGTACGTGCGTTCGTCCTCCCTTGGGGAGTTTGCTGTTTGATTGGCAAGAGTACGGCGATGAGGGAAATGGGATTGAGAATGAAGTTTTCGAGAGTAAAGATTCGTTTTTTAAGATTTGGCCTCGAACGAAAATGACTGAGGATTGACATTTTGTAATGTGTGTTGTCTGGTTCGTAAGTTGCTGTTGTTTGTTTGAGCAGAAGCATTGATGGTAAAGATTAGTGACATATTAAGTGATGTAGAAGCATGAATGTGTAAGTGTGATGTTCTTTGCTTGAAGTACTGAAAATTTGGTTTAATTGAGCCAGTAATCAGTTCACTCAGGTATGTTAGTTGCAGAAAGGAATGTGTATAGAGTCTTCATGGGTAGTTGTTTTGCTACTGTCTGAGGCTTCCCTGAGTAGACGGCTTTGCTCCTTAGATCTTAGTAATATAATTGCTGATTCCTCTATTGGAAATTCCTAGATGTTGTCGTCTCTGGTGTAAGTCTCAGTTGCTATTGAGATTTTTCATGTTTTTTTTTTATGTTGAGAACTTTTGACTTAATTGCATTAACTGATTGGGGAAGTTGCCAAAAATTCTCTCTGTTCTAGTCGTTAACAACTGGAGAAATTCATTATTTGTAGCGTTATGTAGCTTTAAAAGTCCAAAAGAGTGCTCAGCATTACACAGAGGCTGCAATGGATGAGATAAAGATTCTCAAGCAGATAGCAGAGGGAGATCCCAATGACAAAAAGTGTGTGGTGAAGCTTTTGGATCACTTTAAGCACTCTGGACCAAATGGACAGCATGTTTGTATGGTTTTCGAGTACCTGGGGGATAATCTCTTGACCCTTATCAAGTATAGTGATTATAGAGGGGTTCCTCTCAACGTGGTTAAAGAACTCTGTTTCCATATTTTAGTGGGCCTGGATTATTTACATCGACAGCTTTCTATCATACACACTGATCTGAAGCCGGAGAACATCTTACTTTTGTCAATGATCGATCCATCTAAAGATCCCACAAAATCAGGTGCTCCACTTATTCTCACAAGCAAGGATGAGGCAGCACGAGTATCTGCTATTTCCAAGGAGACTAAGAGCGGGAATGGGAGTTTAACTAAGAAGCAAAAGAAGAAGATCCGAAGGAAGGCCAAGAAGGCTGCTCAAGGCTGTGTGGCAGAGGAAGTTTGTGAGGAGGGAGATTCTAAAGCTTTTGAACCAGCAAGTAGTAACAATGATGAGAAAGAATCTGAAGATTCCGTCGATGTTCGATCTCATGATTCTTTGAACAAGGATGATTCAGCTAAGAGTGATGACAATAAGGATGCCTGCGAAGGAAATACACATCATAGAAGTAGGAGTCGAGCGACAAGGCAGAAGCTCCTGGCAGAAGTTGATCTCAAATGTAAATTGGTTGATTTTGGAAATGCTTGTTGGACTTATAAACAATTTACAAATGACATTCAGACAAGACAGTACAGGTGTCCAGAGGTTATCTTGGGTTGTCGATATTCAACTTCTGCAGATTTATGGTCCTTTGCTTGCATTTGCTTTGAGTTGGCCACTGGCGATGTCCTCTTTGATCCTCATAGCGGCAAGAACTACGAGCGTGATGAGGTATTCACTCATCAATGAAGCTTTCGAGTACTATTGTTTCCTGTGGGATTTCTCTCCTTTTTAACTAGTTTTCTTCTATTGAAAACCCAGTCTATGATCATATGTCACAGTTCCTTTGAGGTTTCTGGAATATATTAGATCTTCCGGTTTTGTTAATTATGAGATGCTTATATTTAGGTGTTATTTCACTTCTTTTGGCTAATTTTGCAGGACCATTTGGCTCTCATGATGGAACTTCTCGGCGTGATTCCCCGTAAGGTAATTCATCTGGTAGCTATAGGTGCATTAAGCTACACTTTTGTAGATAATTTGTTTGTTTTTTGTGTGACAACAGTGGTTATCCCGTGCTTCTGTAAGTTAAGCTTATTCAAGCCACTAAAGTGATATTTCTTTCAGATTGCAATAGGCAGTCGATACTCTCGTGATTTCTTCAACAGAAACGGTGAGCTGAGACATATCCGCAGATTACGTTTCTGGCCCCTTAACAAGGTTCTCCTAGAAAAGTACAAATTCAGTGAGCAGGATGCAAATGACATGGCCGACTTTCTTCTGCCCATACTTGACTTTGTGCCTGAAAAGAGGCCTACAGCTGCCCGATGCCTTGTTCATAAGTGGATTTCTGGGAGTCCTCGAGTTATTCAGCTTTCCACAGCTGGTAACAATGTTTCACATGAAAAGGAGCAGAAGGTTGAAAGGGAAGCAATGGAGCATGGCATGGGGGAATTTGAAGTCAATGGAGCCCCCAAGCAACGAGTGGAAACTATAACTTCATCCGATGTGACCAAATAGACATGACTAGCCTGTTTGTTTTGTCTCGTGTTCTAGTCTGTCTCTCTGCATTCACACAAATCGTCTGAGCTCTTGCTGGAAATTTTGTGGGACGTATATAGATATAAGTAGCGGTCACCCTTGCTTGAAGCTCTATTGAAGTTGCAGATGGTTACTGTGAAAAAAATTTTGATGAAGTAATGAGAAGTAATTCACCCGCCTATCTTATTCTCCAGTCTTGGATTGTTGATGCCCCAATTGCTGGATTACTCAATTCAGCTTTCTCACTTGTTCATCAGACAAACTTAGCATTCTTCAAGGAGGATGTATGATTCTTTGCTGTGACGTGGAAAAGAATTTATTTTTTTTGGGATACGGTCTCCCAGAGTGCATATCCTTGTTTTCACCAGTTTTCATTCTTTGGATTTGTGGACCAGTTACGGCACATTTTATTTCCGCCGTTGTTCTTCCTGTTAGTCCTAGGAGGTTTTAAAGAGTGACATGATTCTGAATTGTAACCCTGGGTTTCCTAGCTGGACTAGCTGTGAGTTTTGTGGGCAAAAAAGAGTTGTGCTGCCAAAGAAGATGCGGAAAACGAATAGAAAAGAAAAGAAGACATCAATATGAGGATTTCTAGGTTTATTTGTCTTCATTAAACTAAACTACCAAGATCATTAGTATGGTTGCTGTTGTGATCGTGAGCTGTTCAATTGCTAGTTTGGAATTAGAGCAGGTGCTATGGTTATTTGTCTTACAGGTCAAGGGATAAAAAGTTATTGCCTTTGTTCATATGAACAGGTACTGTAACACAAACAGGGGTGTTCGTACATATAATTTATCCTTACATCTCTCGCACACATGGTATACTAGGTATTAAAGACAGTTGAGTCGAACTAAAATGGTTGGAGTTCTGTATATATGATCCTAAGCTAGAAGATGAGGGAGATGCCGCTGGTGAGCAGATCATCAGACAGTATCTTGTTGGTTGCTTCCGTTGGATGAAATCCGTCCCAGAACACATATTCTGATGCATTTGCGCACGTGCCCACCGACTTTGGGTTGCACAAAATTGATGTTTCTAACAAGCCTGTTCCGCAACATGCTCTCCTCGCCTCGGCAAAACCTGTCAAGGTCACCGAGTTATGTATTTTCGCTTAAGGTGACCATTGCCCGACTCTGAAGGTGTATGCCCTGAACATTTGAAATAGGAATTTTCACATACCGCTGTCGGAGGGCTTTTGGACGATGTTGTAGAGAGGCTGGTAGATGTCTAGGACCACCAGAGTAAGGCCAGAGAGCTTGCTCTGCAAGGTCTGAGAAGTGGCATTGAGCTTGTTGTTGAAGGAGACTGCGTCCCTGTTCAGCTTGGCGACGCAGCCCTCGCTGTGGTTGCCGAATATCGTGATCGTCGCCGGCAAACACCCAAGCGGCGGCAGCGTGGTCACCCCAATCTTTCTTGCCCCTAACGAATACAATTCCTGCCGCAGAAAAACACCATTTTGACATTATACATCGCAGTTCTCTTCTGACCATAATTATGTAGGCGGACGTTAAATTGACTAGAATGAACATAGACCCTCGAGAGAGAAAGAAAGAACCTGAATGAAAATGGAGTAGGAGTGCATGAGAAGGTCTGAGAATTGGTCAGGCGTGTAGACTTTGTAGAGAAGAGGGTTGATGTAATAGTTCTGGGCAAAGTCGCTGCTTCCGGCACTGATGAGGTAGAGTCCATCTGATATTATCGCGGTGACGTTTGCTTTGTACTTCGGTGCAATCTTTATGATCTTGTTCTGGTACTCCTTGTAGTACTTCAGCTGCTCGGTCAACGAAATCGTGTGCTACACCCACCACAGCTCCAAATTGCACATTATTAATTAGTAATTAGTAATTAGACTGGCAAAGTCCAGATCAAGGCTAGAGATGCAATAACCAGCTTAGTATTATCAAATGTTACAAAATCTAGAGAGAGAGAGAGAGAGAGAGAGAGAGAGAGAGAGAGAGAGAGAGAGTACATATAGTTTGGCCGTGGAGTCATAGTAACCAGAAGAAGCAGAAGCGAAATTAGCGCCAATCAGAAGGTGCTTTCTTCTGGCCTTTTCGCTGAGATAGGCTGGTGGGTAAGAAGTAAACCCAATGTTTTCAGCTGCCACCAATCACACGTATCATTAGCCACACATGAACCACATTACTAAATTCTCAAAACCCAGATGAATGTTAGAAATAAGTTGAACTAAAAGCCAAGAAAAGAAGGAACAGGAATAGAGAATGTACAGAATTTGAAAAAATGGGGTATGACAAGTACGGTTATGTGTGTACCAGTGAAGTCAGCAGCGAGCTTGCCATTACAGAACCTCCCGGTGGGCTGGTGCTTGATGAAGTCCCGGCCATACGGAGGGAAGTTTGCCTTCACGATGGTGGAGAGGTGGTTGTTGTTGCCGGCGTCCACCACTGAGTCCCCAAACACGAACATCGAAGGCACCAGAGGTTGGCCATCGACCACCCCGACCAGTATCCTCATCATCATCACTCCAAGCAAGCATGAAGCGCCTAAAAGACTCGATAAGCCCATTGTCTCTAACACGATAAAACTTGCGGATAAACTATGATACGCTGTTGTGAGGACTAAATGTTGGACATTATAAAAGAGAGCGCAAGAGTCTGGAAGAAGCTGATAAGCGCGCGAACAGGTCTAAGGAGAAAACAAAAAGAAAGGGAAAGAAATTGCTGGAGGTTGAAAGTGCATGTGTCGCAAGAAATTAACCCGATGAAATCACCAAGCTTAAGACTCACGCGTACCTTGTTCTTTAATGGTGTTGGGCCTGGTCTGACCTAATTAATTAAAACAAAGATCTTGTCTAGAACGGCAGATGATTGGTGGTCATCATGTGTTGAACCTCGTTGACCTGATATCATTGTGCCAAAAGAATTGCAATCCTGATTGAAGAGGTAACTTTTCAAGTGAGTTCATCAAAGGGGACATTTCGTCCCCGACTGTATAGAGAGCAGAAAGGAATAGATTTGCAAGAAAATTACGTCGCAACAAGGAAAAAAAAAACTTAAACTTTGTCAAAGCATACTTTTGTAGTTTTACTGAGCACAGAAAAGAGAAGAACATCTTCTAATGGTGGTATGAATGTGTCGCGCTGAATAGTATCACCAATTTGTTCGGATCTTTCGATATTTGAAATTTCAAACCATGCTGGTTTGTAAGCATGTCAATCAAAATGGAGAATTACGGATAGTTCGGTGATATTGCATTGGCACGGCACGGCATGTGATATCACCGATGAATAAAATACAATCTTTCCAAGACAATCATTTAAATTTTATCCAATCGATCATATGAATGCACGAGGAACAATGCTATGATATTCCTTCAATCCTAACATATATATTAGACAGTTTAACAAGAATGAACCCAGGAATCACTAATCATGGTGCATGATCTGTCAGTTAAACTTGAATCTTGCTGCATTTTATCCTTACTCTCTCTATTGTTCAACCTACCAAGAAATCACTCTCTTAGCTAGTAATTGCGATCATCATGGGCATAAGCATAGACCCTTTTTCGATCAACATTGAAATCAATGAGATCCGACCCGATACATCAAGCGACAGAGTGATTGTTTTGTAACGGGGAAAAAATAAAGGGCGATGGTTCCACCTATAATACACTAATGGCGTGTCTTGATGAACTCTGCATTTGAGCTGTAGTGGCTTCCGCCGCACTCTTTCGTCTTTACCAAGCAGATGATGATGATGATGATTCACAAGGCGTGTACAAGAATCTCTGTTTCTGAATAAGCAAAAACAGAGAAGGGGACAAAGAAGAGCTGAATTGCTGAATGGGTCAACTAGAGAAATGTGGCTGGCACTCGAAGTTAAGGCAGTGTCATGTGTTCTTCTGACCCCGTTCGTACTTTCGTGTCGTGCATCCTCGATTCTTCACTTCTGTTGCTGTTCCAATGTCACCATCCATAGAGATCAGAGATGGCATATACTGAGGTTTGAGGTCGAGGCGCCTTGCGAGTTTCCAAATAATATTTTCAAAGTGTTATGTGTAGTAATGAACTGGATATGCCAGTCCCTGTTCACAAAGTGATCGTGCGTTATAAGAAAAATGTCTATTTTCGAATTTTCAAGCAAAACCTAAGATGGCGGCGCAAGGCATATCTCTTATACAAGGTAACTTCTGTCCCTTTAATTTGGGTTAAAATTTAATCAAGTACTAATAATTCGATTACAATTTTATCATATCACGAAACGACAAACACCGATTTGGATGTGTAAACACCTCATGCGATATAACGCTGCACATGCAAGACTTCACACGCTATCCAAGCTTCTTAGAAGGAAAAAGACCAAACTAAACTGTTGGCTAGAGCAAGTCCATGGGGAATTTTGGTAAATACGAACCATCCGATTCGTACGCGTCAGCACTCACGAGCAAAGCCGAGAGAACTAGAGAAATGCCCCAGTTCGATTTTGCTTGTCCGCATGGTAACGACCGACCCTACTTCCTCCGCAGTCTTTTTCCCCTCCCTACCTATTTGAAGTTGCAATCGTCAAAAATCTCAATTAAGTTAACAAAATAAATCAATCTTGCACTATTATTAGTAGGGGCCGCGCGAACGCAGGCCCCCGCTGCCACAAATTATGACGTAGGCTCAACCACTGTGGGCTGACCTTAGGCGAGCGCCCCTCCAGAGTGCAATGGAGGTCGCTAACCTAGGCCATGGGCCTTCATGATCACCCATCGACCCCGTCCAGGTAAGTATGTTGCAACTTAATCCGAGTCCGTTTCTTATACTCCTTCCACCTCCTCTTTCTTGTGCTTCCGCCCGATGTGGGACTCCTCGAACAGCCTTCTTCCAACCGTGCCACGAGGCTGCCCGGTGTGCTTGTAATGAAAGCACAGGGGTTCATTCTGAGGACTCCTCCAAGCTTTTTCCACGCCGCGACTAAGATTCGATTCGACCTTTGTTTTATTTTCATTCCTTTGAGACGTGCGGTGTCTCCGAAGCCCCCACCTCTCCAGCCTTCATTGCCTCCCGCAGTGAGCATACGGTATACGAGCATCTGCTACTCTTGTGTTGTTCTATCCAATATGTTGCTCCCCATTGGTTGTGGAAATCGGCGGTCGCTCCGTCCAGAACTCTGGTCGAATCCAGCGCCAACATTCGCCCCGCGGCTATAACTCCATTGGAAACGTCGGCACCCGGGATACCTTCCTTCCGGAAGTGAAACCCAGCTCGTTCGAGTCCCATCACATGAGAGCAGGAAGATGAGAAATGAAACGAATCGAGTCGAGAGCCAAGTGGACATTTTCTTATTCAAACTCGAGCTCGGTTTGCAGTTCGAATCTCAACCCAGAAAGGCACAAAACCCATAAGAGTGAGTGTGGGATTGTCCTACTGACTTGGGAGCTCGGTTTGGGCTTTTGAGTTCTCAAGACTTCCCCAAATGCAGGAACGTGCAAAAGATATCAATCAAAGTAAATCGCTCAGGTGTAGCTCGTGAAGGTGCCAGAGCCAACGACGAGAAGCCCAGACCCAGCTCCATCTGGAATTCCAATTACTCTAATTCGGTCGTTAGCGGCGCTCGAACGAATCACGTCGAGTTCGAACGACTCCGTCTAGATCGCGTCTGTGACCTTTGGAAGCTCCATGGTCCTCTCACGTCTCGTCATCAAGTGCTTGTCTGGGCAAAAATCTCTTGATCCAGGAAGAAGCGACTCGGTTTGGGCGGGCTTTGGGAACGCTTGGGATCGACGTCCCGATCGACCCGCTGGGCCGAGTTTGGTGAGACGTTGGCCATTATTGATGATGGGCTTTGAGAAAAGAATGGCCGCTCGCGGCGGCGCTCGTCGCATTCGCAGTGGCAAATGCGTGAATCCTCCCTGTCGGTGCCGCGGCGTCCCTTTCTGTTTCCGCCGTTCCCCGCGAGGCGAGCGCACGCGCCGAGAAAACGCGGCTTCCTCGAAATCGCCCGATGGGAAATGAGCCGTCGATCGTGCCCGAAGATTTACAACCATCGATCCCCCTCTTAATCTGAAACCGGGTGCCGTCTTCGGCATGGACTCAGCAGCTCGATGTACGCGCATCCTCGAGGGAAAATGAGTCACCGGGGTGACGAATGATAATAGTGGAAGACGATAACATTTGCACCGATGCTTCGTTAAAAAAAAATTATATAGAGCTCTACTTGTTAAGTATACTTGATAATTCAATGTATCGATTGTACATAATTAGAGGAAGGCGGTGCATTCGAAGTTACTGTTTTTTTCCTTAATTTGGAGTTAAACAAGTGCCTTGGACACCCGTTAAGAAAATCCATTTGAGATGTTTTCGTATCGTGGGATTTCAGAGTAATCAAATACAAATCAATTTTCCCCTGCAGATTTGGATCTTTAGATGCATTCCGACCGATAGATGTCCCGCGTGTTTCTCGTTTTGGATTATTGATCGTGCTCGGTTGTGACGCGTGGAGCTAATTCACAGATATCATCCTTGGAAGTGCTAAGAAACATATTGCATGTCGCGGGCGTGATGTAGATTGCAAGTTTGTTCTCATACGAGTACTTTCCTCGATGTCATGGAAAATTCGTTTCTTTCGCTACACTCTACTGAAGAATCTCTCTTGTTTAGTAGTGAAATTTGTGAAAAGAGAGCACGCCCAAGAAATAAGTGAAAATTCTGACTTCATAAATGAACCGATTAGTGACCAAAGTAGAGGATACTTCATTTAAGTGATGTGGCAAAGGACTAGCTCGAGCAATGGCATATTAACTATGTGTCCAATTTGCCGACATGGCGATGACGTGAAAGTAGCCTAGACTTGACAAAACAATAACACAAAAACCGCACTCCGCGAAAGAATCCCTCGGGCCATGTGAGCGAGGGCACATGCAAAGTGTATTCAACAGACAAATGGCTATTGAAACATAGATCCACTGTCCCATTATACGCACTCTTATATAGGTATCCAAACTATTTCAATCACTGAACAATGTGTATGCAATCTGTTGTTTAAAATTTACAGCCGAACACATAGATAACCGAATTATTAGGACGCCGGTCCAAACATAATACGAAATACAAGATCAATGTCTTAATCAGCGCGCTACTAAACTCATAAAGCACGGTGCCAAAAGCGTCGTATCTTAGAAACTGTGAAATCAAATTTAAAAATCTCGCAATTTTCGACACGACACGATAAATTGACTTTCACTTCCGCGAAGTCCGGGCTAACCGCTACAAAAGCGTTTCGATTCTAATTTGCCCAAAAATAAAAAATCAATTTGTCCTCGAAAATGTTTGGACACAGGCGACGTTAGTCTCGACCCAAACACGCTTCCTTGCTCAGCACTTCGCGATCCGGTGCTGTTGCGCTGTCGATTCGTGCTTTGTCTTGTAAGGAAGGAATGTCTCTGCATTTCTTTGGCTTTCCCAAATCTTCCCCCCCCCCCCCCAACCGCTTAGCGAAAAGGCGATCGCATAAAAAGCATGGATTGACACCTTCGATTCGGTTCTGTAATCAGATGGCGATTATAGAAAAGGGACAGAGACGTCACTTACCTTCCCGAGGAGGCGCGCGAGATTCCTTTCGGGGATCGGCGCGCGTGGGTCAGAAACGAGCGGTGTGGTGCGCACTGCGCAGGAATTTCCGGTTTCAGCAGGGAGAAAGAAAAAAAGAAATGGGACCCACGCGGGGCATTCTGAGCACGGACAGCTCACTGCTAGAAAGCCAATCACATGACCCCGTTTCTCTCGCGGAACGCGGATACCTTTTTTCGGGTTTCGACGAGTGCTTGTCGCGCGATGAAACGGCCACGCCCGCTGGTCGCTGCTTCTCGCGGAAATTCTCCACGAGTTTTAGTCAAAATCGAACCTGGCTAATTTACCAAAGAGGAGAAGTTACTGTGCTAGTTTCGTCGCGTTGCCCCGACTAATGTGGCGCGTTTATAAGGTTGGAATCCACGAACGTTCGATACGCGCTCAAGGAAGCATGCCGTGCATTGAGTTCCTGATCTCGAATTTCTGATTGCCTATTATTTCGAGAAGAAAAACATTAAATAGTGTCCTTTGTGCACTTGCTAGAAATTATTTTATATTCGTTCGAAATTTAAAATTATTTATTTAGACTAGGTGAATTTCTTAATTTGGGGGACCGTTCTATGATTAAAAGTGCCCGGAAGGTCCTTATTTCCACTTTTAGTTAACTTCGCTAATGCCTTTAGGAGAACTTGTTAATAAGACCCTTTTTACCAAGATGCTAATTCTATTAATGTCATATTGGTTGTTTTTATTTGATTTATATTTTGAAAGAATGAGGTCTTAGATAAACACAATTTAATCAACACTCGATAAAAAAAAAATTGCGACGTTAAGGAGTACATCTAACCTTGCAAAAACGTCTAGCGTACCTAGCAATGTAATTTTGTTCTGACAACGAAAAGAAAATCGCAAAATGAAGCTAAGAGTGAGCATCGGCATAGGGTCAACCTTAGATTAGCCAATTCCAACTGGTCCTGGCTTTGTTCCCAAGGGGAGTTGGCCCATTTCCTAGTACCAAGATCCCTGGAACCAACATTATGAGGATTGGTCCTTGGTCTCGGGATTAGGATTGATCCAGTCGGACCAACCCTGTATGTATATTTTGCCCAAACCCTAGGCCCCTCCTCTTCTAGACTGTTGATTTATAGTGATAACAGAGGTGGTGACTTTGTATGGAAGAATCAGCGGGGCTTTTTTTTTCGGGAGTCAAAGAATCGGTGGGACTTAACGGCGATAGTAACGGACATTGTCTTTGTGCTTTTCTTTCTTGGTGCTTGGGATAACAATAAAGATGACGGAGAAATTTACGAGGGGGTTTCGTTAAGGATGAGATTGCCCTTCGATGGGATGGATGCAAATAATAATATGATGAAAATGGCAAAATATTTGGGCAGTTCAGGAAACACTCTTGCCGCTCTTCTCTAGAAATCTCGCCTCTTCTTGCTTAATGCTCACCTCATAATCACAGCTTAGCTCGTGATATCGCTTGCCTCTGTTGGCTCGCCTCACGAACGCAGCTTGCTTACCTCTCTTCCCTCGCCCCACGAACGAAGCTCAGTTGGTGAGTTCCAAGTTAATGGTTGATTTGAGAGCTTCAAGCTCGTGTGAGTTCTCGATTTGTGTTGGGCATTTATTATTTTAAATTGGCTTCTCGATTTATGTTTGATCTAAGAGCTTCGAGCTCACGTGATTTCTCGATAAATATTGGGTATTTATCAGAGGTATACAAAGAAATCGGGAATCGCCTAAAACCAAATTGGACCGGCAGTTCCCGGTTTTCATTTATTGGAATCGATGAGTACCGGTCAAATTTTCGGTTTCGAGTATGGAACTGTTCGCCTGTTCACTTGGAACGGTATATAGATATTATATGCCTTTTGCCATTTACCCTACATTTTTACTCGTGTCTTGCGGTCCTCAAAATAAAAACAAGAAGAAGAAACGCTAGTCTCATCTAACTCTCTCGGCGAGAGTCTCACTCGGCCACGCCTTCAACTCTGTTGGTGCATCTTAGGCTCGCAATTGCCTCGTGCCTCGCCTCCGGCCCTCCCTCACATCTCGCATCCGGCTCTCGCTCTCGTCTCATTTGGTTGTGAATATGTAGGGATTAGGGACCGGTTCCATGGACCCATTTGAAAATCGAATCGGACCAATAGTTTGACTTTCGGGTGGATCCATGGAGCCAACCTTTGATTATCAATTCCAATTTTTCAGAAATGATCCTTATTGAGCAGTTCTCGATTTCAGGATGAAACTGCCCACTCGGACCATACTTACCCTTAATATTTATTTTTTTCCCTTATGCTTCACGATTTGCGTTTGATTTGAGAGCTTTAATCTTATTATAAAAATCTCTTTCTTGGTGATGCAACAAAAAAAGAATCTATCTGGAAACGGACTAGACCATCAATCCTCAGTTCTAGGCTCGACATGGTCGATCCCTGATCGCAAAATTTGAAAATCAACATTGTGCAAGTTGGTCCTTGATCAGGCGCTCATCGACCATTGCTCGCCCCTGGAATGAGCAATCCAAAGCCGGAGAGCCTATATGCTGACGTGGAGCAATGATGCGGCGAGTAGCTCCCACTCCCCATCATCCCTTCCACACGCCTCTCTCTCTCTAGCATCTCGTTAGACACCCGGATCCATTGCTTTCCCACCCAATCCAACTTAATTTGTTTCCCCCTCTCGCTCTCTGCGAAACGATAAATAGCACATGAAAAGAACCGCGTCGGTCCTCACCTTCCATTACCATCATCATCAACACTTCCCCCCGTTTCTGCATTCCTAGATTCTCTAGAGAGAGAGAGAGGGAGAGAAGAGAGGAGAGAGAGAGAGGGAGCAGCGGCAATGGCGAGAGTAGATCTGGACGGTCGGCCGATCGCGCCGCTGACCATATGCATGATCGGCGCCGGGGGCTTCATCGGCTCCCATCTGTGCGAGAAGCTGATGGCGGAGACGCCGCACAAGGTGCTCGCCCTCGACGTATACGGCGACAAGATCAGGCACCTCCTCGAGCCGGAATCCCTCCCCTGGGCCGGCCGCATCCAGTTCCACCGCATCAACATCAAGCACGACTCCCGCCTCGAAGGCCTCATCAAAATGGCAGATCTGGTACCCTCTCTCTCTCTCTCTCTCTCTCGCTCGCTCGCTCGTGTGATTCCGCTGGTTACGGTTCTTCATCGATGTACGCGAGCTAGCTCGTGCTCGTGAGCTGCGATTTGTCTTCTAAGCAGTGGTGCTCTCTCCGAGTTCTCTGAAAACGAGCGGTTCATCATCAGTCGTGTTTTGGATACCGTGGTTGATGGATTGGGCGTTGTGATTCTGCTCTCAGTCTTAGTTGATCGTTTGTCCGTGCCTTGAGCAGGCTTACGAGTGGTTTCGTTACCTCTTATTGTGCTTGACGCTGATTTCCGTTGTCCCTTGCTTCCAGACGATCAACCTCGCCGCGATCTGTACTCCCGCCGATTACAACACTCGGCCTCTCGACACGATCTACAGTAACTTCATCGACGCGCTGCCTGTGGTATGGCATTTCGGTTTCCATAGAATGTGCACTCTCAAAGCATGATTTCGGAGATCTATAGTTTTGGCGGTGCAATGGAGACTTCGATTTTTTTTTTTTTATAGGAATTCATTGAAGTTGATGTCTGATTCTGCTGTCGATTTTAGGTCAAGTACTGTTCGGAGAACAACAAGCGACTCATTCACTTTTCGACCTGTGAAGTGTATGGGAAAACGATTGGTAGCTTCCTTCCCAAAGATAGCCCACTTCGTGAGGTGTGATTTCCCTTTCTTAATGTGTTTTTGTGCTAATGCACTGTTATTAAGCTCTATCTTTATATCTTGCTTTTCTAGCTGTGCATTAACATTTGTGTGGTCTTAACTTTTCCAGAGACTGGATTACTTTAAGCTCTTTTTGAATGATTACGGATCTGTTGATTGGTCTTATCCTATTATATCCTGGCCCAAATGTTGAAAGAGATTTGTACACTGAATTTCCCATAGTGGATATGGGATTAGAGAATGTGCAGTAGTGCAGAAAGTATTTGTAAGCACTTATAAGGGGGAGAAGTCTTGGAAGTTGTTGCTATTGGTATTTTTAAATCTGAAGTCTCCATCATTTATACTCCTACTGTTTTCAAAATAGTTTTTGTGTCCAACAACTTAAGAGTAGACGTTGCGTGTTTGGTTTTCTCCTGATGCATAATTAACCGTACTCAATTCATTATCAATATCACCAGTGTATAAACTTACTGCATGTAATTGGCTGAATGGGTGTTTTTAGGATACTCGATAGCAATATTCATATTTCATTTGTAAGGTGATTGGAATCTAGGTGGTCTATCTGGATGCTTCTAAATTGAGGGCATTCAATAGGAAGTTCGAGCAAAGAACTCATTGCTACACCGAGATCCAAGATCAACTCTTTCTTTTATGTGATGCTATTGTATTCATAATGCATATTGTGCATTTAAATTTCGGTGAGCTTCCTTGGCTCATTGATGATTGATCCTTTGGCACTTGATGGCCGTTTTGAAGGAGGTACAGATCGATTTTATGGAAGTAGGTCCAGTCAGTCATTGCGAACAGGGCACGTAACTAGCTGTTTTCTGGCTAATAAGAAAAGACTGTTTGCATCATGGTGTCATTTTTCGCATGCAAGATTGTTAAACAAAATCTGAATTAGTATACATTGTCTGCTTTACAGGACCCTGCATATTATGTTCTCAAGGAAGATGCTTCCCCCTGCATTTTTGGCCCAATTGAAAAGCAGAGGTGGTCCTATGCATGTGCAAAACAATTGATTGAGAGGTTGATTTATGGTGAGCGATTGTTCATTGAATTGCAAATTTTTACTATTTTCTTTCATATGCTTACTTTTGTCTCCATGCACAGCCGAAGGAGCGGAAAATGGTCTTGAGTTTACTATAGTGAGGCCTTTTAACTGGATAGGACCCAGGATGGATTTTATACCTGGCATTGATGGTCCAAGTGAGGGTGTACCCAGGGTTTTGGCATGCTTTAGTAATGTAACTCCTTTTTCCATTATGGGAATCCATTCATTTTGAATTTTGCTCCATATATCTTCTGGCATCTTTAGTAATATGCATTTTCGTTCTCCCTTTCTGCAGGCTCTACTACGTCATGAGCAACTCAAACTTGTAGATGGTGGCCAGTCACAGAGAACTTTTATTTACATAAAGGATGCCATTGAAGCTGTTCTTCTTATGATCGTGGGTTAAACTTTCCCCTTTTTCGTTTGAAGGTTTCTATTGTTATTTAGATTTGACAGCTGACAGTGCAGTAACTTCTCAGGAAAACCCGGAGAGGGCTAATGGGCACATTTTTAATGTGGGTAACCCCAACAACGAAGTAACAGTTAGGCAGCTTGCTGAAATGATGACTCAGGTGAAGGATGTTGCACTTTGCTGCTTCATTGTAAATTAAATCACGCATATAAAGCCTCCATGTCCAACGATATAACTGTTATTTATGCATTATGCAGATCTACTCAAAGGTCAGTGGTGAGGCAGCTTTGGATGTACCTACCATTGACGTTAGTTCCAAAGAGTTTTACGGCGAGGGTTATGACGATAGTGACAAGAGAATCCCGGACATGACCATCATTAATAGGCAATTGGGTACGCTGGTTCTTTATTGTTCTGGTTTACCTGCCTTTTTTTCTATGTAGCTCTGAAATAAATTACCATGCTTGCAGGTTGGAATCCCAAAACATCCCTCTGGGACTTGCTAGAAGCCACGCTTACTTATCAACACAGGACATACGCTGAGGCCATCAAAAAGGCCATGTCAAGGCCAGTTGCATCCAGCTGATTTAGTCGAAAAACTGGGTTCTCGTGTTGGATGCTGGCTGTTGCAGGCGTTTCAATTCTTTGTAAGGTTTTAGTTTGTCCAAATGGGTTGGTTTTTGTATACGTTGGTTTCTCTCTCTCCCATATCGGTAGTCAAGTGCTCGGGGAATGTTGTCTCTGCAAAATCTAGTAGACATTCGAGGGATCTGTACCTTAGCGATGTAATTCGTAAGTCAATCTTAAGCTACAGTTGGGATGCAGAGCATGCAACGAAAGCAATCTGCTCCGGGGGTTTGATTGCCGTGCCCCTATTTTAATTTATTTTTTCCCAAGGGCATTCTATATAACTTTGTTTAAGCTGTATTCTCGTTCTTTCTGCTCCATTAATTGATCATTCTGGTGCAATCACATTAAGCATACGGAGCACATGTTTGGCATTCCTGTAGCAAGCGCTTGGGAAAGCAGAAACCATTAATTTGAAGGTTATATTCACAAGGTGAAGGTAGGTTTGCTGAACTGGCATCTGTAATCTGCGTATATGCAGTCTTTTCTTTTGGGCATGCTCTAGTCCCGTCTCCAGCCATTGAAAGGACACATCATATGCGGACTGTATTGGGTCTTCTGTAGGCGTGGTGTGAGATGCATCGCTGGTCAAATTTCCCTATTTCGTTCTGTTGGCATCATCCGCATCTTTTGATTCTTTGTGTGTCGCGATGCTTCTCTGATTTAATGTGCCGTGTCGGTAACGACGCTGCCCCGCCTGCCAATTCGCACATGCCAATTCGCACGAAGTCGTTGGATGGGCCTTCGCTTTCGTACTCCATGATCGTCGATGCAGCAATCCATGCCCCTAAAATCCCTTCAATTTGGGAAGGCACTGCACTTGTTACGTCGCGGCCGGGGAAACTATACAATTTGATGATCAATCGTACTGTAATCTATTATCATATTTGATTTCATATAGTTTAAGTTGGAGCGAATAAATTTTTTACTTATATATGCTCATCACACGGCACTTCGCTTTATCTTCTCGGGTCTACATTGTATAGTATTGTCCGCTTGGCGGCCGCTTGGCGGAGGTGCGAAAGCATCGCCATCCCTCTCCCATGCCCAATATTGTCCTCTTTGAGGTGCGGACGCACTTCACTTTATCTCTTCGGGTCTACACTGTATAATATTATCCGTTTGGCAGAGGTGCGAAAGCATCGCCATCCCTCTCCCATGCCCAATATTGTCCTTTTTGAGGTGCGGACGCACCGCCATCCCTCTCAAGGCTTTGTTCTCATTACAATGGGAGCTTGTGTGAAGCGTGTTACATAGATATAGAACCCCAAGTCTTATAAGTTAGTCCATAATTTCCCCCTAAGCGATGTGGGACAAGAGAGGCTCTCTCTCCCTTCCCTACGCATGTCCGAGGACCGAGGCGCGGACGCACCGCCATCCCTCCTCCCCACGCTCCGCTGCTTGGCTTGGGCCGTCACACCTTTTGTTGCTGAAGCTTATGAACAAACGTGCCTTTGATGATTATCGACCCCTTCATCTCACACCCTTCGATCACTGACTTTCAATGTCAACAAATTAAATAAATATCGTTTCTGAATATTGTCTTTTAAGTGGGAGCGAATGGTTATACATTTCCAATAATGTACATGGGGAAAGCTTTTGAGCATAATATCTTAACTATATTTTTCATAGTGACAGCCTTTTCTTTTATCTCACACCACAGAAAAAATTTAACGAGATAAAGAAATAGAATCCTCAATAGGACAATAGAATTGTTTATTGTAATAACAAATAAATACGTATTTATTCTATGTATGCGCATTGTAAGCAACGACGTCGCTTTGGCCGAGTGGTTAAGGCGTGTGCCTGCTAAGTACATGGGGTTTCCCCGCGAGAGTTCGAATCTCTCAGGCGACGTGCCGTTTTGATTTTTCCTTTTCCTCCTTCTTTTTTCCACCCTTTTCTATTGTTTTGTCTTTTTTTGGGGGCATTTCTCTCGACAGGATCCAAAACTAGAACCTCTCTCTCTGGATCCTCTCTGGTGTATGTAAATGAAATGTAGGTAGCCTCTCCCACGTTCGTCTCAGTGCAAAAGTTCTTGCGATTGCATCGCGATTCAGGCACGCTCTCGAAGGATCATTCCCTCCGATTCCGATTCGCATCGTCGACCATGTCCGCCGCGAGCTCGCTCAATCTGCAGCCGTCTCGTTTCTCGGCTCCGGCGAGCAAAACCAACGGCGCGACGCTCGAATTGAGGATCGCCTGCTGCTCCATCAAGAACCCTAGCTACGGAACCCCGTCCGCCGCATTGTCGCTGCGCCGGTCTTCGGCAGGGGACGGGCCGGCTTTCTCCATCGCCAGATGCTCGAGCTCGGAGCCCGCCTCGATGGGGACTACTACTCCGGCGATCCCCCGCGTTTTGGAGAGTGGAGGTGAACCGACGATTGATGGCGGCGGCGGCGAAGAAGGACCCCGGGGAGGTGGCGGAGGTGGAGGCGGCCACGGTGGAGGTGGTGGCGGCGGCGGCGGCGATGGAGAGGAAGAAGAGTTCGGTCCGATATTGAAGTACGAAGACGTAGTGAGAGAGACGGAAGCGCGAGGCGCAAAGCTTCCTGCCGATATGTTGGAGGCCGCCAAGAGTACGGGGCTTCGCGAGCTTATTCTTCAAAGATATCTGGATTTGCAGGTTCTTTCGACATTTCGAATTAGTGAATGGATCTGAACTTGTCGTTTCCATGCTGTTAGTTCTTCGAGAATATCATCGCTTCACTTGTGTTTCTATTATCAAACAAAAGTTGCGGGAACTTGTGAGTAGATATTTTGAGATATTACTAGAGGGAGAGCCAAAATGGGAATCGGAAGGTGAAATGTGTTTTAGAAACATAAGGTTTTTCTTTTCTGGGCACTGAAAGGACAGTTACCATCAAACTTTTCACCTTGTTGTATGTAAAGATCAGCCTTGCAGGGTTGCCGAGGGGATTGATCATGTTTAAATGTCCAGTAGTGGAGTTGAATCTATCTCTCTCTGGTGCATTTTCTGTGTTGAAGTTATTTTTTCTGGTGCTTATACTCAAATTATACTTGCAGGGGTCATATTGGCCACTGGGCTTTCTAATGAACCACTGCTCAATGCTTCGGAACAGGATGTTGGCTGATCCTTCTTTTCTTTTCAAAGTTGGGACTGAGGTACATTGATGTTCTGTTTCGGTAGGTGGGTTTGGTATTATGTGATGTTATCACATGTTCATTGAGGACACTTGACACCGATAGAGAGACTGAAACTGCTTATTGCTTGACCTTCCGGTTGGATTTTGTGCAGTCTAAAAATCTGTCATGTAGTTGTGTACTAAGCTCCTTTTGTTGTCTTTGCATGGTGCAGATAGTCATCGATTCCTGCTGTGCAACTTTCGCTGAAGTTCAGAAGAGGGGCAAGGATTTTTGGTCAGAGTTTGAGTTATACATGGCTGATTTGTTGGTTGGTGTGGTGGTAGACATTGCTTTAGTTGGTTTGTTAGCACCATATGCTCGTATAGGGCAGAAGTCTACGTCGAGAAGTATGTTTGGACGCATTCAACATGCTTGCGGTTCTCTTCCCAGCAGGTTTAGCTTCCCTTCCACATTCTTCTTGTCGTTTGAAACTTTAAGTAGTGGATGATGAGTTACGAGATTTAGCTGTTGACATCGTGTAAATCACTATTCTATTTGTTTCCTGCAATTGTTGAAAGTAGATGATTTGATGAAAACACCTAGAATTAATTTAATTACTTTGAAGAACAACCCTAGCTAGTCGGTTAACTTCTTTTGACTGAGTAGTTAAAGGCTCAATACCGCTATTCTCTGCCTGATAAATGTCAGTGGTAGGAGTAATGTGGCCACTGGTTACTTTTTTTCCTTTTTTTTGAAGCTGTACCGGCATGTTGTTCAGGTTTTGATTTGGTCGTTGTGTGTTTGATACGCCACAATTAGCGAAAATGGTTTTTGTCTGTAAATGGAAGATATATGTTATCTCATTTCCTGTTGAGCTCTTGATAACTATAGTTACATATCCTTTGATCTGTGCAGTGTTTTTGAAGCTGAAAGGCCTGGTTGTAGGTTCTCTATTAGGCAGCGGATTGCTACATATTTCTACAAGGTATCAACCATAGCTAGATTTGTTATGTAGCTCAAAGGACATTTCTTTAAATATTTTGGAGGTGGGAATTAGATTGTTGGTTGAATTTTGTGGTTTCTAAGCTTCTTTCCATTTCCCTTTCCTATGCTCAATATGTGTTCGGGATTTTGCTAGTTGTGTTTCTATTTGTAAACTTTAATTGTTTGGTTGGCTGAGTGGTTCATTTTGGATCCAGGGTGTATTGTATGGATCCGTGGGATTTGGATGTGGTCTTATAGGTCAAGGAATAGCAAATTCGATCATGACTGTTAAAAGGTAGACAACAAATCCTACTATCCACCTGCATTATTTTGCAGATCTTGATAATCTTTTCACTGTTATGGAGTGTGATGTGGAACTTCTGGCATTTGTGACTTTACTCTTTTTTTTTTTCCATTTTTTATTATCCGACAAAGCACTTTAAGCATTTTTATATATGCACAAAAATGATTTTGTGGAAAATGGTTGGTAACGGCTTTTCTCTCCAAACATGTGATGTTGGGATTACAGAAATAGCTTGTGCTGCTCTGGTACATAGCTCCCTGTCTCTCTAACACCCACATCCGCACTCCCTGCACACATACATGAACAAAGCACATGGACCTCGGTCATAATAGTCGTAGAGCTGTCATGGATTTTCTTTTGCCATTACCTCTTCACTAGGTGGCTGATCTTATGAGTGCATTGTTATCTTCAGGAACGTTAAGAAATCAGAGGAGGATATACCTGTGCCACCTCTTATACAAAGTGCCGCACTTTGGGGTAAGTTCAATCGTCAGTTTTTAGGTATCTGTTCAAGTTATTATAGAGAGATCATTGCCTGGAAAATTAATTTCTTAATATTTGAGTAGCTGATGTTTCGTTCTTTTCTGCTTAACCTTTCTTTTTCTTTTTATCTGCCGACACATTGTGCATTTTAAGGCCGTTGCTGGTGGTTAGAGTAAAATATCCGACACTTTGGAGCGGGCTAGATTCTTGTTTGCATATTATTGGTCGTTCTTTATATGCCGTCTTATAAGAGCTGGAGAGGAAGCAGCGAGAGCTTTTCTGCACTAGAAATTCAACTGTAGTGCTTTGCATGTACAGCTAGACATCCATTTGAAATTGCATGATTCTGTTCTGTGTGATGACTTTGCTTCTCTCTCAGGTGTTTTCCTCGCGGTATCTTCCAACACTCGTTATCAAATTATAAATGGCCTAGAGCGCTTGGTTGAAGCATCACCTTTGGCGAAGAATGTCCCACCTGTCGCAATGGCTTTCACTGTCGGTGTGCGGTTTGCCAACAATATCTACGGTGGGATGCAATTTGTAGATTGGGCTAAATGGAGTGGGGTTCAGTAGCAGATGCTCGAGTAAATTATATTATCCCATGTATACCATTTGTCATTCTTTGAAACGGGGACAGAATTTCTTTGTTTGGCAAACTGTCGGTTACATCGGTAAGAACAGTATGATTTTCAGGTTTTATAATGATTTCCATATAGTGGCGTATTTCTGCTCTTTTCTATTTGGCTACGTGAGGTGGAGAAGTAAATGGTGAGACGTGAAGATAGGTCTCGTCTAGAATACTGGACAGAGTCCCTCTCTGAGCTCGCTTGCTCAAGTCGTACTTTTCCTGCGAACACAGCTCAGACTTCACGGATTACACCTCTTGGTGAGGATTTTATTTGTTTTTCTTTTCTGGATGGTCGCTCTCTTACTTAAATTGGCAAAGATTTGTTGTTGTTCTTCGCTCTTTGTATTTTGATACTTCGCGTCACTTCCTTGTTTGGTTTGCAGGATTCTGTTGGTCCAATTTCTTTCTCCTCGTTAGATGGTAGGAATCGCTTAATCTTATCATAACTTCTCCGACTGGTCGGCCTGTTCTTCGCCATTCCCATTGCCCAATCCAATACATTGACTCAATCGGGTTCGGATAGGGTTTGCTCGTCTCGTTTCTGCCGATTTCTTGAATTTCTTCTCTCTTTCTCTTTCGGTCATCTTCTAGAATGGAGGAAAGATATCTGCCTGGAAAATTACCAATAAAGTCCTAAACTTTTTGCAATTGTGCCAATTCAGTCCTAAATTTTTTTTTTGGCCAATTCAGTTTTAAGCCTTTTGCAATTATGTCAATTCAGTCCATCCGATTACTTTTGGCCGGCCGGCGCTGACGTGGACGCTTGCTGGCTGATGTGGCAATATTTTAATAATTTTTTGAATTTTTTTTGATATTTTTTCTCTCTTTTTTTTTTTTTCGTATCTTCTTCCTCGGCAGACGATCCGGTGACTGGTGAGATGCCGAGGTCGAGGCCGGCAAGGTGAAACTTGTTGGCCATGGGCGAGGTGGAACTCGCAGGCCATGGGTGAGGCTAGCCCTTGCCGGCACTGGCCAGGGTGAGCCTTGTCCAAATTGGGCGAGGCCTCGTCTTTATTGGGTGAGCTCGAGCTCGCCTGGCGACGGCGAGGTCGACCTCGCCGTCGCCAGGCGAGCTTGACCTCGCCTGGCCATGGCGAGGCCTCACCTGGTCATGGCAAGGTCGACCTCGCCCAGCGACGGTGAGGTCTCGCCAGATTTGGGCTGCCTCACCGTCGCCGGGCGAGGTGCGAGGCTCGACCTCGCCCGCCAATAGTGAGGGACCTCGCCCGGCAATGGCGAGGTCGCCTAGATCTGGTGAGACCTCGCCGTTCGCTAGGTGAGCTCGACCTCACCATCGCTGGGCGAGCCATGGCGCGGTCGACCTCGCCTTGTGACGGCGAGGCTCGCCCTCGCCAGTGCCGACGAGGGCCAGCCTCACCCATGGCTAGCGAGGTGGAAGTCGTTGGCCTCAGCCTCTCGCCAGTCGCCGGACCAGCAACCGGGGAAGAAGATAGGACAAAAAAAAAGAAAAATAGAAAATTCGAAAATAATAAAAAAAAGTTATTAAAATGTTGTCACGTTAGTCGGCTGGCGCCGGCTGGTGTCCACATCAACGCCGGCAGGCCAAAAGTGGACGGATGGATTGAATCGACATAATTGCAAAAGGTTTAGGATTGAATTGATAAAAAAAAAGTTTAGGACTGAATCGACATAATTGCAAAAGGTTTAAGACTTTTTTGGTAATTTTCCCGATGTCTGCCCTAATATGAAGTAGATTACTACTGTTTAGAGTATTCCCGTGGACTGTCCCCGAGTCACCTCCTTTGGGACTATTATCGCCTGCGTCAAATTTGGAAGTTTTTTTGAGTCTTTGATCAGTAATGCGATGTTTCATGACAACGGGTCTTTGTCCGTAACATCCTCTCCTTTCCAGTTCTGTTCCATGATGTCACTTTCGCCAGGTTTGGGTCACCGCGTTCATTGCCAAAGGAACCAAAATCCAAGGAACGGGGCTTGTACTTGATACATTTGTTGCTAGCTTTCGTGAATCACGTCGCCAACGGTAACCTTGAGAATGCAGACATTGCCCTCGAGCAAATCTCACGGCTCACGTCTCTCGATGGGGATACTATGCAATGGATTGCGGCATACTACATGGAGGCGCTCGTTGACCGGATACTCAAGTCATGGCCTGGCCTTCATAAGGCACTTAATTCTACTAAAATGCTATTGCCGCCTGAAGAGCTACTTGTCCGCAAGCTGTTCTTTGAGCTGTTTCCATTCTTGAAGTCGGCATTTGTGCTCCCAAATCAAGCTATAATGGAAGCTACGGAGTTGGAGTAGAAGGTTCATATTATCGATCTCAATGAAGCTGAACCCACACGGTGGATTGCGCTGCTTCAAGCTTAGAATGCACGGCCTGAAGAACCGCCTGTTCTCAGGATTACGGGGATTCATCAGCACAAAGAGGTCTTAGATCTTGTGGTCCGCAGATTGACTGAAGAAGCAGAAAGATTGGATATTCCATTTCAGTTTAATCCAATAGTTAGCAAATTAGAAAATCTTGAGTTTGAAAAGTTGCGTGTGAAGACTGGTGAGGCTCTGGCAATCGGCTCAGTTAGTCAGTTGCATATACTATCGGCCTTGGACGATGAACATCACCAGAAAAGATCGCCTCTTCCATTTAAGAATATTAATGGAACTAACTCACAGTCTTACTGATGAGCCAAAACACGCTGGGTGCACTGCTTGAGAAAGACTTGGCAAATGGGAGTAGCCCAAGTACTGATTCAGCTGCATTGTCGCCACCTTCTCTAAATGCTTCGGGCAAGATGGATAATCTACTCAATGCTTTGTGGGGATTGTCCCCAGAAGTTATGGTAGTGACACAGCAAGACTCGAACCATAACAGATTGGCTCGCGGAAGCTTTGCACTCTTATGCCGCATTATTCGATTGTTTGGAGTATATGGTGTTGAGGACATCTTTAGAGAGATTGAAGGTGGAGAAAATGCTATTTAAGGAAGAAACCAAGAAAATTATGTCATTCGAGGGAGCCGAAACGAAGGAACGACACAAGAAGCTCGACAAGGGGATCCAGAGGCTTGACTTGGCTGGATTTGGGAATGTGCCGTTGAGCTACTAACGGGAGGTTGCAGGTGAGAAGGTTGATGCAGGGATACAATTGTGATGCCTGTAAGATCGAAGAAGAAAACGGACGCGTGGTGATGTGCTGGCAAGATCGGCGTCTTTCCCCGTGTCGGCTTGGATGTGTCAAAAGTAAGACATTATATTTTGGCATTGCTTCATTGGCTCACAAGCGTGTCTAACCATTTGTAGGATCTGTATCTCCTGAAGAGTGGAACTAATAATTTTCAATCCGGATGATTGAACAGTGCACTCTTAGGCAAATAACAGTCGGTCTTTATACTCATTCGAAATGGAAATGTCATTGTCAAGTTTGTGAATGTGCATTTAGATCGATCTGATTATGGTTACTGTTTCATCCCTCGAGTTGCAAACGTTGACGACTTATCACATGCCGGAAAGTTTCGAGCCTGAATGATGATGACAAAGAGCGAAGGGTTGGGTTGATATTGATCCTTGTCATGACTTCTTAATGTAATTAGCATTGTTCTTCTGGTTTAAATCAGTTAGTCTGTTTTTCCTTGAGCTATTCAGAATTCTTGAAGGACTCCATTAGTTCATCAACGTTAAATGACCTGAGCCTACACCCAGAGGAATGGCCTAGAGGGTTTCAAGCGTGCTCATTAAGTTTCGAAAGTTGTTACGCACGCACGGCTCACGCAATGCTCATACCGAGATCAGAACTTCGTTCTTTCCGGTCTTTCTCAAGCTGTGAAGTACGACATTTGACATTAAGGTGTTGGTCGAGTCTGCAACAACCGGATCTCTGTATGAGCTACGAGATTCGAGAATAATGGTGCTTGTGATCAACAGGCGTTCACTCACAGCGAACCCAATGATGTTTCTTTCTTTCGAGAAACTAGAAATGAAATCCCAGGATGCTTTTAATCCCCAAAAACTATTATGGGCTTTGCGTGGATCTTATGAAGCTTTACACTGCATCAAATTCGTCCCCAAGACTTCACGACGTCACAGCATGATCAAATGCCTCTCGACCTGTTTCATCTTAACAGTAAGCTGATACTGCAGTTCATGCAAAAACAAGAGAAGGGTTTGAACTCTTCAGCAGTCCCTTGAAAGGCAATGCACGACATTGCAGAATGATTCGAACATAAGTGCAAGACAAGATTCAGGAACCGGGACAGATCAACTTCTCCAAGTGATGCAGATGACGCTCAGTGCTTTGTCGGTGGTACACAATCTATTTCTCTCACGAGAGGTATCAAGCACAGGTATCAACAACAGCCGCAAAATGAAGAGGATGAAGATCAGTCGAATCAACACAAGCCAATTAACAGAACAGACAGACAAAACTCCACCGGAATCTCGGCACAATCTCACGCCATCACGAGCTCTCAAGCAGACGCATCGGAGATGTCAACAGTTTCAATGCGTTCGTTCTCGGGCAAAACAGACCAGTTCGGAGATTGCGCGGCCCTCAACCACTTGAAATCGTCGACCTTGGACCAGTTCCCGGTTTCTTCGCCGAGCGCGGCGTCCTCAAGATCCCGCTCGATTCCCCGGTAATGGAGACGATACGGCGCGAACCTCACTCCCGAGCAATCCTCGATGATGGGTCTGCTCCTCACCCTCAAGTAGAAATCGCTCGCATTGGCGTTGTGAATCCTTATCTGGTGCGACGCCAGCACGAACACGCAATCATCCGCCTCCTCGATCAGGACTGATCCGGTCACGGGCCCAGCGTAGACCCTGCAGTTCCTCAACCTGTGCACGAACAGCGCCCTCGCGCACCCGATCAGCCTCACCTCGCACGACTCCAGATCCGACAGCGTGAACTCGCCGATCTCCAGTCCCCTCACGTCCTTCGCCAAAACCTCATTTGCCCTGTTCCTAAAACCCGGCGAATCGGGCACGGCGACCGCCAAGCTCCCAGCTTTGGCGGCTGGCCTCGAATCGCGAGTTTCCGCTTCGGCTCCCTTCAGCGAAGGCGCTGTCGGTTCCTTCCTTGCGGGTTTGTTCTTGAAAGAGAACTTCTTCTTGGGGATCAGCTCGGAGCTGAGGTCGTCGAGGGCCTGCTTCAGATCGGAGACGGTCTTCAGAGAGGACCGGACCTCGTAGGAGGGCAGGTAGTAGGAGCTCTTCGCGACGAGCTTCTCGAGGTCGGCGATGGAGGCGGAGATCTCGTCGAAACTGGGCTTGAGCAGGGACGGGTCGGCGAGCCGGCACCGGGCGAGGCGGGACTCGATGGACCTCCTGGACTCGCCGAAGAGGGAAAGGAAGGACGAGGTGGACTCGAAGGAGGCGGCGGCGGCGGAGGCGGGCGGCGAGGGGCCGGGCTTGTCGGGGCGAGGCTGGTGGCGGTTCGAGAGGCGCTCGAGCATCGCCAGATGCTTCTTGCGCAGTGCGGAGACGTCGGCGGAGTCGGATCCATCTGCTGCTCCTCCTCCAGCTTCCATCGCCGGAGGCAGAGCGAGCCGGGAGATGCACGGAGCCGATTCGAAGGTGGAAGACGACCCGACCGCCTCGCGAGTTTGGGGCTCCTGTTCTTTCGTTTTCAGGATTTCAAAGCTTTGAGTTTAACCCGAATTGCTTTATAATTCTCCTATTATATGGAAAAAGAAAAAGGTGAACTTTTTTTTTTTAAATTTAAATTTTTAATTTTTTTGGTAATATTGATTAATCCTGAGAATAAAAAGGTTTTAATTGCAGCCTCTCTAGTACCGGAAAAATTTCGATCTCGCCAAAATTCTGGAAAAAAAAAATGGAGTAAAAAGTACAGGCGACATTGAAGAGCAAATTCAATATTTCCGTCATTTCTTTAATTAATTGAACTTTCGAGCCTCTGAATGCATCGAAATACGGATTTTTTTCCATCAGATGGCTGTTTTTTCGTCGGCTCCATCATCGTTATCAATACATTAAGATTAGTGTAAATTGTGTAGTTAACATACAACTATGCCGCAAACGAAAAACAAAAACATCTAGTAAAATGTATGGAAATGGGAGTGTCAACAATCAATGTCTAATGTATCGATAGCATAGCCAGGGATAATAAAAGTTAAAGGTGAATTTTGATGAGTGATTAAGCCAAAATCGTGTCAATACGTGTCAAACGAGTGAATCAGATCAAGTTTGAGTGGGTACAAACTTCATGACACCAAGGCTATGGAAATGAAAGAACGAGGATAAATGCCGACAACAAAGAGCTTTCAAATCAGTCACCACGTCGTCGCCGACCATTGCCACCAAGAGCCCTTGTTGTCACGCCTCCATCCGATGACACCAACCCCTTTGCTCTCTCGATTCACGTGGCACATCTCTATCTATTTCTCTATGTTGAGGTCGCAGCTTATTGTGGTTGTGGTAGTTGGATTGTGAATTACAATTTGTGTGGTGACCCAAGTGAGTATGCATGGTTCGATCCCGCTCATCCAATTCAAAGTGCCCATAGGCAATTGGTAAAAATCAGACCTAAATGGATTTTCTAGAAACCTATTAAGACTCAATTTGACTGACTTTAATTTTTTAAACCCATTTTCACCTTACCTTTTTACCTATATAGAATTCAGTCCTAAAAGTACAAGTCAGAGGATGGACATATTACTCATTTTGACACTTCTAGACATAAGAGACCAATAATGAATTTAACTTTAAACATAAAATGTTATAGGTCCAAAGTATGCGAAGTCTTATACGTAATTCGTAAGAACTCTCTATTATTAGTTAAATTACGAAAGATGATTGACTTATGACATACTACAACAAATATTTCTTCTTATTTTTGCAAGGCATTAGAGGAAAGAAATACATTTTCAACCTTGTAAAACCTTATTATTTTATGGATTTTAAACATAATCATGTCTTGCGCCAAAAAATCGAAAAGAGAAAAACAAAAATGAATAGGCTATGTTACTTTGGGCCTGAAAAGTCCAACCATTACCATAAGGATAGCGGAAGACGAAGATAGAAAGTAGTGCCATCGTACCGAAGTAGCTTCTTTGGATTAAATGGGTTTAAATTGGTTTTTTTTAGCCCATTATAGCCCATTATTAATTGGGCTTTCCTCTATTAGACCCATTGCAAGTTAGCCAATCCATATACGATCGAACTTATTAATTATGATTTAAAATATAGTCCTTGACCCATTTCGCCACCTCTACTCCATGGAAGGTTTGGACCTGAGAAACCTTATCCAAGTTTATATTAAGGGCCTAAAAGGATTACTAATAACAATCAATTGTGTTTGGGAAGACCACAAGGATCACGCGGGTCTATTCACTTGAAACGTCTGAGCCTAGAAACATTATGCCTATGAAACCATGATGCCAAGTTGCAAATAATAATGATTAAACCTATGTAATCCTGTTTTGACTTATGTATGAACGGGAATGTATCAAAATTCGAAAATAGTTTGATCTTTTGCTTTGCATCCTCATTTATAAAGTGACTTGGAAGGAATTATTTACAATATATGCGTTTACATTTATTGGATTTTCTCATCCTGTAATGAAATGTAATAATTAGTTATAAAGAAGATGATTTGCACAAATACTACTACAAACTACAGACAACAAAAATGCAATGACGTGTGGCAAATAGTGGCTAGATTTGATCATAAATTCCGGCAAGAAAGTAATTTCATACTATTAGGATTTTTACGGGCGAATTCCCTAAAAAACTTTCAACTTTAGGTTAAGTCTCAAATCTACCCCGCACTTTTTTTTACCTTAGAAAAATCCCAAACTTTAGGTCCAGTCTTAAATCTACCTTGAACTTTTTTTTGTCTTAGAAAAAACTCCAAACTTTAAGTCTAGTCTCAAATCTGCCCCGAATTTTGTTTTGTGTAAAAAAAATCACCAAAATTCAATTTATTTTCAAAAATATACCCCCGTGATCCCGTCCTAACTTGACGTGGTACTTCCACGTCGACAACAAATCCACATCAGAAAAGTAATGAGGCGATAGGTACAGGCTGACGTCGCATTTCCACTTCGATAACAAATCCAACCCAATAAAATTTGTTGAAATTCTCCAAAATAAAATCGTTCTAGGATATGAAAGTTAGGGATGATAACAAATCCACCCAAAAAACTTTTTTTAACCTAAAAAAAATCGAATTTTTAGGTTTAGTCCAAATTTGCTTCAAACTTTTCTTTGTCTAAAAAAAGCTCTATTACTTTGTTAATGTGGATTTATTATTGACGTGGAAGTGTCACGTCAAATTAGAACTGGATCACGGGGTATATTTTTGAAAATAAATTGAATTTTGGTGATTTTTTTTACACAAAACAAAATTCGGGGCGGATTTGGGACTGGACTTAAAGTTTGGGATTTTTTTTTAAACAAAAAAAGTTTGGGGCAGATTTAGGACTAGTCCTAAAGTTTGGGGGGTTTTCCTGAGACAAAAAAAAGTTCGGGGCAAATTTGAGACTTAACCTGAAGTTTGGGGTTTTTTAGGGAATTGGGCCGATTTTTACTTTTGGAAACTAAAATTTATGCCAAAAAAAACCAAAATTCTGGTTTTAATTGGAGAAATTAAGATGGCCACTCCAAAAAATGTTACATTGTGGACTGGCCTACATTTCTTTTTATAAATATAGTTGTGCTTATGCAGACCGCAACTATTATTTGGGCCTACTCACTTAAAAAGAATGCAGGCAAGCCTAGAAATATCGAGCCGTTAGTCCCATGAATCCACGAGGCCAAATTGTTAGTAACATCTAATTTAGAAGAAAATTATGGAGAAACAACACTTTACTAGAAAATCAAATAATAAATCTCTAGAACATGTCCCATTTCAATAACTTAATGTGCCCTAATTGCCGCTACAATCCGTAATTCATTACTATATCAAATAAGATTCTCTCTTAAGCAAAGGCAAGTTGAATGACAATTACTACAAACGATCCATCCGATGAGGACGCGACACGTGTGTTCTTTCTATGGAGCGAACTTTTGGCCAGATTTGGTGATAAATTCGGGCTTGAGTTTGAAATTATGCACTTTCCATTATTTAGGTACCGTAGATGGCTAGGTGTTTTCAAATAATCCATAATTCATTTCTATATCAGATATGTTTCTCTCTTAAGCAAAAGCAAGTTGAATATGAATTACTATAAAGCTCCTTGCAATGAGGACTTGACGCATGTGTTCTTTCCATGGAGTACAGTTTTGACTAGATTTGATCATTAATTCGAGCTTGAATTTGAAATTATGCACTTTCCATTATTTAGATATCGTAGACAGCTAGGTATTTTCGAAGAAGTAAGATAAAATTGATAGAAAAATCCAAAAGATTGGTTTTAATAACAAAACATAAAAATGTTGGAAAAGAATCGAGTAAATATTTTCACTTAAATGTGAAGGAGAATTTTTTGAAATTTGAAAATATCTTGATTTTTTGCGTTGCATCCTCATTTATAAATTGACTTGGAGGAAATTATTTACATTATATATATTGGATTTTCTTATCAAATATGTATTGTGATGATATCATTGAAATGTAATAAATAGTGATAGCGAAGATAGCTTGCACGAATACTACTATAAACTGCACACAACAAATATGTGACACATGTGTTGAGTGAGATGTACATGTGAGTTGTGTAAGACTAGTTCCATATCAGAGAATTAGTGTGATATTGAGTAGTTAATATATCTAAGTTAGCTCATAGCTCATTGGTTACTTTTGAGTGAAAATAGATTAAGCTTGATATGTTAACGGATTCAGACTTTGACTCTCTCTTAGCGATATCATGGGATGAAGGTATCGGGCTTCTGACATGCGGTCCAACAAATGCTATCAGAGCTGATAGCTGATTAATGCCAAATCTGTTCTGGAGTTGATAGTTGATTGATGTAGAAATGTGGGCTTGATGGCAGACTTCATAGTTCGGTCTGGAGAATGAGATATCTTGATATAGAATGATATCTGGATTAAGGGGGAGAAGAGATTGTCGAGATGTTAGAAAAGTCCAAGATCGGATAATTGGTGTGCTGTGAAGTAGTTAAAATATCTAAATTGGCCTATAAGTCATTGGTTTAAGTTTTTGAGTAAATGTGAGTCCAACTTAATACGTTAACGGGCTCGAACTTGGGGGTGTAGCAACGCGGCATGATGGCAGACCTCGTAGTAGACTAGAGATGAGGAATGAAGTATGAATGAAAGAAAGGGTTCAGATTTTATCTATCTTTCTCTGGGTGTTCACCCTACCTTTTAGACTGTGAAATGAAAGCAGTCTAGCCAAGCCTCGAAATCACTTTACTCTCTTAATCCGAATCCCTTTATGGTGAAATGAAAATTCCATTGCACTTAACACTTGGAGTTCGGAGTGGGATAGAGATAATGAGCTCTTTAAAGCCCCACATTAGATAATTAGTGTATATCTAAGTTGGCCTATAACTCATTGGATTAAATTTTTAAATGAAAGTGAGTCAAACTTCATATATTAACGGGCTTAGACTTAGACTTTCTCTTAGCGATTTTCCCGGATAAAGGTATTAGGTTCTTGCTACGCGCTCACAATAACATACCGCGTGTGTGTTTTCCATGGAGCAAGCTTTTGGCCATATTTGGTCATAAATTCGAGCCCGAGTTTGAAATTATGCACTTGCCATTATTTAGATACCATAGATGGCTGGGTCTTTTCAAATAATCCATAATTCATTAATGTATCGGGTATGTTTCTCTCTTAAGCAAAAGCAAGTTGAACAATAATTACTATAAAAGCTCCCCGCAATGAGGACGCGACGCATGTGTTCTTTCCATCGAGCAAACTTTTGGCTGGATTTGGTCATAAATTTGAGCCTGAGTTGAAATTATGCACTTTTCATTATTTAGATACCGTAGATGGCTAGATCTTTTCAAATAATCCATAATTCATTACTGTATCATATATGTTTCTCTCTTAAGCAAAAGCAAGTTAAATAATAATTACTATAAAAGCTCCTCGCAATGAGGATGCGACGCGTGTGTTCTTTCCATACAGTGAAGTTTTGACTGGATTTGATCATTAATTCGAGCCTAAATTTGAAATTATACATTTTCCATTATTTAGATACCGTAGACAGCTAGGTATTTTCGAAGAAGGAAGATAAAATTGATGGAAAATTCCAAAAAATTGGTTTTAATTCCATAACATCAAAATGTTGGAAAAGAACATGTTTAGACACTCGGGAGCAAATTAAGTATATCTGTCGTTTACTTAACTAATTGTATTTTCGAGCTTCTAAATGCATCAACATACAGGTTTTTCTGATCACATGACTGTTTTTTCATCGATCTAAGACATTAGCATTAGTGCATATTGATTAGCGTAAATCATGTAATCGATGTAGTACTATTCCATTCAAAAAAATTAATAATCAAGTAAATTATTTTGATATAGTAATTGGCAGTGTTAAGAGCCTACCATATTGAAATGAATTTGCTAGGAATAACAAAATTTGAAGCTGATTTTGGGTTGGTGATTGAGCCAAATTCGAGTCATTTGCTTTGGAAAATAATATGATAATCTCATTTTGTTTTGCTCCTCCATGTAGATATGTTAAATGGGCGTATAGGGTTAAGTTTGGATAGGTCAAAAATTGATATGACCTGAATTGACTCATTCAATCTTGACATATTTTTGTATAATACAATTTTAGCTATTCATACCCACTGCAAGCTCCATACCAATTTTCTTAACCATTTATATTACACAATTTTTTGTGAGGATGGATCTCAACCATTAAAGTTGAAAGGTTGAGATGCGTCCTATTTTTTGTTCATTGTTATTCATTTTTAGTTTTTTTTCTTTGTTTCCAATTTTGGTCGTCTTCTTCTCCATGACACCAAAGGTTAAGAAAATGATTGGATAAGCTTAAAATGTCAACAACGAAGAAATTTGGAACGAGTCAACCTGACATGGCCAACCATTATTGCCAAGAGCCCTTGCCGTCACGCCTCCATTCACCAGCCACACTGATCCCCTTGCTTGCTTGACTCATTAGGTGCATTTCTATCTATTTCTATAAGGTTACGTCTTGTTGCTATGGTGATAGGATTGTGAATTATAATTTGTATGGTGACCCAAGTGACTATGTGTGGTTGAATCCTGCTCATCCAATTGAGCATACTAGGGGTGTCAAAAAAGCCTGGGCTGGTCCGGTCCGGCCCGTGCCGGCCCTACCTAACCCTAAAATTTGGGGTATTTTGAAGTTGGGCCTTAGTCTTTTGCTAATAGGGTTTTTAGATGTGGATATTATTAGGGTTGGGTAGGGTCGGGCCTAATCCATTGATACCTTGGGACTACCCACAAACCTCCCTCTTTCTTTCCCCTTCTCTCTCCTCTCTCTCTCTCTGACGAAACCCTAGATCTAAGCCAACAGCATCACTCTTCTTCATCACCTGAGCAAAGAGGCGCCATGGCATTGAAGCTGGAAGAAGCCACGATGACGCAAGCAATCGCGGCCGTTGTCCTAGCTCTAAGTCCGCCGACCCATCATCTCCCCCACTCACCTCCCGTCCCGGGAGCCCGCAACCACCTCTATGCTTCCAAGGTGGTTCCGATCCTCGGAGCTTTCGGGCTCAAGAGCCTTGCCTTCGACCCAAGCGACGGGGGCCCGTGCATCAGCATCGTCGATGGCCGGGTCTTGAAGTGGGAGGGTGACAAGCGTGGGTGGGTCGACTTCGCTTTCACTTCCTCTCAGAGGTAGGACGTTAAACCGATGTTCTACTTGCTTGATTTAGTTTTTCTTTTGCCTTTTTTTTATAATAAATAGTGGTTTTGCTCTTCATTGTTGATAAGTCTGCCAGTATCTCCCTCGTGACAGAGCGAGGTGACGCCGCTGCTAGCAGCGACAGGGACGATGCCCAGCCGACGGCGAGCTTAGCTGCGTCACTTGAGAACAAGAAGACCGCCTCTCTCCGGTCAAAGACCAACGGCTTCGCGGCCATCATCTTCGGCTTGAGGGATGGGGAAGACGAGCAGATGCCGGAGACGAAGTGAAAAATCGAGAGAGACGAGGACGACTCTCTCTCTCTCTTGTTGAAAAATAAATAAAACCCGTCCCGACCCGACCCGACCCTATCTTAGGAGTGTATGCTAAATAAGGTCTCGGGGCGAGTAGGGACGGGTCAAGCACGACCCTGTAGATTTCGGGTCGAGTAGGGTATCATGAAGCCCGACCTGACCCGACCCATTGACACTCCTAGAGCGTACCAATAGGAGACAAGCCATAAATGGGCCAGAATGGGTTCTTTAGAAACCCATGAAGACCCAATCCGATTGACTTTTATATTTTAAAATTTATATTTAGCTGGCTCTTTAAATATTAAAACGACATCTAAACAACTTGGTCCAAAAATATGAGTCAAATTTTGACACTTTAGGCATAAGAGATCAACTATGATTTAACTTTAAGCATAGAATATTATGGGTCCAAAATACGTAACCAGTAAGAACTTATATTATCAATTAGAATAAGAAAGATGATTGACTTATGACATTCGACGATGAATACTTATTCTAATTTTGTAAGGCATTAGAGGAACAAAAAAAGTTTCAACTTTGTAAAATCTTTTTATTTTATGGATAACACAATCATTTCTTGAACCGAAATATTGAAAGTAAAACGAAAAGCAATATGCCATGTTGCTTTGGGCTTGAAAAGCCCAACTAGTATCGAAAGGATAGCAAAGACGAAGAGAGAACGTGGCGTTATCGTATCAAAGTAGCTTCTTTCGATTGAATGGGTTGAAAGTGGGTTCTTTCTAGACTCATTATAACTCATTATTAGTAAGGTTTTGCTCTATTAGATCCCGTTGCAATCTATTTTTTTAAAATCTTAGCCAATCCATATATCACTCAAATATCAAAGATGAATTAAAATATGAGTTCCTCAGTAGGGGTGAGCAAGATGGACTGTCCAAATCGTGATTGGACTGGACCGGATTAGATCGACTGATTTGATCCGGTTCTCGGGAATATTAGTCCGCTTCGCGGTTCTTAAAAGTGGAATTGATTTCCGGGTGATCCGATTCCCGGTTTTAGGATAGGAACCGGACCAACTAGATCATACTGATAAATATATATTTTTCTAATTTTTTCATATATATAATATTTAATATATATGAAAAATATTTAATATTGGTCTCATTGGAATCGATTGTTCAATTTTTTCATATATTATATATATTTTTTCAATTTTTTTCATGGCCTTATGGGATCAAATCATAACTACAAAGGAAAAAACGGAATAATCGGTTTCCAGTTCATAAATAATATTTAATATTGGTCCCATTGGAACTGGACCAGACTGGACCACGGTCTCAAGACTAGTATGTCCGGTCCCCAATCCTAAAAACTGGGAACCGGTCCTCCCGGTCCGGTTCTCGATTTTTTATTTGGACCGGACCGGACTAGGAGCCGCTCACCCCTATTCCTCACCCATTTTGACACCTCAATACGCGAGAAGGTTTGGACCTAAAAACCCTAACCTAAGTTTATATTAAGGGCTCAGAGGGATTACTAATAACAATTAGTAGTGTTTGGGAAAGCCACAACGATCTTGCAGGTCTATTCACCTAAGCCTGGGAACATTAGGCCTGTGAATCCATCATGCCAAAGTGGTACATTACAATGACTAAACTGTGTAATAATGTTTTTGATTAAATGTGAAGGAGACTTTTTTGAAATTTGAAAATATCTTGATTTTTTGCGTTGCATCCTCATTTATAAAGTGACTTGGAGGAAATTATTTACATATGTATATATATATCTCATTTATAAAGTGACTTGGAGGAAATTATTTACATATATATATATATTTGATCTTCTTATTAGTATGTATAGTTATGAAATCATTGAATTGTAATAAAAAGTGATAACGAAGATGGCTTTTACGAATACTACTTTGAACTACACACAACAAAAATGTAACACATGTGTCGAGTAAGATGCATGGGTGAGTTATGTTAAAGAATTCCCACATCAGATAATTGGTATGGTGTTGAGCTGTTAATATATCTAAATTGGCCTATGACTTATTGACTTAAATTTTTGAGTGAAAGTGGGTCCAACTTGATATATTGAGAGCCTTGGACTTAGGCTCTCTCTTGGCGATATTCTTGAATAAAGGTTTTGGGCTTTTGACGTGCACTCCCAATAAAGGCGATATCACAACCTATTCTAGTGTTTGGTGAATGTCTCAAGAAAGGAATTTGGTGATCAATGTGGTTTCCGAGCGGTAGGTGTTGTAGTGTAGAAACGCGGGCCTAGTGGTAGACTTCATAGTTCAGTATGGAGAATGAGATATCTTATTGTATAATGATATCTGGATTAAGGTGAAGCACACCTAACACTAAGCAGGCCTGATGGCAGATTTCATATTTCGATTTGGAAAATGAGATATCTTGATGTAGAATGATATCTACATTAAGGGGAGCACACCTAACACTAAGCTCATGGGTGAGGGGAAAATTTTTGAGATGTCAGAGAAGTCTCACATCGGAGAATTGATGGTGTAAAGCAGTTAAAATATCAAAATTGGCTTATAACTCATTAGTTTAAGTTTTTGAGTGAAGGTGGGTCTAACTTGACATGTTGATAGGCTCGAACTTGGGGGTATAGCAACGTGGCCCGATGGTAGACTTCATAGTTCGGTTTGGAGAAAAAAACCAGGGATAAAGTTGGGCATTGATGAAGATTCGAATTGAGGGGAAGTACGCTTAATACTGAGCTTACACTTGAAGAGGAGAATGTTGAGATGCACGTGTGATTTGTGTTAGAGAATATCTACATCGAATAATTAGTGTATATTTAAGTTGACCAATAACTCATTGTCTTAAATTTTTGAGTGAATGTGGGTTTAACTTGATATATTGACGGGCTTAGATTGGCGATCTCCTCGGACGCAGGTACTGAGCTTTTGCTGCGTGCACACAACGGCATGCCTTGCATTACATGTGGCAAACAGTGGTTAGGTTTGATCATAATTTCCAGCCAGAATCTAATTTCGTAATGATTAGGATTTTTACTTTTGGAAACTAAAATTTATCCAAAAAAACCAAAATTCTGGTTTTAATTGGAGAAATTAAAATGGCCACTCCTAAAAAATGTTATATTTTGGTCTGACCTAAAAGAGTTTCTATAAATATAATTGTTTTTGGGTGAACCACAACAATTATCCACGCCCATTCACTTAAAAAGAGTATGTGCAAGCCGAGAAAAATTGAGGCGCTAGTCCCATGAATCCATGATGCCAAATTGTTAGTAATATCTGATTTACAAGGAACTTACTAGCAAATTATGGAGAAAATAACTTTTTACTAGGAACTCGAAAAATAAATCGCAGGAAACATGTACCCTTCCCATGATTCAATGCGCTAGTCCATTTGCGGCTATAGTCCATAATTCATTATTGTATTGGATAGGATTTTCTCTTAAGTGAAGGCAAGTTGAATTAGAACTACCATATAAGCTCCCTGCAATGAGGATGCGACGTGTGTGTTCTTTCCATGGAGCGAACTTTTGGCCAGATTCAGTCATTAATTTGAGCTCCAGTTTGAGATTATGCACTTGCCACTATTTAGATTTCGCATACGGCTAGATTTTTCAAATAAGGAAATAAAATCAACCGAAAAATCCAAAAAATTGGGGTAAATTGTGGCAATCCCATGGCCATGCCAAAAGCCAGCCTCTTACTATCTGTATGAAAATACAAGGAAAAACGATAAGCAAATTCCTTACAAATTTAGGCAATTTCAAGGAATAAAATTAATGTAATTTGTTTTTTTCTCAAAAATATAAAACCAGGGTCCAACTCAAATTTTCAAGTCACGAGGGGTAGAAGAGGAATACATTATATCTAGGGACCCTATAAGTACCATTGCCCTTACCCAGTTCTCCACGAGTCCTAGGGACCAATTACAAGACGAGTTGAGGTTCTTGTCTTGCTCCTCTTCAAGATTTTCGTTTTCTATAGGCCTTTTGAGAGAGACTGAGATGGAGAGGAACTCAAGAATCGTATATTCAAAATAAGTGTAACTTCATTTCCATGTCTATGCAGGATTGGGTGGCAAAACATTTCGCCATAGACATGCCAAACCAGATTGCCGAGGCCGAGGGAGTGCAAAAGGAGGACACAAACGCGGCCATGTCGTCGCCGGAAGCTACGGTGGCCGCTGACGCCGGCGCAGGAGGGGAACCGGTGGCGGCTGCGAACCCCGAGCCGAGCACCACGGGAAAGAGGAAACGTGGTCGCCCTCGAAAGTCCGACAGTGATGAAACAACAATGGGTCCGCCTCCCACACCGGCACCGCGGACGGCCGTGTCGCCCGCACCGTTGGCTCTCCCCGTGCCTCCTCCGTTTGCCGAGTCCTCCTCCACCAGGCGCCGCAGAAGAGGGAGGCCGAAGAAAACCTATAAGATAAAGCTCATGCGAACTGCTCCTTGTAAGTTCCCTCCCAAAAATAATGACGCGATAAGTTACGGACATTATTATTATTTGGCATTGGAGACACATTTGGTGAGCTTTTACATGCTCTCTAATGCTCTTTGGATGTTGGATGCCACGGTGGAGGGGCGATCCTTATAATACACCCGACTCCCTCAAATTAAATAGATCTTTCCTCGATTTAATGTTATGAATCTAATCTCTCAATCTACCAATTACTCCTATGTAATACGACAGTGCTCTAAAATACAAGTGCCGATTCCTATAACGGTCTTAAAAATGGCGTTGATTTCTTTTCGAGTAATTTTTGCATTAAGGGCAGTTCGTGGTGCCCCCACAAAGGCAAAACAGCCCTGTCTCGGTAGGGATGATATTGATCGATGATCGGGTCGGGTGGGGTCGGGTCGGGTCGGGTCGAAGGCATAAATCAGATCAATCGGGCTTGTGCTGCAAAATTGTGAAGGGTTCGAATTGGGTTCATATGGTCCAAAGGGAGAAAAATTAAATGGGTCTTTGTACAACTATAGGGTATCCAAAGGGCCGAAAGCGGGACAACAATAATAGATATTTACGAAATTACCTTCAAATTTTATTTCGCTTATTGAATCTCTAAAATCTCAATGATTCTCGCAAGAATAGAATTGAACGGTAAACATGCATAGCCCAATGTCATATGTTTCATGGCGAAAACTAACGTAACACTCTTTGCAGCCGCACTCGTTCATAAGGTCGGACCAACCTTCAAGCCGTATGTGCTATCGGTGCCCGCGGGACGTGTACGTATCGTCATATATACAAATTTATTTTATCGTCGTCGCCACCTTAGTCGGTTATCTGATTTCAAACATCTGCTAAACCGTGGTTTTCAGGACACCATTCAAGAGCTGTTAGCATATGTTCAGGAAGAACATAAAACGGTGGTTCCTATCAGTGCCACTGGTGAGGTCTCTTCTGTCGCCTTCCATAGCAGCAATCCTGGTGGAGAAAAAACCACATTCGAGGTTCTTCAGTCTCTTGCTCCCTTCTTATTTATTTATTACATCGAAACGAGTTATCGACTTTTTCAGTGCGCTCGCCGGAAAAATTATTCTCGAGAAAAGGCCTTAATCTTACGAGATGTGTACTTTTTGACAATGAGTAGTCGGCTTAATTCGATGAGATTTTCTGCCGTGCCATGCCTGGAACACGGGAAAGTTGTAGGGCTCAATTAGGTGATCGATGAAAGTCCACCGGCGATTGACAATCATTGTCAACCATCGGCCGGCTCAGAAAGGGTCCGAGACTGCTGCCATGTTCTGGTTCACAGCACTGTAGAAAGAACCTCATTTGATGCTACAAACATCGCCAGATTAGTACTCTTTGTGGCGAAAATCGACAAAGATTGACCAAGTTTTGCCAACGAAATTCGACTCTATTACTCCTAGAAACTTTACAATTCTTTTATGTGACCAATTGATGTTATCGCAGGGCCGCTTTGTGATTAATGTTCTGCAAGGGTCATTGAACCGGAAGTACGGATTGTTGACTTTATGGATGACAGATACTGACGGGGCACATATCGGCGGCTGCCTCGCCGGCCCTCTAATTGCAGGCAACCAAGTTCAAGTAAAAGTCATATCTTCATTTACTTTCTTTACTTCCGATCCTTCAAAAGACTCGAATTTGAATTATCATGTAGTCTTGCAAATTCTGATTTACAAATATGCAACTGATAAGACCGGATTTTGGATTGCGTTTCTGTTAATCAGATTGTTTTCGGCACACTCGAGGATACTATAGAGAGAAAGTACAAGAGAAAGCGTTCGGCTACTGCTCCTGCGGCTGCGGGCGAAGTTGATGACGGCGAGCTGGTGGATGTCCCCGTGCGCGTGGGTGAGACGGTGGAAGCCAATGCCAACGGCAGCTCTCCAGAACCTGAGGGATCGGATTGGGGAGAGCCAATCATGGCCAGCCCAATTACTATTGTGCCACCGGCCTCGAGTCTCCCCGAGGGATCGGAAGAGGAAGAGCCGATCATGGCCAGCCCTATTACTATGGAGTCACCGGCCTCGAGTCTCCCCGCCTCGAGTCTCCCCGAGGGATCAGACGAGGAAGAGCCGATCATGGCCAGCCCTATTACTATTGTGCCACCGGCCTCGAGTGTCCCCGAGGGATCGGAAGAGGAAGAGCCTATCATGGCCAGCCCTATTACTATTGTGCCACCGGCCTCGAGTCCCCCCGAGGGATCGGAAGAGGAAGAGCCGATCATGGCCAGCCCTATTACTGTTGTGCCACCGGCCTCGAGCCTCCCCAAGACACCGGACGACCCGAATGAGTCCATGGATATTTGTGGCAGTGACCCTGAGAAGTGAAGTTCTGGCCCTGGCGAATCGTTGTTTTGGAAGCTACCATGGTCGTCTTCGATTGTCTGTTGTTGTTTTCTTTCGGCTTAATTTCCGTGAATCGGACTTATCTGATGTGATCGTGCTTTATGAATAATGACTGTCGTCCCATTTCCTTCATGTTTGGCTTCTCTTCATTTCCAGATCAATTCTTACCATGGATTTATATATAGCATGTGCAGTTTCCATCTGAACCCTGCATGCGTACTGTATAAGGGGAAGAAGAAAGCGATCACTGCTCTGACAATTTATCTCTCAAGCAAAGGAAATGCTACTGATAGTTCTTGCTTTACAAATTTCCACTGCTATTTACCAGGACAGCGAAAGAATTTCGGTGTCAGCGGTGGACGAATCGGTGTCCTGGTTTCAGTGAAGGGGGGCTAATATCTGCATTCATATAATCGGACTAGCTTTTGAGAACAAATTACATCTGTTTACAAATCAGCAAACAACTGGTACGTATCCGCGTCGAGGGCTATTTGCCTAACCGCAGCAACAGCTGCAATAACCGCCCCTGCTGAGAACACTGTAGCAATAGTGATGTTCAGCCAGAAAATGGGGCTTCGTCTCCATGGCTTAAACGTCAAGTTGTAGAAGACCATGGGCAAGACGAAGTCGAGAGGCAGGAATCCGAACGATCCAATCAGAGAATTGATGTCCCCGAAGAAGGGGAGCATCGCCGCTATTGTTGTTGCCACAACGACGGATGTCGACCGAGAGATCAGGCGAGGTATGACATTCCGTGCAGAGAATTCCTCGCTCATGGGGTCCGCGAACGTGTTCTCGAGAACTTCATTAGTAGGCTGCAGATAAACCTGCCCAAAACAATTCGTTCTTCTCATGTTACCGCCGTCACATATTCCACCGTGCGTGTGCACGAGAGAGAGAGAGAGAGAGAGAGGTTCTTACTACACCAACAGCTGACAGTTGGAGAATGGCGAACACGTTGGTCATCAAAATGAACCATTTCGGAACCAGCGCCTCCCCATCAACCAAGAAGTTGTTGAGGAGGAGCGCATCTGCTTTGTTGCCAAAAGCCCAATAACCGGAGATCGCGACGCTGAAGAAAGTGACCACGACCACGACATAGCAAATGCACAGCCCCCTGAACATCTTTCCCTTCACCGGAGGCGCCAACGTGGCCTATAAATCAATTTACACAGATTGAACATGATGGGCTAAAGTTAAACCGGTGGTACAAATGCTGAACCCTTATCGTTCATTAAATCTCTCCGCCTGACCAACTCAAGCGGACATCAAATCATACTGAACTAAACAAAACGGACGCATCACGAGTAACGGACCTGAATTTCAGGAATAATCCCATTCCCGTACGTCGTCGCAATAATGGCGACGGCATTGAAGACACCGAAGATGCGACTTTCAGTGCTCCCTACCAAGGAATAGTCCTTTTCGGGCCCCTTGGATGAAAGCCCTGCAACAGAAAGAGGAGAAACTTGACATCGGATATGATTGTCATGAACCAGTTTGCTTTGCTATTACACAGCATGAGCACTACTTGAATTTCATGTATGAGTTAATACTTACCGATGTAAATGGAAGCGCCGGTGGCACAAGCACTGTACAGAAGTGACAAAACCAAGGACACCAAATTGATGTGCCTGAGTGAGTGAAAAGATGGTACTTGAGCTAGGACTAACATCAAGCACCCGAATATTATGATGAACTCGAAGAGCTTCATCGTCCCATCTGGGTTCGACAGTTTGTAGATCGTCTGGGATTGTTTGATAAAACCATAAAAGAATGAGCTCTCTACACACTAAAGTACGACTAAGCATGTACAGAAACAGACAAGCAAAGTTTTAAGAGTTTCGGTAGTCAGACCTTGAGGCATTCTCCTCCCAGAAGAGTGCTGCCAACAACAGCACCATAGCAGACCAAGAATTGGATCGGACCGACGTAAAACTTCCCCCATATCGGCCCTGCCCAAACCCATTTTTGTTTCATTGTTAGCCTCGTTCACTTCAAAACAGTAAGCGCCATTTTTCGCGGCACCGAACATGCCACACGCAGACCTTTTACAAAAGCTTATGTAGCCGTATCAGGTTTATCTCTAACATTACACTTGATGACAATTGGCTCGACCAACATTATCATAAGCTACTTACGTTCCACAATTTACTCTAACCTAAAGATTAGGCTCAGATAAACGGAAAGAGCTAGAAATTCGTTAATTCAATGACAAGCAGAATGGTCCTGAGTTATTGGTAGCTCAAAAACCACCCTAGGGCTACTTTGTACCACAGGGCGTTAGAAAATGCAATGTAAAACGTTTCTCTTTCGTCGCTTCAAACCATCGGCCAGACATGTTGTCCGACTTAGTATTCACCTAGTCTTGAACGAAATGAAAGTTGCGTTTCTCTGACCAAAGAGAAAAATGTCTTGTGTGCTGCTATCGATTCAATGGTCAAAGCACGGAATCTCAAAATGTCAACAAAGTTACTTGGCGTACATCACCAAAGAAAAGCGGGATGATTTGCGGCTCTGACCATGGATTGCAATTCAAAAACGGTGGATTGGGTACGATCAGGGCAGCTAGATCGAAAGCATCGTGCCCAAGGAGTTCAAGTAAACCATCCGGGTTCACATGTATCCACACATGTTTTTGAAACATAAACGATTGACCACGTGCTTCGACACAACTTGTCCTAAAGTTAAAGGCCAATCTCTTGATCTCGGACACGGACTTCCGGGGTCAAACATCGTCACCTAACAGCCAACAACTTCCTCACTTTAATACAATCGCATGGTAATGTTACCATCATACGTGTTTCGAGCGCTGTCTCTTTCAATAATCATGTACTTTCAACCGGTTAGTTAGAACAGAGAGTTACTACAATGTCTTAAGATAAATGTTACTGTGAGATGAACGTTACAATGATTGGGGCTTACCCATGATGTCGCGAGCCATGTCTCTGAACCGAAGATGCCGATTGCCCATCTGGGCGCTGTGCTCCAGGACGAGCGATATGAGGTTGTAGGAATAGAAGGTCACGACCGCTCCGATGACCAGGCAAATGATCCCGCCCGTCCATCCCAAGAAGGCAAAGGCATAGGGAAGGCTCAGAAGAGGCGGCGCCACGATCGACGTGCTCAAGTGGTATCCACAGTGCATCCATGATCCTGTTTCAATTCCAATTTCCAAATTAACAATCAGTTGATTCTTTCAAGTATTCTCACAAACTGTCTTTCGATAGTTAATTCGGACATGGGCCGTGGGACTGCAGCCTAGGAATCAGCAAATTGTCTTAGATCCAACCTTTGGGGAAAAAATAACGAAAAAAATGGAGAAAAGAAAGAAAGGACCCTGTACGTCAAGTTGTCGCGGACAATAACGACGTGCCGCCAATTAATAAATCTCGAGGACATGGTGACCACTGTTTAATCGTAACTATCATTCTAAATTTCAAACAAGATGTAATTAATTATGACATCAATACTGCGAAAAGAAAAACGATTCGCCCTGTAAGAGTTGACCGACGTGCTTTCTCTTGAATTTTCGTTCTGTAGATGACATGTATATAGTCTGACTTCGTGTTATGCCTTATCAAAAGTTGGTTACTATTTAATAAAATCATTTATTATTTTTTTAATTGCGAGTAGGGTAAAATTAGTGAAAATGACAAGCATTTTCCTTGGCCATATACGCCTTGGAATCAATGGAGATACTTGCGGGGATTGTTCTCCACTTTTGAGGTGACCCCCACCCACCAAATGGCCCCCAGCCCAAAAGCTAAAGAGGTAACGTCACTTTCCTCCCGGCTAAACAAGAAAAGACACCATTACATCGACCATTTATTTATCTTTTAATAATGATAATAAAAAGAAAGAATTCACCACCTAATGTTCTTGAAGTGCGCACATACACGAAATTCCAAACATTAATCGATTCATGTGACCGACAGCCTCAGCTCAAAGGAAAGGAGGGAAGGGGCCTGTAGAAAGTTAGATTCAACCCAGTACGCTCGTAGATATAAGAACGGTTGGGTACAATAAACTCGTTGACCACTGATAACAGAGACGGAGGAGGCGGAGGTGGCGGCGGCGGCGGGGGTTGCGGAGCACGAGAGAGAGAGAGAGAGAGAGAGAGAGAGATAGATGGAGTTACCTTCAGATTTGAGAACGAAGAGAGCACCGGCGTCGCGCTCCTTCAGAAGGTGATCACCTCCTTCTTGCACACCCGCCGCCGAGCTCGGTCCCAGAAACCCCATCTCTCTCTCTCTCTCTGTCTCTCGCTATGCGTGCGCGGAGGAGAGAAGAACTCTAGCGAGTGTCTGGGATCGAGGCGGAGAACAATGTGAAATTATATAGGCAGGCATGTGGATGGACAAGTCAACGAGTTGCGCAGCCGCGAAGAAGATAACGATGAAATGATTCGTTCCTTTGACTCGGCTACCCAATGGCCATTCGGTTGCACCTAGCGTTCGCGAGGTTCACACTACCTGAATATTCCCCGGTCCCACCGACTCTTGTATGAAATAAATCCTGAGTTTGTTTTAACCGGACTTGGACGTGTAGATCCGTGTATACACATTGGGAGGGCGGTACAGGTTCGGATTCTCACCGTTTCCAAATTGCAAACGGATTTCGATACGGGGTTGTTCGCTCGGACTTCGACCCGCGCGCCATCCTAGAGTTTTTCCTTATGTGTAGAAAAAACATGAGCCCATTCGAGCTGTCGATGTGATCACTCGAATTTCTCTTGTTGATGAATAATTAATCCACCGATTCCTCCGTGATTGCATCTCCACAGAAATTTATCCTCTTCCTCGTAATTTATTTACCGCTCTGATTATTGGGTGTTTCATTTAATGTTAGCGTATCCGCATGATCACTTAGTTGATAAATTAAAATTGTTTAAGCTACCCGCAAAATATTTTTGAAATGAAGGAGATTAGATACCGAAATGGTTTTAGAATAATCTAGCGTAATCAAGTCCTCGAATTCATAATCTTTGGTTCGTAGGAGTAAAGTAATTTTTTCGATACTTTACTTAGGTTTCTGATTGACCCATCATGAGATAGATCAGCGGCGACTCCTAGATAAAAATAATGAACTTGGACTTTAAGTCGCGAATTGGTACGAGCTGAGGAGGACCTGAGCTAAATCTAAGCTTAATAATCTATTTGCTGAACCCTCGGTGGTGGTGCATCGTGTATCTAAGGTAAGGTCGCTGACACCACTCACCTCACTTACTCCGCATCTCGAGGCTATTGAACGGATAAAGCTTAAACCCAAATTACCACCCCAGAGCACTCTGGGTAATCCTTGAATGCAAGACCACAATAAGGGAGACACATTCTCTTGCGATGTAATTAAGGTGACTAAACATGTAGAATCATATGCTCTAAGCAAGAAAGGAAAAAGCAGCAAAAAAACAAAAAAAACTGAAAATACAAAGCATAATATAATTTTTTGTGGCGATATGACCGTAACAAAGCATAAAAATTCAGGATTTCAATGGAGGTACCCCAAAGGAGACGATAACCCAACCGACAAAATTCCTAAATTTTTGTTTGGAAGTTTGAACCATGTGATGGTGGAGTTGGGTCCAGTTCATTCACACACACACGGATCAAGATGTGGTCCCGTACATGCAATTGGGAATTTGCACTGATTCCACGCATTAAAGGGACCCTGCGAGATGTCCCAGGTCGAGCCACAAATGTCATGAAATAGGTGAAGACACCACCCTTTGCTGAGGGAAAGAGGAAGAGGAAGACTAGGTGGGGATGAGGATGGGGGGTGTGGGAGTTGGTCAAAGTTATTGCTAGGCCATGGAGAAAGCAGCTAGACACGTTTAAGCGTGCATCATTGTAGTACCGATACTTGCGCACATCCACACACGTATATATGTACCTATATGTATATGTGTGTTACACATGTACGTGCATAGTTCGTGTCTAGTTACGTCCCGATTTTGTTTTCACCGAGTTGCTGTAGTGCACATGCTTTGAATTCGCGTTCGTTGTGGTCGAAGTCGGGTATCATCCGATCGCCCGCTTGGAATTCGAGATCAATCGCTCGTCAATTAGGAGGCACACATGTATTGTAATCCTCACTGACCAGGCAAATGATCCCGCCCGTCCATCCCAAGAAGGCAAAGGCATAGGGAAGGCTCGGAAGAGGCGGCCCCACGATCGACGTGGTCAAGTGGTATTCGCAGTGCATCCATGATCCTATTTCAATTCCAATTTCCAAATTAACAATTAGTTGATTCTTTCAAGTATTCTCCCAAGCTGTCTTTCGATAGTGAATTCGGATATGGACCGTGGGACTGCAGCCAAGGAATCAGCAAATTATCTTAGATCCAACCTTCGGGGAAAAAAATAACGAAAAATATGGAGTAAAGAAAGAAAGGACCCTTTACGTCAAGGTGTCACGGACAATAGCGACGTGCTGTCAATTGAAATATCTCGAGGACATGGTGGCCACTGTTTCACCGTAATTACCGTTCTAAATTTCAAACAAGATCTAATTAATTATGACATTAATACTGCGAAAAGAAAACGATTTGTCCGGTAATAATTGGCCGACGTACTTTCTCTTGAATTTTCGTTTTGTAGGCGACATGTATATAGTCTGACTTCGTGTTATGCATTATCAAAAGTTGGTTATTATTTAACAAATCATTTATTATTTTTTTAATTGCGAGTAGGGTAAAATTAGTGAAAAGGACAAGCATTTCCTTGGCCATGCGTCTTGGAATCGAATCCATGGAGATATTTATGCCCCCCCGCCCCCCCGCCCGCCCACCAAATGGCCCCAGCCCAAAGCTATAGAGGTAACGTCACTTTCCTCACGGCTAAACAACAAAAGAAATCATTATATCGCCCATTTATTTATCTTTTAATAAAAAAAAAAGAAAGAATTCACCACCTAATGTTCTTGAAGTGCGCACATGCACGAAATTCCAAACATTAATCGATTCATGTGACCGACAGCCTCCCCTCGAAGGGAGGAGGGTGGGGCTTGTAGGAAGTTATCTTCAGCCCATTACGCTCGTAGATATAAGAACGGTCGGGTACAATAAACTCGTTGACTACTGATAACAGACGCCGAGGAGGAGGAGGTGGCGGCGGAGGTTAGATAGATCAGCGGCGACTTCTAGATAAAAATAATGAATTTGAATCTTAAGTCGCGAATTGATATGAATTAAGGAGAACCCGAGTTAAATTTAAGCTTAATAATTTATTTGCCGAACCCTAGGTGATGGTGCATCCTGCATTTGAGGTAAGATCGCTGACACCACTCACCTCACTTACTCCACGTCTTGAGGCTATTTAACGGATGAAGTTTAAATCCAAACTACCATTCCAGAGCACTCTAGGCAATCCTTGAATGCAAGACCACAATAAGAGAGACACGTTCTCTTGCGATGTAATTAAGGGGACTAAACATGTACAATCATGTGCTCTAAGTAAGAAAGGAAAAAGCAGCAGAAAACCAAAAAAAAAACTGAAAATACAAAGTATGATATTTTTTTGCGGTGATGTGACTGTAAACAAAAGCATAAAAATTCAGGGTTTCAATGGAGGTACTCCAAAGAAGACGATAACCCCACTGAGAAGATTCCTAAATATGTTTGGAAGTATGAACCATGTGATGGTGGGGTTGGGTCCAGTTCATTCACACACAGACGGATCAAGGTCTGGTCCATGCATGGAATTGGGAATTTGCATTGATTCCACGCATCAAAGGGACCCTGCGAGATGTCGCAGGTCGAGCCACAAATGGCACGGAATAGGTGAAGACACCACCCTTTCCTAAGAGAAAGAGGAAGAGTAGGTGGGGATGGGGTAGTTGGACAAAGTTTTTGCTAGGCAACGGAGAAAGCAGCTGGGCACTTTTAAGCGTGCATCATTGTAGTACGGATCTTACACTTGCGTACGTCCACACACGAGTATACGTACCTACATGAATATGTGTATTACACATGTAAGCGCATATTTCGTGTCGAGTTATGTCCCGATTTTATTTTCACCGAGCTGCTGTAATGCACATGCTTTGAATTCTCGCGTTCGCTGTGGAGAAAGCCGGGTTTCAACCGACTGCCTCCTTTGGAATTCGAGAACAATCTCTCGTCAATCAGGAGGCGCACATGTATTGTGATCCTTACTGTTTAGGCAATTGAATTTTCAATAAAGGTTTGCTGGCTGAATGCGAGCCAGTCGAATCACGCCAAATTCTAGGGGTTGCGTAATCAATCGCAATTATTGTGAGCCTAGACGAAAAGTCAATGAATCCATGAAAAGATTCGTAATTTGACCCCTAAAAAGCAAGTATAAGAAAAAGAATCCATGAAAAGATTCGTAATTTGACCCCTATAAAAGAAGGAAAAGAACATGATTCGAACCCCTAGAACTTTTATTTTGTGCTCTGCAATGATCAATCAAAGGATTTTGACATTTTTTATTATTTGAGACGAATTCAAAATTGGTCGATTTGTATAAATGGCTAATTGCTCCCATTGGTGAACGATCCAATCATTCTCCTGGAACCTCCAAGGCGTAAGCATCATGAGGAAGGAGACTGTTGTCCGCTTCGACCATGGCATTGTCTCTGCACTTTTGGGATTTTGCATGGAACAAATCCTTTTCGTTTTAGCAGCATTCGTGGAACGAACGGATGAGACTTGATTGGACCTGGATCACATGGATTGGGTCTGTGTGCCTATTTTTCATGCAAGTCTCGCACGATTAGTGGTTTGTTAAGCTTCTTATCAACATTATTGCTGCTACACCCATGTTGACAATATAAATTAGCCTCATATCTCGCACGAAACTGTCGAAATGCACCGAATTATCTCTTTACTTTTTCGCATACAGAAACAGAGAAGTCCCTTGTTTCTGCTTGGCCCGCCAAACCAATCCGCCTAATGAACACAGTTTGCTTACCAATTTATCCAATAAGTATACGTTTGTTTATAATTAGTAAGGCCATCTTAAAATAGGTAAATAACTTCAATTTGCTACAAAAGAGCTCCTATTCATGCAAAAAGTTCGCCGGTCTTCCTAGTAGATCTACTGTAATCAATGGTGTTGACTGCTGTAGTGGCGTTACATGTCTTGCCTATGCTTCTTATTCCTTTTTCTTTTTCGGGGTCCCGTAATCTCGCATATGCTTATATCTACCTAGTACCGGCTAATCTGTCAACTGGGTTTTGTTAATGGATGTCTCCGGGATACTCTCTATCGTCACCATTTTGAAAGGAGAAATGAACGCTTGTCAAGACATTTGAAATGGATTGAAGCATAACAAAGTTTTACATGTCGTGAAGATATGACACGAGCTATACTATTGTCGAGAGCAGATTTGGATCTCAATTTATATACATTGGATCATGATGGCGTAAATGAAGAAAGTGGTGCTTCAAATGATATGCAACTTTTGACATGACATGCTTATGTGATCAGATTGCCATAAGTTTAGAAAAATATTTAAGGATGTTTGTTAATTTTAAGGATAATGAATTTCTTTTCTTAGGGCATACGTTATTACGTTTATTGTAATGAAATTACTCTCTTTTTAATCAAGAAAGAGTCCACTTTGATGTTATTTTTTCTATTTTAACTTAGCAGAAAAAGAAATTTTAGTTTTTTATTCAGAAATTTGTAAATATATTTCTTTTACATTGAAAGTTGTGGACATCGCCTTTTCTAATTTTAAACAAATTAAAAATTAAAAAACTTAAATTGATCATCCCAAAGGATTTCTCAAATGTGTTTCCACCAAACGGTCTTTCTCTCTATGTTTTTTTTTCAAATACTTTTCCCAAAAGCGAATCAAACACAACCTAAATTCAATAATTCATTCTTTTTGAATTATCGAATAACTCAATAATTCATTCTTTTTTTTTGAAACAAAAAGGACAAAAAAAAGAACGAAAAATTCCACCAAACAGCCCACACTTTTTTCTTAAGCTGGAGACGCAATAATTGATTCTTGACCGGCAACTAACAATTTCTTCAAGAAATTGTCCAATTTGTTCAAAGGGTACACAAGGCAATAATTTTGTGCCCGGAAACCAATTCTACTTAGAAATGATCCTTTTTTTATTCTGTGCTCGGGAACTGATTCTGAGCATTTGAAGGCGTATGGTAACAGCCCAAAATTTTCATTTCTGAAATAGAAAAAGAACAGAAATGTATTTGGTAACGGCATAAATTTTTTTTATTAATAATATTTTTAAATATTTCTTTCTTTCTTTTTTTCTTCTCCTCCTTTTTGGCCATGGCCTGGTTGTCGGCCTTTTCTAGCCCTCGCTCGAGCCGGCAAGGGTTGCCCTCGAGGCTCGCGGCCTGGGCGAGGGCCGCCCTCGTCGGATCTGGCGAGGGCTGGATTTTCGCCGCCACCCTTGCCAAATTCGGCGAGGGCGGCCCTTGCCCAGGCTGTGAGCCTCGAGGGTGGCCCTTGCTTGCTTGAGCGAGGGCTAGAAAAGTGCTGGCCCTCGCCTATGTTGCTGATCGCCGGTGGCCGGCCGGGCAAGAAGAATTGAAGAAGAAGAAGAATAGTAAAGAACGGGAAAGAAGAAGAAGGAAAAAAAAAAAATTACTTTTCCAATTCCAATTCTTGTTCCCAGATAGCTTTTTGATTTTGTTCCAAAATTGATTTTGGGATCAATTTTTTGTAAATTTGTGCCCGGGAATAAAAAATTTACCAAACAGATTTCTATTCCAAAATTGATTCTAGAAACAAAACAATAGAAACTTTTAGTGTTTGGCAACTTGCCAAACGGGCCTTAAATTTACCGTACATATGTCAATTCAGTTATAAACTTTTTAATTTTGCCAATTTTATCTTAAGTCTTTGCATGAAACTCTAATATAGTCATTTAGTCAATTTTCGTCGAAAATTACTGACGTGGCAGTTCAGTTACATGTTTTGCTTGTTCAATTGATTGTGTGAAATCGTGATGTCTCGTGCTCTTGTTTCTTATGATGAGAAACCGTGGTCATGAATTTCGGATTCAGGGTATTTGCAGTCAGGATGCTTATGGTATGAAAGGACAGTGCTACTTACTGAAAAGCGAGAGTGTCAAGTAAGACATGTAGCTTGTTGCATGTTGAAGTGCAAGAGAGGAGGAAAATTTACATGAAGAACTGCTCTGAGAATTTCATTGCGGCGCTAATGTATTTCGCATTTGTGGCCGATTTCTGCTGATAAAGTTGAATGTAGCGGTAGGAATGTAGAAGAAGAATTTTGACTGGTTCACTGATCGATCGCCTGAGTGGATACATGCGCGCGAGCATGCATGGAGATGTACGTATTCCTGATTTACTTAGTATGGCGAGCCACCTTTAAATTTTCATGCATCCTACAGAATTAGATAGAGTGGCATTCACTCATGAAATTTTTCATCTCAAAATCTCTTAACGAGAAAAAGGACCAAAGCAGCATGTCACCCAATGGTGTGACAAATTATAGCATGCTTATTCGCCAAGACGTGGAGGCTAATTGGTGTTAGGGCCATGTGCTCGAGAAATTTACGCCTAGCCACAGCGTTCTTTTTGTGCTTCTGAGTTCGTTACATCTGTAGTGGTTCAAACACTTGTGCCGTCAAAAGTCCGACTTCTCTTGGAAGCCAAGTAGCAGTACTCGTATGAAATTTGCTGATATCTGCTGAAGGCATGAATCCTGGGTCTGGGTTCATTGTCTGAACCTTGACTTGCGGGATTTTAGGTTATCTGTTTATGATGTATTGTACTAGCAAAACTATGTTGGCTTGCGGTGTAGTGAGTGCGCTGATTGTTTTATCAAGCTGCGAACAGGGCAGCTCGGTATGATGCTCTCTCTTTCGACATTTTTTTTTTATCCTGTATGCTTGTGTTATAGCTCTTCTTGATATGCCTTTGGAATCTGACAAGGGAAGTGGCACAAGGAGGTGGAAACGTAACCACTGTAATGTCCGGTACAATGGACGGGTCGCTCAGAGACGCCTTTCAGATTCTAGAGGAAGAATGCCTTGCAAGGAAAAAATGAAGAGAGCTTCTACAAACGAAGGCAGAGGAAACACATATAGAATTCACAACCCGATCTTATTTATGCTGAAAAGAATGTGTACAAAGGGGATGTAGATGACAGAGTGGCAAGATTTTTCTATGCTGATGGGTTGAATGTCAATGTGATCAACTCTCCCCGCATTCGTAGAAATGAGAAAGGCATTGGCCCTGCATACGATTCCCTTCGAGAGAAAGGCTTTGTGATTCCTTCTCAAGTAGAGAGAGAGAGGAAGGATCGAAAAGTTTGTGACCATTATTAGGGACTCTTGGCCTCATACCGGCTGCACAGTATTGTGTGTTGGTCATTACGCCGGCACGTTAGGCTGCTTTCACAATAAGATATCTGTCTCAAGCCCCAGAGGACTTCTGTTCGCAAAAGCAGTAGTATATGACCGCAACGAGGTGGATGATGTATTTACTGCTGTGCTTGGCAATTGCAACCTTGAAGTTGGACCTGCGAATGTACTGCAGATAATCTCATACCTTGATCATGCCGATAAGTTTTCTGAAACATATTTTGGTCTCCTTGCACATCAAATTCTATACAGATGTCGATGGAAGAAATAGCTGAAACTCAATCCCTTAAACCTTTAGTAATTCGTGCCAGGCAAATTGAGGAATGAGTAACTGAGTATGGACGTCTTTATCCTTGTACATTGAGCCGAAGTCAGGAAGGAAATTCTGACCCGATTTCCACCGTCTTAGCACCTTCATGTTGCACTACCCAGAGGATTCTCGAAATAAAGGCAGCACTTCGCGAGTGGTAATGAGCGAAGAATGGAAGAAACGGAAGCTCAGTATTCTGGATGACGCTTCCAATATGGAAGCCACCGTTTTAGGAGATGACTTTTGGAGCGGGGCCCTTTCCTTTACGCAGCTATGTTATCCTTTGCGAGTTCGTTTTGGCCACCTTCAACATAGAGAATTCTTTCATGGGTGCCGTTCATTACTGGCGGGTTCAGACACTAGAAGCCTTAAAGAGTTCTGCAATTGATGAACTTCTATTGAATCAATAGAAGCACTGTTGGAGCGGAGGTGGGATGAGTTGTTTTCTGCACTCCCGCTGCAGGTTACATTCCCAATACTATGTTTTTTCGGGAAAGGTCAAAATGAGGATAAAATAGTGATGAGGGGTTGGAAAGCTGTCCTTGGTAAGTATGAATGTGAAAGCGCAGCGAGACGGATACTGACTCAGTATTACCGATGGAGGCGCTCATCTCTTATCGGAGGCTCGAGGGACCTTTTGGTGAGGAAGATGCTGTAGTTTGTAGAGACAATATAGACCCAATTGCATGGTCGGAGAATTTTGGTTTCGGAACTCCTCGTTTACTAACTTTAGAGATTTAGTTTCCGAGTCAAATTTCGAGGGTTAAGAGTATATATCAAGAGATGTGCCAAGCCGATGATTTTTCATTACGAGAAGCAGCTAACCGATTCGGGGTGCAGAGAATCGAAGATCTTTTCTCTGTTCAGAATCTCAGACTTCACATTCAGCATATGTGAATCCAAGTACTTCATCAATCAATCTGACTTGATTTCCAGCTCTCCCATCTGGAGAGAACATGAGATATTGCTCATCTTGATCAGACGAAAGGCAATGGTAAGTACATACGAAAGTAGCCTCAGAGGGCATGAACTGCATGGATCTGGGAGCTCCGAACTTGATAATTTCTCCGTCATTTAGAAGAATCCATCGCTTGAGTACTGACAGAGTAGATAACAAGTGCCGAATGACTATTCCGAGGTGATCATTTCATTTTCTTCCGTCTTGGTGTTCAGTTGCCATAAGCGAATGCTGAAAAGATCAGGATTGAGAGCTGAACCTGTGACCAATCTTGTGCTATTCATACTGTTGAGAATAGCCATTGGGAAATGAATTTTGTCTCATCGAGCGAAACACTCGAGACCTGTTGTGGTGAACCGCTCTCGCTCCTTGCGACACCGGGCTGTCCAAATCTCATGATGATGCTAATTAATCTGTCACTGTCTGAAAACTGAAATCTGCATAAGAAAAAAAGAAGGAGAAGGTGGATGGAGAAGCTCCAGTTCGTTCAACAGTTTCAAAGAGGCCATAGGAAAGCTTTTACCAAAAAAAGGGTTGCTGGCTGTGGGGTTCGAACCCACGCGCACTTATGTGCAGAAGATCTTAAGTCTTCCCCCTTAACCTCTCGGGCAAACCAGCACGTCCTCTTCCGCCTCTCCGCATTATCATATTTATAACTGATATCTGAATGGAAACATCCAGTGACGCGTGGCGTCTTAAATCCAACGGATACCACGCAGATTCTCCAAAATCAAATCACCGAAGCGCTCTCGAGTCTCCTCGTCGATCCCTCTTGTTGCTTTGCTGAATTCCGGTCATGGCGGAGCATTTGGCGTCGATCTTCGGGACGGAGAAGGACCGCGTGAACTGCCCCTTCTACTTCAAGATCGGGGCGTGCCGGCACGGCGACCGCTGCTCGAGGCTCCACACCAAGCCCGGCATCAGCCCCGCGCTCCTGCTCTCCAACATGTACCAGCGCCCCGACATGATCACCCCCGGCGTCGACGCCCAGGGCCTCCCCATCCACCCCCGCAGAATCCAGGAGCATTTCGAGGTATAACTATTTGCCGACGCGGCGTTTCCCTCGCCTTCTCTCTCTTTTTCTTGCCGCTTCGGTTTCCGTTTCGTCCGTTTCGGTTTCGGTTTGGAACGTCGACGCCCGTGATCAGAATCCGATTGGGTTGAGATGTTCGCCCGTCGTCGTTCAACTTTTTTTGGCTCGAGATCTGATGAGGTGCCAGCTATCGGTTTATGTATTGTGGAGTTTGAAAGGGTAGGAATGGAGTTGATTTACGTGGTGGTTCCTAGGTACCTTCCAATCGGAAGATAGAGCCGATGCCTTCTCTGTTACCGTTCATTTGCTTGACCATGTCGACGAGGTGTAAGCTTTCTTCGCTGCTTTGCTGCTGTGAAGGAGCGCACGATCGACCGTGTATTGCTCGAGCGCGTTGAGTTCGAATTCCTGAATAAGTTTCGTGGAAGTTGCTGGCTTAAAAGTTCTCTAACCTCTAACCGAGGAGGAGGACGTGCTGTTTTCTTGAATCCGCGGGATTTGCGGCTCTAGAGGCTTTCTATCGTTCGCATCTTGTTACCCGTCAAACTTTATCTAATCTATCTTATCGCGACAATTGATGACTGCTGTTGTACTGGGACTTTCTGCTATCATCTACCGGTCAATGTCTTGTTTCGATCATGCGGAAAACTTCCACCATCAACACTAGTACTGAGGTCGGATGTGTTTCTTGCCTGCCGTTGCAGGATTTTTATGAAGACCTGTTTGAAGAGCTGAACAAGTATGGAGAGATCGAGAGCCTGAATGTCTGTGATAACCTCGCCGACCACATGGTACTGCTCTGGAAACTGAAAACGAGAATATCAGGGATACTCCTTTTAAAGACAATTTAATTCTTAATAGTCTGTTTTATTATTTCCTGAGCAGGTGGGCAATGTTTATGTTCAGTTTAGAGAGGAAGAACAGGCAGAGAGGGCCCTTCAGAGCCTGAGTGGAAGATATTTTGCAGGTTAGGGAACCTCTTGTTGGTGAAGCACTTGAGTTCGACTATCCATTCTTGGTTTATTATGTTTGGCGTCTTACATTTCAGGCCGTCCCATTATTGTTGATTACTCTCCGGTGACCGACTTCCGAGAAGCCACCTGTAGGCAATATGAAGAAGACAAGTGCAACCGTGGTGGATACTGCAATTTTATGTATTTGAAAAGCATTAGCCGGTACATGATGTATTTAATTAGCTTAGCCAAGTCCAATGGTTTTGCATGATTCTTATGAGACTAGTTGACATCTCATACGTAGGGAGTTGAGGCGGCAATTGTTTGGGAGGTATCGACGTAGGCCAAGTCAGAGCCGGAGCCGGAGCCGGAGCCGAAGCCCCTATCGGCACCGTAGCTACGAAGAGCACTCTCATGGAGTAAGGGGATATGGGAGGAGATATGAAGAGTATGACTATCATGATAGCAGGAGCAGGAGGCACAGGAGCACTAGTCCTGGCCACTGGAGAGGGAGAAGTAGGAGCCCACGAGGAAGGAGGAATGCCAGTCCAATTAGGGAAGGTAGTGAGGAGAGGCGTGCCAAAATTGAACAATGGAACAGGGAAAGGGATCAGCAAGAAAATGCTAAAGTGGCCAACTCTAACAGTAACAGCAATGGCAATCTTGAAAATGCTATCAATCAGCATGTGAAAAATGGGGATTTGTGTGCATATCAAAAGCAGCAGCAGCCGCCTTCTCAGCATGGAGTATGTGGATATTGATTGGATTCAAGTTAATGGTTTGTTTCTTTCTCCTGTTCATTTCAATTTCATAGCAATTTAGCAGCTATCTTGATGGAAGTTTACCATTAAGTGAAGACATTTTTTTAATAAGTGAATCTTACTGCACATTTTCCGCTGTGCAGGTGGTGTGCACGTTCAGTGTTCTGTGAAATGATAATTAAAAAAAAAATTACCTCAAAGCATCTTCATCATGATCATAGGATGATCGATTTCATGTGTGATTTGCATCCATGCCACCTTCCTTTTTTCTTTCTACCCATTTGCCGATACTAAACTTGGCCCATCTGCCTCTGCAATTTTTTCCTGCAAAGTCCTACTTTATTTCTTGGGCAACTCTGTCATTCTTTTATGACGTAGTGAGCCTGAGTCCTACTTAATTTTTTGGGTAACTCTGTCATTATTTTATAGCATAGTAGGGCATGCTCCAACTAATTTCTGTCCATAAAATGGAAGAATATTTCTTAAACTATCTATGGTAGTGCAAGTCCCCACTTGTTTCCTGCTTGATTTTTGCTTACATATTTTTACAAAGGTGTTAACACAACTTTGTGATTACCAAAATTCCCCGACATGTAGAATCTTTTGGTGGGTCTTTGGCTAATGAACTTTTGTTATCTTGCTTGAAGATTGTAAATATTAACTGTTAATTGAAAAAGTGTCTGCATTTCCTTCGGAATCGTAAGTCTTTATTTGATGGGCTAATGTGACTTGACATATCAAAATGACCCATAGAAGATCATGTTGCCTTGGCAATTGATATATGCACAATATGATATGACAAACTCGATAACCCCTTTCATGTGTCATTTCTGGATTAATTCTCAGCTTGACTTGTTTTTGTTACTTTTATATTCTTTTCATTGGAGATACAAGCATAAAGTTAGCAACTTGGCCTTTCCAAATGTGCTTGTGGCATGTAGTTTTAGGTCATTTATGCATCTTTTACTCTCAGGAATTCAGTGCGCGCACATCAAGACTTATGTCGAAGCAAACTTCCACGGTTTTGATGGCTCTGCTTTCTGTTTTCACTTTCTACTATTTGCGAATTATGTAAATCAATAATGATCTTACATACCTTTCAAGTCTTGCAGGTCAAGGTTCTGCATTTTTCCAAGTCGATCTAGTGTTTTACATCTTTAGTTTATTAAGAGAAAAAAAATTGATCCAGTGTTTTGATCATGGTTTCCCTGTATGTACAGGTTGCCTGTCAGATCGTGGAGAATTGGGTTTGGAGGTTCTGTAGTTATTTTGGATCTATCGGAGTACTCTAAGGTCATGCCTTGCTTTATTTTATGCATACCGGATTGGAAACAGCGATGTTAGTTGCTGTTTACTGCTTTGATCATCACGAGGACTCTTGTTACTTGTAGAATACTTAAAATCCATATGACAAATGTTTAATGGCTCATAATAGCTAGATTTGATTGTGCGAGGATGAAGCAAACCGACCAGTGGTGGTCGTCGTTTCGTAAGATGCATTTGCATTCCGCAATTTGATGAACTTCCTGGGAAGTCATTGTCCACATTGTTGTTTTGATTTGATGGGAAATAGCATGCAAACTTAATCATGCGGCGGATGTCTTTTGGTCGACCTTGTTTTGTTCACTAGTTCAGTTTTAGACCACAAGACTCAGACGAGATTGGGATTTCCGTGCTATATGTGCTTATAACTGAGATCCAATTACCGTGGCAAAGGAGAAAAGATACTGGGTACTTGCATATTGACCTGCTTTCCATTCAAGTTGCGTCGTTAGTTGCTATAACAAATCAATGAGCTCGAGAAGTTTAACTAGGACTGGAATATATTGGGACCTTCAGTGCCTATATGCTTTTCCCCAGTGACGGAGGTTCTGATTTATGTTACCGTTTCGCTTCGATTATCATTCTTGAATCGCATAAATCTTGAGGGGGTATTCTTGGTGCTCATTAAGGTAAATGCCAACCAAGAGAAGGAAAAGGATAAAAAGGAAGAGAAGAAAGGATGATGAGGAGCACTCAGAAGCCTTTTCTGCGAGTTCATTCGCTACTTTCGTAAGATCTACAGCCGGTACTATCATGGATTTTGTGTTCTTTGAAGGACAGGTTTGGGCATAATTTTAGTTGGACCGCAATTACAGGAGAGGTGTCGGGTTAGTGGATTAGGAAATGGTCGCAGGTGAATTAGGAGTACGGCACATATTCGATTCTTCACGTCGTATTGATGTTAAATGACTTCGTATATGAAACAATTCATCCATGCTTTTACCGTGTATTTACAGGTTTGTAATATAAGTATACACAAATAATATAGTAAGACTGCATTTGGTCGTTCAGATGTTTAGTTAGGGTAGGATTGATAGGATAGGATATGAAATCCAAGGGATTTGCTATATCTTATTTACTGTTTGGTGAATCGCGGTAGTAAAGTCATATATTTTTAAATATTATCATGTCCATTATTTGCTATGAACGTTATATCAATGTAAATGAACCTAAAAATTATATAAACAGAGATGATAAAAATTTCTTACGACACTCTTACCTATTTTATTTTTATTTATTATTTTTCCCTCATTTTTAAATTATTTTCTTTTTTATTTCGTCCCCTTCCATCATTCTCTAATAAAAATTTATTAAATAGTAAACTGTACAAATATGCCTAAAATATGCAATAAATATAAATACTAAATGTGTATATATATTTATGAAATTTATATCATAAAATAGAAAGAAATTTCAATAGATAAATAAAAATAAGAATAAATAAAAATGATTTTATTGTTTTTTTTGTTATTTTGAATTTTATTAATTTAACAAGTTTGTTATTCGAAAAAAATAACTTTTATATTATGAATATTAGAAATCTTATACATCCTTATCCCATCTCTTCACGGAATAATTTTATTCGGGCTATAATCGAGTTTATCCTATCTTGATTAGACACCAAACACGGGATAGGATAAAATTTATCTTATCCCGAATTTTATCCTAACTACCAAATGCAGTCTAAAAGAATAGTTCAGAAATGTATTACATGTGGAGGAACATGTGACTAAAGTTCCGGCGAGAGTTTGATTAAAGTCGATACCGAATGCGCTTCCACATACAATTTTTCAATATATTTTTGGATAGTCCGTACATTTCTTTATTCAACCGCACGTATGATATATGGTCAATTTGTCTTTCACAACTAGTTTCGTGATCATATATAAAACAAAAATTTGGATGGAGCCTTGGCTCTACAGGGCTTATTGCCACGAATTTCAAAAAGGGCGGGGGCCAACTTGCAAAGTTAGTGAAACATCAAGTAGGAACTTGCCACAATCCCAAAAGGAATTAAGAAGAAATTTATTCTCCCCTAACTTATGGGGCGGCTGTAAAAACGTTCATTCCATGCGTGGTCGGTCTCACCACGTGGATTCCACGATTAAATTTTGTTTTAAAGGATGAATTTATAAGACGACAAAGCTCTTCATTACAACAGCAGCAGCACATTAAATTTCACAAGACGGAAGCTCCTCCATACATTGGGGCCCACGGACAGCGAAAGCCTGTACAAATATGAAAACGAAAAAGGAAATTGAAATCTACAACAGACAGCGCGAAAGGTGAAGAGACGGTAGACGCGATCACGCATGGATTCGAACCGCTGCGGCGGTCATACTTTCGATGGAGGATGCTACTTAATGATCGCGATCATCTCTGCGCATGGCGGAGGTGATCGGAGATGGCGGCCAACTACTGTAGCCAGAAATCCATGAACTTCAACCAATTGAAACCGGCCTTTGCGGCTTTCTGAGCTTCGCGAGAGCACGACGAAGTCGCCGCCGCCGCGGCCGCCCCGCCGCCGTCGCCGGCGGCACGACCGTCCGCGAGGGCCTTCTTGGGACAGACGAAGAAGTTCCTCGATCCTAATGCCATCAGCTTCTCCTCTCTATCCAAACCTGCAATTCCGAAAAAGCAAAATGGATAAGAGACTTTCGATTCGGGCGCGATGAGGAGAAAGCTGCACATGAACGGATCGAGACGGCGTGGCGTTCCGATTTCTCTTACTTTCCAAGCTGAACTGCGAATAGTGGAGGTCGAAGCGCGACGGATCGTCCGACGCCAGGGCGGGACGCCGCCCTTCCTTGGCGTACTGCCTCACGACGGCGGCCACCAGATCGCCGACCGTCGACTCCGGCGTCGTCACCACCTGCACGGCCCCGACGCCGCCGAGCACCGTCACGTTCAGCAGCAGCTTCGTCAGCCGCGGCCTCGGCTCCGGCGGCAGCCAAGCCGGCGGCGGCGGCGGAAGCTCTGGCGCCGTCATCGGGCGGCGCAGCTCCTTCGCCCCAGCGATCGCCGGCGGGACGCGGCCGTGGAACGAGGACGCCTTCTTCGGCGACTTCCCCCTCCGGCCCCTGTCCTCCGTCGCCGTCCGGTGAGACTTCGAAGTGGGCATGGCTGAGTAACGTAATAGAGAAGTAGAATGTTCGGCGGAGCAGCGGGGGGTTTCGGCGGCTACCGCAAACGGCGGTAGCGGAAGAAGCGGGGGCGAGGGAAACCGAGAGCTGGAGAGTGGCTGGGGCTCTCAAGTTCCCGGTGGCCGGCCGCTATCATAACCAGAGTGGTCAAACCGTAAATAACGGAGAAAACGGAGGGCAAAGGAGGCCTTGCAGGGGTCGAGAATGGCGGACGACGAGCAGGAAGACGAGGCTTTGGGCGCGACTTATAGAGGAAAAGGCGAAGAGAGATGCCGGAACCCGCGAGAGTGGCCCTGATGCTTGCGATGCGTGACCGGCTGTAACCGGTCGACCGAGAGAGAGAGAAGAGTATAGATCGAGCTCGGAGGAGACCGGCATTTGCCCGTAGCGAGTGAATCTGGGCTTTGCTTGTTTCAGGCTCGCAAGTTAGGAACATGCGAGTGAAATCAGTCATTTTCAATCGGTTCCGACAGATTATTCGGCGTAACCGGAGAAGTCTCCACGTGTCATTATTTAAATGGGGATCTTAGTTTTGCATGATCAGTGTGATTTATAGGTCAATATGATTTTTTTTTTCCGTGAACCTAAATGAAATCGAGTTAATCTGGACCGCTATATCTACCACAACATATGTGAAACCCATAAATTTTTAACAGTTTTTACTCAGTTTAAATATAACTTGCGGGTTCTATATTAATTGAATGTATTTAGCCATTTTAGAGAATTCTAGAATTGATTGGTGCGAGTGATGTTGTGGGCTCACATGACCCAATGCATCCAATATCGTGATATATTACATTCTTAGATTCAAATCCCTATGAATCAAGCCCGTCAATTACCACGAATTCAAGTCATATGTAAACGTCACAAGGCCTATTATCTCTTGATCTGAAATATAAAAAATGAAAAAGAAACATGAGGATTTACCACTGGATCGCGTGAAATATTCTTATTCCAATTAAATGATGTCTACATCTCGATCGTTCTATTCTAATTGAACAATTAGCTGGATTGCGCGGGATGAATATCTTTGACTCCATACTTAGAACAGATGAGGATGGATGGAGAAGGAGAGGCGGAGCATTCTGCGCTTGCTTCTTCGACAATTCTCTCCCGTGCTCAGATCTGTCTTTCTTTTTATGTGCCACGAATTAAATTATTTGTCGCGGAATCAATCATTATATAATATTGTGTTATATCGAAAGATTCAGAGACATGAAACGATGATAACGTGGTGTAACCTAGATATTGGCCGAGAAGGGGATAAAGATAAGCAAGGGTCCCGATAAAATCCAGCACATGCTGATCAGGGCCAGTATAGTATATCTGTCCCGTGTGACCTTGATGTTGCAGTTTGATTGGATGTATTGCAATTCAATAATTTTGGGTCAGCTTCTCGCACCGTGACGGACGTTGGATTCCGCGAATAGCGAGGACTGCTTAATATTAAGGCCAAATTCTTTTAAAAAGCATCAACTTTAGTTGAAATCCTTTTTTGAAAAGTGACACAAACGGCGTCTGAATTTTGACTCAATATGCAATCTGATTTTTGGACCTTTAATTTGTCAATATGGTCCCAATATCGTTTCCAAACTAAACCCCTAAACTTTTGATACAAATTGACATCGACGAGGGAGATTCATTGACGATTGTATAGCAATGATATTTCTGTGAAAGATGAAAATATGTTTTCATTGTCGACAAATAATTTATGTCTAGATATTTTTGTGAAAGATGAAAATATTTTTCGCTCGTTCATTTTTGTAAAGGATATAAGGGATTGTTTTCAAGAAAATACTTTTTAAATCATATATTTTCTGCGAAACAAATGAAGTTTTATCTAGCAATCCATGACGGCGCGTTAAAAACTTGGCCTTACGGAGCCTACCAATTAAGCTAATCCAGGTCTACCAATGGTTTGATGCTCTTCAAATGGAGTACTTACACCCATTTTCTAATAAGCCTGGAAATTTAATACTAAGCCCGACTCTCTTGGTGGGGGAAGATATTTCGTAATATTGTCGGGAAGCTCTCCTTTTTCTATTAGCACTATCCTTTCACCCCACAAGTTCGTGATAAGAATCGTTTGATTAGTGCACGTAGCGTTCTCATCTTGTTTTGAAAAGAACTTCCATTATTAGTCGACAATATCTCGCAATCAGCCTCGTGAATATGCCGTTGTGCACATTTCATCAGCCACCGTTGGTTTCGATAAAAATGGGGCTCTTGTGATGTTTACTCTCGCGGAACAAATCCCCCGCATGAAGTGGGATGAACACATGCGAAATCCGGAGCGCAGCGCATAGTAAATTCTGCACCATAAGTATATTCACATACCGTGTCGGCATAAGATAGATTCGGTTAATATAGCTAACGAAAACAATCACGGTCTTAAAATTCTCCAAGAAGGTTATGAAACAGCCAACTCCTTAAACAAGGGTGGGGTACGAGACAAAACACGGGAGAGACCTTTCTTTTTGCGAGTCACTCTCGTTTCTCGATTATTACCATCTCTGCATTCTCTGTCGCGGAATTCGATCAACAGGTGTTATTGCGTAGACAAGATCTGCCGGTTCAAAAACATGTCAATTTTATTTTCTTTCACAGCTCCCTCCTTCACTGCAGATGAATTTTGGCCACAGCGTCCTGGAATCCAGCAAAGGATCAAGGAAAGCAACACGTCAGACATGCGAGCTGGTCCATACAACACGAAGGGGCACCTCCACGAGAAAAGGGCCAAGTGGCCCATCCTCCTCTTGTGAAGAAGACGGTGCCCTCTCTTTGTCCTATCTCCATTATTGCCGACACTTGTCCTCCAGCATTTGGAGAGAGGACAGTGACTTTGGACATGCTTTTGTCCATTGAATCTTTTCCCCCAACCTTGCCCACCATCTCTTCTCCACCCTCCCCCCCTCTCTCTCTCTCTCTCTTTCCCACCACATGTTACATTACATCTTTCTTTATCAGTAAGAAACTTGGCTCATTGACGTTTGATCACAGCGTGGCGGGTTCCACCTTCGCTTCTGGTTTGGAGTTTTGCACGTGGCGTGCCTTGGTGGGATTGCGAGATCATCAGTAAACGCCGGATTAGGGAACCATCTTGCCTTTAAATCGCGGTTTAAATGCGTTTCTCTATAGATCTATTTCTTTGATTTTGGTGGTTTCTCGGATGTGGGGGAATCTTGAACGATCCGGAAGAGTGTTTTGTTTCGGTGAGGAGGGTTGGTACATCTCTTTCGCGTGCTCCTGAGATGCCCCATTCAAGGAGAAACTCCAAGAATTGACTTGTACTAGGTCGCCAGTTTCTTTCTGCTCCTCAATTATTGAACCGTGGCCTTGACGATTTTAGGGTTTGTGTGGATGAATGACCCGACGTATGTGGTCTGACCATGATCTTGCGTGTGAGCACAATACACGTACATGAAGCATACGTTGTGCTTAATGCATTGCTTCTCTCTCTCTCTCTATGTTTTTTTTTTTTTTGCATGAATAAGAATGTACCGACAATTAGATTAACGATATGACAATTTTCAGAGATGACGTCGAGATGGGGTGGAAACATGATTGTATCGTCCAACCCACGCCAACCATTTTGGGCCCAATCCATACTTACCCGAAGTTTGGAGTATTCAATAATTGCAATCGCTACGTGTGATTGACATGAAGATTGAATTGACATACATGGATAAACATAAAAGATTATTGGCTATACGAGTTTACCGTAGATAGTTTTCATTATTAATTAAGGGAAGACAAAAAAATTTTCACGTGAAAACTCTCCAATCGAAATCAAATAAGATGCGATCAACCTCAGCCCGGCCCCGAAACCCCATTGACGCTTCATTGGTAGCGGGGGTAAAAGTTGTCGTACCCAATCAAATTTGGACCGTCGTTTTGAGATCTTTAGTAATACTTCACTCACACGATGGCGGAGTAAATCGAAATCATGTTCAAATTCCAACGCTAGCTGATCGAAATTCAAAGGACATCGTGGACTTATGCATGAGATTCTATCAAATCGCAAGGGGAGTTAAAGCGTGGGAGCGACTGAAATCGAAGTGGTGAAACTGGGATTGAAACTGAGATTTTACCCGGAATCGAATTTGGTTAGACATTGTTGGGCTGTTCCACAATCTAGAGTGGGCCTAAAACACAACGTTAGCCCAAATCCAATTCGCGCTTCCATCGGAACCGTGGAATGGGCCTCTTTTCGGTCCTACGGTCAGCCCATGAAGGTTAAGTCTATGTGGCCCCCGAAAAAGCGAGTAAACGAGATTTTTTTCGCCTTACTTAGCCCGTAATCAGCAAAATCGATCGAAAATTTCCAGCAATTTCTTATCGAAAATTATCTGAAAGCATCGTGTGAATGCAAAGCCGTTGATTGTATGTCAAAGAGCACCTTTTTATGGACCCTTTTTGTGTAACTCATTAAGAAAAACTACTCGAGATTCTACATACTCAATTTTATTGTTTTGTTTCATGTAATTGAGAGATCGAAATCAAACTGATCCATTTAAATAAGTTCAAGTGCCTTAAGGACATACATTGGTTAAACTTCTGGTCTTTTGGTTGAGTCGATGATGTTGCTGCGAGTATTCCAGACATCAGCGTCAAGAACATTTGTACCCTCCATGTCCAAGTTCAAGACCCGAGAATAAAACTATGTCAAAAAGTGCTGCGTAAGATGCTTTCCGCAAAGCGATTCCGTGGCCCCATAGTGGGCCATCAGCTTTTCCCAAAGTTGTACAGCATGGGTTTGCTCGATGCCCCCAAATCGAATAAAAAAGAGAGAGAGAGAGAATGATTAAGCTACTACAGCTTTTTGGGTATTGCAGTTCCTTGAACAGCTAATCCGAAATTTAAACCACCCAAGAACTAGGTGTCGATTCCTCCATCTCTTCATCACCCGATTCGACTGGACTGGTCCGATCGAAAAATCGTCTGAACTGATAAGAGCTAGTTAAGAAAGGGTGCTGTAATTCAGAACCACATCTCGTCGAACCGGTCGTCCGAACTGATGCGATCCATGCACAAAATGGAAGACGCTGCTTCTAGTTCTTTCCCTTGGGCTGCAAATTTTCACTCAGCGCGGCAGGTCTTCCATGTCACTAGGAATTGCCCAAATTGCAGAGGAAAGCGATTGATTACGGATGATGCAAACGTTAGGTAGCTCTCATCGGCACACGAATACCATCATCTTTTGCATGACGATCTCGCAGAAACATCGCAGCTTTTCAAAGTCGTTTGACGAGTTCGGCAAAAACATAAGCACCTCGTAACTACGACCATCTGACTGCTGCCAAAAAAGGCTTATGGATTTCTTCTAGGATGCTGCCCCGACCAATTTCAAGAAACCACAACTCTAGAAATACTTTACCAATTACATGAATGAAGAGATAATAAGTGCAGACGCAACTATGCAGAATCAAACATCAATGATCAAGTGAACTAAAGATTTCACGAGTCCTACCATGATTTCGCTTAAGCTCTCATCAATGCCCCCTCTGAATATTTAGAAAAGCTTTAGCTTGTTATCCGGTTTAGCTTCATTCAACAATGAAAAATATTGGGTTTTGCTTTAGTATAAAAGAGTACCATCCTTCACATTAACTACAGAGATTAGGCCAATTAACTGAGTTAAATACACCATAACTATACGCAAGTACAGGCAGGGCTCCATTCCCACCCCACTTATATCCCATGATCTGCATGATCATGAAGGAACTGCAGCAAATTCAAGTTAATCTGCACAATCCTAACTTTTGCTGATGGAGCTTCTTGCTACATGAAAGAAAACAAAGAGACAGAATCCTTAATCAATGCTTATGTTGCTGGGTGTAGATGTAGTCCAGGTGTGCCTCTGACATAAACCTTCTTTCTATGCATTCTTCTTCGCCATCCTCGCATGCCTCCTCTCCCATCAGCTGCATTGAATTTTTTTTTTTTAAATTTTTCGCGAAAGAAAGTCGCACACGACAGAACAAAAGAGCAAATTTAGAACACGATGAAAAGAAAATCGCAGAAAAGGACATGCGAATGCAGTAGGTGAAGGAAAACAATGGGCTGTGCAATGCGTACGTTACGGATCATATCCTCACTTCCTTCCATCTTCTCTCGCATGGCACCTCCCGAGCTGGCGATTTTCTCCATCTCTTTCTCTTCAAGCCCTGGGAAAAAAAGAAGATACATACAGCTTCCCCCTTAATTAGCCTTTTTCCTCATCTTTCAAACGTGTGATGATGGGGTCGAGGAAGGATCAACTAATAGATGCTTCAATTACCTGGTTCATTTGCTGCGTATTTTGCAGCTGAACTTGATGACAGAAGAAGGAAGAGGAGGAAGATTGAAAGAGCATGAGAGCATGAGCCAAACTTCATTTTTGTTTTGTGCTTGTATCGGAGACCAGATGGTGGAGAAGATGAGCTTCAGAGGGTTTTGAGAGAAGGGGTGATTGGGGATTTGGAAGGACTAGGAGCACATTGATGTCACTTAAATGCATGCAAAAAGTAAGTACCACTATACTCACTTTCTTCATTTTCCTTTTGGTACATGCTTCTTTTTTGGGTGGTTAAGATAAGTTTCAAGTCATGTATTTTGCATGACAGATGTAGAAACTCCCGTCCGAAGTAGGGTCCACAACCTAGATGTAATCGTAGCCGTTGAGTTTTTTGAAATTCGAATCATCAAGAGTTGGGATTGACTCAGTTCACGCGAAGTGAAATCCCGACAAGAAATTTCCCTTAGACAGCGTGCAGTAGGAGTTTTGGAATGGGTAATCCGGTGAGGAATTGACGATTTGATTCCTCCGTAAAGCCAAAAGAAAAGTCATGCGTTGCGATTAATTGATCAAGATTTTATTATTATTACATATGAAGATAAGATGCTTAATTAGATTTGCTTTAATGTGTCGGAACTGTGAATAGTTTTATAGCAAAATTCGAACGAAGAGAGCTAGACATGCTGAAGAGGGTGCTTAGTTTGTTGCAAGTTAGTTGCCGAAGTGCAAAGCCAAAAAAGGTACGTTGGCCCCCTTTAATGTCATAAAGTGAGGAACCCGGTTCTTAAATCGAAGGCCTATTACGATCTAGGTGGAGAATCCGAGAGAGGAGCAAAAAAGGTCGGAACTCGAACAATGCGAGACACGATTTAGCTAACTCAGTATTATTGATCTCGACATCTTATACAATTGATTCGCTCACTCATTAGAGCGGCATACCAAAAAAGAGAGGAAAGATTCAATCCGAACATAGGTTACCCTAGCGCTAACTGCACATTCAATGCTTATTCCTATACTCTAACTTCTTATCCTATTCCACGTTGGCTATAGCTTATAATCTCTCATAAGGGTCGAATCGTGGACAGTAAGTCAATAAATACACCAATTTTTAGAAAAACAATCTCATGATATCACGTCTCATAAATTTGCAAAACATAAGGCTATTGAAGATTGTATAAACAACTCTAAATCAACCATTTGAGGCACGAGACTCTTGAGATATACTAGCCTTTGCTCGGTCAATTTCGATTCTCTTAAGCTCGAGCTAACTTGAGTGTCGGAGGTTGCCCGGAATCCCATCCCCGTCGGATTTTCCTATGTGTAGTGTGCAGAGCACGCAGGATCAAGAATTAGCTGTGGTTCAATTCGCATTTGACTGCTATACAACGTCAGACGGTAATTGATCGGCGTCGACGCTAGAAAAGCATGCGAAAGCAAAATCCTGAAAAATTCACAGGAAATCAGTTCACGAAAGTCCCAACGTCCCGAGAGAGAGAGAGAGAGAGAGAGAGAGAGAGACTGTGCTTTACGTCACTGCCTGCCAATAAAGTGGTCCACGTAGTTCAGAAATCAATGCGCTGGCGGGAGGTTTCACCTTCACTTTCCGACAGTGTCTGGGAAGTCAACCATCTTGAAGAACGCAGTAACAGTCGTTCGATCCATTCGAGTAAATTTACAGCGCGGCGTTGCAGTTCGTGCCAAGAAACGCACGGCATTTTTCCTTCGACAGCTGGTGTCCATGCGCACATGTGTTCATCTTTTGACGTGATGGGGGACACGCGGGCAAGATTCTCGGAGTTAATAATGCGGCGAAAAAGCAACAGAACCAGGCAAAGATCCCTCCAAAGTCCGAACTGCAATCGCGCATTTAACTAAGCGCGTATAAAGCATCTCGTTTGGAGGGTTTGGGTATATGTTTGTTTGTCAGTGGTCAAGAAAATTTGCTGTTAAATTAAGCTAAAAAGAGGAAAATTAGTGAAAAAGATCAAAACCCCTTTCCTCTGTTCCACAGAAAACTGGTAAATACACCTTTCGTTTTCTATAGGCCAAAAGCCACAAAAAAAATTTAAACTATATCCAATTGTGATATATTTATCTTCAATTGTTTTCTATGACACATAAAATCTTAAATTTGTATTGTGTGACACATTTATCCTTCTTTAAAATTCTGTCAATGAAAACCATAAAAAATCTGCCTGCATGGACGTTAGGAAGCAAACTATGTTATATGGCACCCACATGACTTAAGTAAAATAAAAACGACGTTGTTTTGATTAAAAAATCATCTGATGGAACCTTGGGAATTTTTTATGTCACAAGAAAAATTTATGGTAAATGTGTCATAGCAGGTACGATTTAAGGTTTTTGATGTCATAAAAAAATTCGAGATAAATGTATTACTATGGGCCTAGTTTGGATTTTTTTTTATGGCCTTCCCCTTTATAGCTAACTTTGACTACTATTGTTTCCTGTTCTCAAGATGTTTTTATAGCTCGCAACACTTAAACTTTCTTGGCCCCGATCAAATTTCAACGGTGCACGCAAATTGTTCCGTCCTCGTCCGCTTGCATCACGTAACATTCCACTTCTAGGGCAATGGACGCGGCTCCGAGGTTTTGGAAGAAGTTGTGATTTGAATAAGAGAATTGCCACGTTCGAACCAAATGTTCAGCCAACTGGCGACCGGCGAAACTCTTGAGAGTTTGGTCTGATTTTTATCCGAAATCCAACGCTTTTCATGACTTTAAAATCACGTATAGGGTGTTGGCGTTCGAAGTCAGTTGAGATTGCATGGAATTTTCACATAGCTTTCTAAAGTTTTAAGTGGAATTCTGTCGTTCATTTTGACAGAAAAGTAGCCTCAAATCCGAACGTTCTGGGCTTGGATTGAATTGAGGAGGCGCCTGCCCAGGAGAGGATGGTTTCGGGAGTCGGTCGGTCCAAGAAAGCGTTGTGAAGTTTCTCGTCTAAAAAGCATTATAAGCCCAGAAGACAAAGCTATTGTGTCTGGGTTGGAGCCCATAAAGTACTGCTAGATCTCAAATTTCTTTTTTCTCAAACCATAGTTAAATTCGATTTAAAAGCAAAAAATTGCTCAAAAGTATCCAGAGAAAAAAAGGACCAAAAGCCAAGCTACATCGAGAGCGGGCTGGAGGGGTAGCGGCGAGGGTTCGCTGCCCTTGTTGATGAGCCCTCGCTTGAATCTGGGCAAGGGCCATCATTTGCGTCGCAGCGACGATGGTGTCGACGTTGCCACCATTGCACGAGGGTCAGTCCTCACCTATGGTTGACGAGGGTCGTTGGCCCTTGTCGGCACTAGGGCAAAGTAGGGAGCGACAACACCCTGAGCTTTGTCCTTTTTTAGTAATAGAAAATTAGCTTCTTTACCTTACCAAAAAAAAAAAAATTAGCTTCTTTACATATTATATCCTCTCTTTTTTCAATATTTACAATCGTTTCTGATGTGGCTTTTGCTGGGTGCCACATTGGCGTCGCGTGTCTTTAGAAGATTAAAAAAAAAAAGTCACATCTCATCAACATCTTCCGTCAACCAAATCGGATGGAATAACAGAAAGATTTGATTGCACCAACTCAGTAAGTTTTAGAACCTTTGCACCATCGGAAAAGCCTTAAGGCTCGATTGTACTTTCACAATAAATTTCAAATCCTCCGACACACTTATCTCATTTAAAAAAAAAAAAGAAGATGAGGTAGGACCATATTTCTACTCGAAGACAAACACCCCAATTGAGGGTTAGAAGAAAACGTGCAGGTAGAGAAGCCACACTCACCAACTTAAAAAGGAAAAGGCGATACTTCCTACTCCCTCTACCAAATTATGATATTTTTTTTTATTTTTCTAATTCTTATGTGACTATGGTTGTTGTTGCCATATTTTTTTTATTTTTATTTTCTTTATCCTAAGCACATATTTACCTCGTTAATTAACCTCACATGTCTCATTTCCACACCCTCTCGTTCGTCACTCTTTGGTCATTTGTTATTACTAAGCTTGTGTATTGAGAAATATGCCAAGTCGTGACCCCAAATTGTCATTTACCATGATAAGTGAAATTACATCCCGTTTATTTTAATAACCCTAAGCTTGAACCAACTCCGAAATAGACCTATCGTTATTTGCAAACTGAGTCAATTAGGTAAGGCGTCCTCATTACCATTTTAATTTGCTGTTAGAAAACTCTTCAGAATAAATGTCGCAGGCCTACAAAAGAAAATTCATCGGGTAGGTATAAAAATCGTATGAACGCGAGAAACGATGTTTCATATATGTCACTTGGCGACTTTGTAATGATTTCGACAAATTTAAAGTCTTTTTTTTTATTGGGGCTAATTCCCTAAAAAAAGTTTTCGATTTTAGGTGTAATCCCAATTCTATCCCCGAACTTTTTTTGCGTAGAAAAAAATCCCCTAACTTTCACTCTAGTCCAAATCTGTCCACATATCCAAAAGTTGCCACTGGTTTCTTCAAGATTATTAACATCATGAGGCTATCATTATTCTGTACGAAGTTGAGTGTGTTGACGAAGGCGCTGGTTATGATTACCGACCTCTACCTGGCCCTGATGTTTATAATTTTGAGTAAACCAATGATGGATTTTGGACGCGTGACAGGTTTGGGATTAGAGTGAAAGTCGAGGATTTGTTATTCAGACCAAAAGGAATTCAGGGCAGAATTGTGTTGGACTTAAAGTTAGGGGCTATTTAGGGAATTGGGCCTTTTTTATTGGCCAATAAAGAAAACTTACCGATTAAACAAAGGATGTTTGGTTAAATCCAATTTTTTTTTTCTTATTAAATTCGTTTTGGGTCAGCGGAACGACGGGCGACAGAGAACCAATTTTCAATGGACAAAGGAATCAAATGAAACATATGACATTAAGGGCTGAATTTGTCTTGCAGGAGGGGAGAAAAATTCCAAGCGAAAGTATCCCTCCAGACTTGCCCTACTACAATCCTCCAAAGTTTGGCGGAAGCTTTTAGGAGAGTTGGTCCAATTATCATGTACTAATTAATTTCATGCATCTTACATAATCGAAACGCCAAAATCGGCGTCTTTAAAAAGCTCATCTCTGAGATGCTCTACGGTCATGTACGCACATAAGCCTCCAATGTCTTTTTCACAAGAATCTTTGCAGCACCCGTCGATATTCTAACCGCATTATGTGAAATGTTTATTTTTTTATATGATAATTGAACTGATGAAAATCTTTGTAAATGGGATTCATGAAGAGTTATTCATGGTGATGAACATTACCTCATGGCTTGTCCAAGAGATGCTTGCTCAGATTATCCCTTATTTATTAATCAATGGTATTAATTTGCCCCATCAGCTAGAGAAGGCGATTAGTGAGTATGGACGACCCGTACTTTATATTATTTTTGGGGCTCGGTAGTGGGTGCGAAGATTGCTAATATCCCTTCGTAGACAAGCCCAATCCAATGGGTGGATAAGACAATAGCCTCGTTTGGTTCAGCATTTAGAATGTTCATTTGAGCTCTAAAGTCCCTTAGTCAAATGCAAATAGTGTTTGACAATTTTTTTAACTCACTTTGAGGAGATGCAATTGCATTTGAAATGCTCCACAAGGAATCTTTGGCTAATGCTCCACCGGCGGTGCTTTGGGAAGTTGCATTTTCGGAATGCAACTTGCACTGTTCATCGACACTGTTCATCTTCCCAAAATCGAGGTTCGGCAGCCGGCGACCGCCGCCTGAGGGCTAGCCCAACCCCGGTGACCACCGCATGGGGGGTTGTGCGACCCCGGCGACAGCCGCTTGGGGTCGCCGGGCCTCGGGCTGTCGCCTGGGTCACATGACCCCCAGGCGGTGGTTGGCCTAGGCCGCGCGACCTCGGCGACGCATGAGGTCTGGCGACCCCAGGCGTTGGTTGGCCTAGGCCGCGCGACCTCGGCGACGCATGAGGTCTGGCGACCCCAGGCGGCAATCGCCGGGGTCGCGCAACCCTTGGGCGACCATCGCTTGAGGTCGCACGACCCCAAGCAGTGGTTGTCGGGGTCCCGCGACGCCGCCTGGGGTCGTGCGACCCCCAGGCAACCGCAGCCTGAGGTTAGGCGAGGTTGGCCAGCGGTGGTGGTCAGTCGCCAGCTTTTTTTTAAATATCAGCAAAAGCCTTTTTACAAATAATTTCTACTAAACGGTATTTAGGCCAAACTTACTTTCAAATGTGATTTTAAAATACACATTACCGAACGCTACTTGCATTTCGGAAAATCCTTTTAGCTCAAAGGTCTTTGCATTTTGCCAAAATACATTTCTCAAAAGCTAAACCAAACAGGCCCAATATCTCTACGAATGCGTGCAACTTTCGGACAGCACTTCAACCTCATAACCCAAGGAAAAATTTCTCGAGTATAAGATTATAACCTTGGGGATTGTAACGATTTATCATGCAAGAAGACGAGCTAATGCAAAGCTTGCTCAAAGTCGAACAATTACCGTTGTCCATTGTATCATGGCAGCTCACATGTCGGAATTTAAAACGGTTTCTCTGAAATGTACCGACACCTGTCTTAAGTAGATTGGGAGTCATTGCAAAGCTGACTCGGTCAATTTTGTAGCTACGAAAGAGGCATCACATGGCATGATACTTATTAAAAAGGGAAAAAAATATGTTTAGAGTATATTCATTGTGTAAAGTTGGATCGGGCTTTTGCCATTTGGAAATTGCACCATATTCATACAATGTTAGTGGAGTTGATTGTTTGTGAGATGATTTGAAAAATGCTAGAACTTGCTTGATGGAATGAATTGTTTTGAGGTTCTACGCTTCGTTTTGCGAACCCAATTTATGAAATGGATTCTGATTTGATTTTGTGGATGGTTGGAGGACGAAGTAGAGGCTTTATTGTTGTTGTCAATATGATCATAACCCGTTAAGGTGTTGTGAGCATGCGTAAACATGCCCATATCTTATCTTGATGATATGGCTTAATTAGGACCAATACACAAGACCCTCTTGTTTGATACTTGTAGCCGAATCGTAGCTACATCGTGTTATAAAATGCCATGACTTTCACGTTTGGTAATACATATTGTAAAGCTGTATAACATTAATATTGGGTGAGATGGTTTCCCAAAAATAATTATAAATTGTGGCGACTGTGAGGTACTTGCCAAACACCTTATAAAAGCCGCAACACCCCTTTTCACATGGTCGAAACTACCACGGGAAAAAAGCTATATCGCGCGGCCTCTAATCAAAAGAAAGGCTCGTCAGAAGAAGAAAAACTCCATTTAAGTCGCTTAAACTTCAACATTTAAGAAAACTAGCACTAACTAAGGATGCCCTTGGGCACCCCAATTGTTCATCGATGAAGAAGTGACCCATCATCCCACAAAATTAGGTAAAGATGTGGAATCGAACGGAGAACAAAAAGAAACTGGAAGCAACGAAAGATGCGGCGACAACGACGGCCCCAAGGAGGGGGAGAAGCACCGACGCACGTCAGCGGGAGGTGTCGAGACCGTCATTGCCATCCATTGGAGTAGCTCTCAACCATTAACACGCGCATCGTCTTCTTCACCTACCGCAACCATCTCATCATGCTCACCAAACCCCTCCCCCTCCCCCTCTTCCCCTCCCATAGAATAATCCAACAACAGCAATCTCCTCATTCTTCTGCCGTCATCATGTCCACATCTACTACTCGCATCTCGACCTGCGAGCATCGCATCCATCGATCGAAACGGGAACCAATCGAGGATCTAACAATGGGCAATCCCCTAACTTTTTCGAAATCTGGGTGCGCCTTGCATCCGTGGGAACGTGCTTCTCGAGCCCGGTATTTCGGGCCTAGAATCAGGTCAAGGATCTGGGGTTTCCAGGTGCCGACCAGGACCTACTGTTTCTTATTATCATCATCATCAGGAGCTTGTTTGACAAGGCCTTGGAGATCGTTCGGCTAACGTCTTTTTGGTAGGTGTTGACACGGACTAAGCATGTCGTAGAGACAAGTTTAGTGTCGTGGCTTGTCATACGATTGACGTTTGGAATCGATGATCAACTTGGGCACCTTGAGAGAGATCAAGACAACAGCTTCCATTTCTATTTTTTTATTTTATTTTTCTATCGTTTCCCCGATTAGTGTATAGCGCATTCGTCTCGTCGCTCACATTCATTAGGCACTATTTAGAAACGTCGAAGGAAACTTTTAAAGATATTTAAATATTTGCCAAAATAATTAGGATATTTTCTCTTATTCTTTTATATTTCTCGTGATTATGCATGTCTAATTTTGATGTCCTTAAATAATCATCCAAAAAAGCCTATTCATGTGCTCTTTTCTATATGCACATTGAAATATACATAAATTCCACATTTTTTCTCTTTCTGAAGAAACCATCAAGGAAACTCTAAATGCACTCCGTACACACCCAAATAAACCCATCCCGGACTTCGTGTGCATGATGGTCGTATTTCGACGCCAACCGCATCGACTAGTTGAGTGTGTCCCGGTCGAATATGCACTAGATGACTTGGGTGACCTTAGAATCGACTAGCTTTGATACCAAGATAAGAATAATGCGAAAGATAAGAATTGAGAAATTTGAATATTTCGATATATCATATTAATGAGTATATCAGCCTATTTATAGGCTTTATTTGATGACTATCTATAAAAATCAAATCATATATGCATAATCAAAATAAATATGAAAAATCAGAGGAAATATCCTAACTATCTCCATCATATATTTAAATGTCTCTTAACATCCCCTCAAATTCAAAGTGCATAGAAGATGTTAACTTGAGTTTCGATGCAAGTCTAAACAGAAGTCTAAACAACGTCCAGCTGTGGCGGATGAGGCGGTGTCCGGCAGCCGTTCATGGCAGAACTTCCAAATCTAGCTGGTTTGAAGACAACAAGTCTAGTGGAGGTGTTGGCTTTTTGAAACGACGCACGAAAGGTCAAGAATCAAATGGGAAACGGCAAGTGGTCGATGCGGCTAGCTTGCGAGATAGTAAATGAGCGACGTGGGCTGGCTATACGGCTGACGCCGTAGCATCAATGATTACTGGGCGATGTGGAGTCACCTCCGTGAAAAAGGCTCGACCGATTAAAGTGATTAAAAATCCCCGACCAAAACAATTCCAATCTAATTCCCCAAATCCAGCGGCGCCTAGTTTGTGCAGTTTTGCAAAGAAGTTGAGCAGACACGAGAGGCGGATTTGCTAACCCGGGAAGATTCATAATGAAAAAGTTGACAATGCGCAACCTAACTATTACAATACGGTATACAGAAAAAGGCATCGTGTGGCTCAATCTAGACGTATGACTCCACCTAAGAGGTGATCATCGTTTACCCATATTTCAGCTTGACTTCGCAGTTGTAGTCCTCCTTTTACCAAAGAGCATGCACTTCTTTCCACCAAAGATATTCCATTGAAATTAATAAATATCCAAGAGAAATATCTATTTTGTCGCAATTATTGACGGCACCCTCATGCTGTTTTCAAAACTCCATGCTTATTTGCTTGAACAAGTAAGCTCCTACTACTACGCGCCAAAGCTCCTACTACTATGCGCAAGAATCTCTAGTCAAGTCTCGCCAGTCGAAAGAACGCAAGCTTGAGCCCTTCTTATGAATGACTTCAGTGAAATATCCTTTGCAAACTTATTTTAGTAAACTAAAGACCCCATTAGTATCGATTGATCAAAGCATGATTCGCAATCGAAGTCCATAAATAAAGGGAGAGGGGAGTGGGGGAACAAAAGGAGGGAGAAGGAAAAAAGGCGAAGAAAAGGTTTGACAAGATCATATTTATATATACTTTCAAATTCATGGCGTGCAGCAGTTATTCAAAAAATAAGCTGTTCTAAAGAGCACGCTCGAGACAAATTCTTTCGCCAGCTGTGTTCGCACGTTGGCATGGGAACCCGTTCCATCTTATTGATCGACCAATCATGAACCCATTCCGGTCGCACCTTGATTGCGAAAATTTCGGCTGCCGCTGCGCCAAACCGTTAAAAACCATTGATAGATCCCATGTGGAGGTGAACAGACAGACAGACTCATGAATGCCATGCAATGGTGTAATAAAGAAACAGGGGTGAAGAAGCCTATGGAAACACAGCAGGGACGAAGCCGTGTCAACTGAAAGAGGGCCGTACTCGATGCTGATTAGCGGATGCGTTCATGGGAGCAGTTCACTGTAACGGGTGAAGTAGAACTAAAGAACTCAACAGAGAAAAGGATGCGAATACGGGACAGGACCCCGGCAGCCCAAAAAAACCAAACCGAAACGCGCGGGGATCTCGTGCTCTGTTCGAGGACGGACAATGCAGTTTGGTCCTCTCATGCCCCACCTGCCACTTGCCAGTCCTGAGCTGAGCTGAGCTTCGGGTCGAACGCACGCGCTCACTGGTGCTCTTTACTAGGTGGATGCATCACGTGTAGTAGTTTCCCCTGGTTCCTGTGCTCAGGGACAGTGAGGCATCGCCCATGCTTTTTAGGTACCTACTCTACCGTTTCTAAATCTGATTTTGTTAAGAGGGGCATGACAGTATTACTAAGTATGGTTAACATAACGAAAAATCTCAAACTGATGCGTTCGTTACAAATTTTCCTTAAATTAATTTTTTGATCACAAAAAACGCCAAATTGGTGTACCCGTGATAAATTCAACCCTCCGTTAGTTTTCGTTAAATTATACTGTCGGTTTGTTGAGTTAGACGACACGATAAGTGCACTGATTTGGGGTTTTGCCCTTCATTTATCATAAGTGGATCAATTTGAAAATTTTCGTGATATTACTCCAATCACAAAGGAGTAGATGTGGGAATTTTTCAAGTATTGTGACATTTCCTGTGATATGCATCGCTAAAATTATGAAGATTAACTACTTCTCAATTAAATATGTTTAATGGTAGCCGAGTTTACAAAATCGTTTCTGACGAGAGACGTATTAGGAAATTTCTCAATTAAATATGTCTTAAAGGAAATTTCTACTTTTTCATGATAAGGGATAAGTGCACCGAAAGTTTTAAAATTTATTACGAAGTGCAACTGAATGTTAAAGCTTTCAAAAAGTGCAATTAAATCTTAACACTTGTCTTGTCACGAAAGTGCAAACTTTAAAAAAATGCAATTAACGGAATGACTTGATTGGATCAATTTGATAAGTTTTATGTTTTGATTGCACTTACTCAATTATATTTTCGTGATAAGTTTTAGTACTTGATTCCACTTTTTGAAAGCTATAGATTTCAATCGTACTCTCGTAACAAGTTTTAATTACTCCCGATACATCTATTCCTTACGATAAAGGAAAAGTTCATTTTCAAGTACTGATCATTATATATGTCACGAGAAAATGTCGTTTCTTTAAAGTACATGAAAGCCCCGAAACACTATGTAAATCTTACAAACTAGTCCGGTCAGGTTCAGATCTCTTGTTGCGCAGGTAGCTCTAGCTCCTAACGATTTACCAACCCAAAGTAATTGTAAGATGCGGATATTGCAAGCTTCCCACTTTCCGGGGTTAAAAAAATTCCTGATTCTAAGCCCGTCGATAGAAGCGCCCCCAGTACTACCAGCAGAACATATCGGGTCGCGGGACAGACACGTCGATTACATAAAAAGAAAACTAGACACGTTATTCTCGCCGAATCTAAAATCGCATCGAAATCAAATGAATAATACGCTCCATCTAGGAGCACCACATCTCACCTACCGCCCGCTCTCCATATAAAAAAACATTAACTTGTCCGGGCCCCATCGCCATCGCCAGGTTGTCACGTACACGTCCACACGAAAGAACGCTGTTCTATTCTCTCCTATAGCGGGCGTCGTGGGAGCGAAACAGAGCGCGAGCGATAGCCATGGATGGCCAAAAGGGGAGGGGGCTGGGCAGTGATGAATATAGATAACGAAATTGTAATTTGAATTTACAGTTCAACCACAATACAGAGGATCTCCCCAACATTCGAGAAAAGAGAGAAAGGGGCGAAAGTGTCGGGCTGTCTACTCTTCTTTCAATGAATCTGAATTGAACTCGGTTTACCCAGTCCAAGAACACAACAGCAGGAGAAGAGACGAGAGAGCTGGGGCAACCGTGGACTCAGATTCTTACACGTAAACAACCCACGAATTCATACAAGCCTAACATCATCATCTCCTTTGTCCTTCCCTACCTACGCAGCTTCACAAATTTACCCACCAACTCGGATTTTGATATCTTGGTTGGTGTTTCACAATTCATTCACGAGCAAACCCAACGCAACCCAACACCCCCATTAAAGAAAAAGAAAGATCGACAAAGAAATGAACCAATAATGGAGTAGGAAGAAGAGAAAGGTAAACGGGAAAAATCCTCTGTTTGTGCAGTAGACGGTAGTTAATTAACACTTGCTCTGTTTATTTTTGCGAAATTTTTTTTTCTTTTTATTTTACTATGATTTCGATTCTGCTTTCTTGCGGGGGGAGGGAGGGGGGGAGGGCTAATCTCCTCGGGAAGGACACCACGGCGTCATGTCCATGGGGTAACTCCCCAGGACCCTGAGGAAGGACGTGAACTCCTGCACTTCGGCGAGCGCGTTCTGGGCCCTGACCTCCGCGAGCGACGCCTCGAAGTCGACGTAGAACATGTACTCGAAGTGCTTCGCCGTGCCGACGTTGGCGTCGTCGACGAGCCGGATGGGCCGGTTCCGGTGGGGCCTGGACTCGATCTTGGTGAGGCTGATGTTCCGGAAGGCGAACGCGGAGAGCACCTTGAACAGCACGCTCGTCCCCTTGTCGTGCGCGAACACGATGCTCGTCTTGAACGGCCGGTCCGTCCGCGGGATGATGGGCTCGCGCGCCAGCATCACGAACCGGGTCACGTTGCTCGAGTCGTCCTGGATCCCGTCCGCCAGGATCTGGAGCCCGTACAGCTCCTCCGCCCGCACGCTCGCGATCGCTGCCGTGTCGCGGAGGTTGTTGGCCGCGATGTACTCCGCGGCCCCGGCGGTGTCGTCCACGGCCTCGCGCGCCGCCTGCGGGGCCAGCTTCGTCAGGGTGTGCTCGCACTGGGAGAGCGCCTGCGGGTGCGAGATCACGCGCGAGAGGTACTCGACGCGCGTGCCGGGGAGCGCGAGGAGGCAATGGTGGACGGGGAGCTGGACCTCGCCGACGATGTGGAGGCGGTGGCGGAGTAGGAGGTCGTAGTTCCGGTGGATCGAGCCGCCGAGCGAGTTCTCCACCGGCAAGACGGCGCGGTCCGCGATCCAGAGCTCCACGGCCTGGAAGGCGACCTCGAACTGGTCGCACGGGATCGCCTCGCAGTTCGGGTACGCCTTCCCGGCGGCCGCCTCGGAGTAGGCCCCGGGGACGCCCTGGTACGCCACGCGGAGCTGCGAGCCGTGCATCGGGGCCGGGGACAGGTCCGTGATGGTGAGCGGCTTCGGCGGCTGGGGGGCGGTCGGGGAGAGCTTGTTGTTGGCCTCGATGGGGACGAGGGTGAGGTCGACGGCCGCCTTGTGCCCGTTGACGGAGGCCACGGTGTCGGGCCGGCCGCCGCCGTCGGCTCCGTCGGCGGTGGACGGGGGCGGCTGCTTGTCCTGGGAGATGATCTTGCTGGCGAGGATGGCGCAGGAGCTCTGCCAGTCCGCTTTGCAGGAGCCCACCCCGTTTGGGTAGTGGACCGAGTCGGACCGGTACGCGCACCGGGCGCCGTGGCCGTGGGCTGCGGCGGCGGCGGCCACCCGGGCGAGCTGCGGCGGGCGCGGGGCCGCCCGGGTGACGGGCCGGAGGCTAGCCGGGGTTTGAGGGGATAGAGACTGCATCTTCTCGAACGAGACCGAAAGATAGGAGAAATCGGGAGAGAGGAGAGACGTGAACGAAAAGCTAGGAGCAAATTTGCCAAAAGCTAATGGAGATGATGGAAAAAAACGCGAAGGAAGGGGGGCTTGGAGTTTCTTCTCGGGGAGAGAAGGGAACCTCAAGCTGAGGAGGCAGGGAGAGAGAAGCGGGTGTTCTTATACGGGTGGAAGTTGGGAGGGGAGAGGGAGTAGCGGGGAGGAGAGGATTGGTGAGGAAGTGGTTCGGTCAATCTCTCACCTAACACCCCCTCCCTTCTTCCTCCTCCTTTACCTCCTCCCCCTCTTTCCACCCCTCCTATCTTTTCCTTCATTTTTTCCATCCCCGTTTCGACAGTCAGACATGTGCCCGATCGCACGTTTCGGGACACGAAAGTTGAGTCGGACTTCAGCCCGATTTACGGCCGCCCTTTTCCCCCCCTTCTTTTGTCTTCCACGGCGTCGCTTTGAGCGCCCCGTCTCCGGCGCATCGGATTTGACTGCTCGGCAGTCGGTAACTCGGACCCGTTTTTCGAATCTCGCGTTTCCGGCGTGGCGGGTGCGAATCTGTTCCTCTCCAGCGGGATGGGTTTGTGGTCTCTCGGGGTGATCTCGCGCCGTCAGATTGAAATGATACGGATTTTGGCCGTCCGACGCGTCTCGGTCCGAGCCCAGCTTTTTGATCCGGTGGTGAAAGTCAGTGGAGGTAATGTGCCCTTGAGAGGCCACGGGCTCGCCCCCCCCCCCCCCCCCCCCGCCCTTTCTTTAACATGTTAAAAACAGACTCGCTAGGTCACATGCAAGTCTGGCGCTAGTGTATTAAGTGCCGTAAAACCGTATTGAAACCGTTCGAATCGGACATTGTCGCGCGATCCTTTTCAAAATGGACGAATTGAGTACAATCTCCGATACAAACGAAATGGCTTCACCCTACAATTGTCCGTTGGATCGTGCGGCATCCATGGCCACACGCCTTTCCGGCAATTCATGCCGAGCATGTGCGACACGACAGATGAGATAAAGTTAAAGGTCGGTAGGTCACACATGACACACGCACACACATGCTTCCCTTGGAAAATTTCGGGTCTTCGTCTTCGTCACGTCTTCGCGTGACTGCCTTGCAATTGCAATTGCAACCTTTTAGGCCCTTCCTATCTTTTTCCCGCGCCTTTTGCGTTTAGGGACGGAGATAGCGCGAAACGTCATGGACCGTACGTGTTGACATCCCAAAAAATCCCGTTATTATCGATAAGCGACAGGCTTAGTCAATTTGATAAGAGCTTAGTGAAAACGAAAGTAATCGATGAACTGAACAATCGACGTTTCGAAGGAAATCGACGACCCGCCCTATAAAGTCATTGACGATCGACATCGCTCATTGTTTACGAGAACCTTCGCCGGTCATCGGGGTCATCGACACCGGCATGAAACTACCGGATACTAGAGTCCATAATTTCGGATTTGTAACTTCCGATGGATAACTTCTCGCGTATTTTGTATAAGAGTTGCGATGAAATGCACGCGGTTGAAGAGCTACGACCGCAAGATCGGTCTCTCACTGGAACCCCAGAAGCCCCCTCCGCTTGTAAGGGGTAACAACGAAAATTGTGCAAAGTCAAAATGCCCACTCTGCCTAATTCACTGTTATAAAACCAAAGAGAAGTGGTCCCCGTTTTAGGCTCGAAACATCTTAATCTAATTTTCGGCTCCGTTTGTTTCGTAAAAATGAATAATTCAAAAAATATTTTTCAAAAAATAACCGTTTGAAATAATTAGCCAATAGCAAATATTTACATTATTAGCAACGATTTATATCTAAATAACTTCGTGGATGACGAAAATATTTTTTGCTATTTATTTTTGTAAGTAATTCAAGCGATCATTTATTGGGAAACATTTTCCGTGAAACAAACGCACTCTTAAATGCATCATCTCGATAGAATGGTATGGAATTACCGTATTTGATAATAAGACATTAAGTCAAGGGAATGGAATTGAACAAGAATGCATTGTACTCGTATTATGATGTAATAATTGACATGCCATAAACAAGTCCTAACTACAATTAATAACAAATTATAAATTCAATTCAATATTAAGTAATTTTTTTGATATAGTTTAAGACTGGATAAGATTATTGTATTTGGTAATAAGATCTAGGGAATGGAATTGAACAAGAATACATTGTACTCGTATTAATGATGTAATAATTGATATGCCCTAAACAAATCTTAACTACAATTAATAACAAATTATAAAATTAATTCAACAAACGTTAAGTATATTTTTTTATATAATTTCAAAATTTATAACTTTGGTGTTTTTTTTTATCTTGATGTCTTGATTGTACTAATTATCAATAGTTAACAATTTTTTAGCGATTCAATTTTAATTAATAAATTTTTCGATTAACAAAAAAGGAAAGAAATTCCGCCACTTAGGTGGAGAACTCAAAAAGAGTCTCTTGTGCTCTAAATAGGCATATCATCATACGAAAACCCTAATAGCTCCGGCAACTCCCTCTCTCTCTCTAAAAAAAATACCTCCCTCAACTAAACTTCATCTGCAGAGAACCTGCTTTGCTCTGTTTTTTTTTTTTCTAGGCCTTGATTTCCTGTTTTTTTCTCTCCCGATCTGATCTAGAAGTTTTTTCCGCCTCGGTTGGCTTCTTCATTCGTTCATTGTGCTGCTTTTCTTTGCTCGTCATTGTGAAATAATATGCCCGCAATTGAAAATTTTGCGAGAATATCATCACCACTCCAGCCAGCAATGTGCTTGGAACATGGTTCTATGACTTCTATGAGACCGGCGAAAGATCTCCTCTCCTGATTTAGGTATATATCTAAACTTGGGAGCTTTTTCCTCTCGATCTAAATCTAGATAGTGGGGTTTCTTAGAGGTGTGTGATATTATCATGTTGTTGTTGTCTCTGCATGGCAATGGTGTTGCGGATGCCAAACCTTGACGCGCACTACAGGCCAATGTTTCCGGAGGGGAAGATCTCGACATGTGACCATTACCGACCATTTCGGTGATTGGCCGTAGAGTGACAGATTTGGTCTTTGGTGCTTTACTAAGAAATCTTTTAGCAGAAAGTGTTTTGCTATTGGTGCTGTGAATGGATTTTGCTGAGTAAATGGAGCAGTGGTAAAGGCAGGCCACCTCTGTCATTGTCAATAAATGCTAACCTTTCAGTCATTTTAAGATATATCAACCAGAAGAAAAGGTGTATCCTTCACAAATCAAATTATGTTCCAAGAAATTTTTTACCATAAGGCCTCCAGTATCGCAGCAGGCTACGTAAACCATCAAGTCAGGCCGAACATTATTTGATTATTGAATAGAGTTTCTCTCATCTTTCCTCTTGACAAAATCATGACTTTGCAGTAACAAGGCAGTGAATTCCAATCCTGTCATTGAAAGTGTCACCCCTGAACCTCATTAAAGATTAATGAACCTAAAACATTTACCATTTACTTAAAAGAAATTGAACAGCTTCATAATCTACAACCGGGATGATGCATTCATATAAAATCTTGATTGAACTGATTGACAAGAGCAGGAAACTCTCAAGAGTCCTTGACATAAGCATAAACAAGACAGATAGCAGCCGTCAAATAAGTTTCCTAATTAGCAAAAGCTTTTTCTTTGTACAATCTATGGAAGATGAGCCTAGTCCCAAGCCTGTCATCATGCAATGCGACATCATCTCACTACTGTACCAGCTTAATACACTGGAAGCTCAGCTGATTGATTTTGACTCAAAGATACTCACAAGGATCCTTAGCACAACTCCAGTGCAAACTCAATATCCGCGTCAAAGGTGTCCAGAATTCTAATTTTAGCACTAAAGCCTCACAGACGATCACTGGGGTGACTTCTTACATAATCAACTCGTCATGGATATCTTGCATCGTGGACAAGCTATACATAAATCTCACAAAAGGTCGAACCTTTGAAAATTTGCTCGTTACCTCAGCTAATTGGAGCACCAAAGTCAAACAAAAATGAAAAATGGGGAGAATGTTTTTCCACCAAAATATTTTCCGCGAAACAAACTGAGCCTAAATTTTATTATTGGATTTTTTTTTTGGGGATCCTTAAGTTTTCAAGGGAGATATTGTCCATTCCACCATAAACTTATTGTACATATGCCAATTTAGTTATAAACTATATAATTTTGTCAATTTAATCTTAAACATTTACGTAAAATTTCAATGCAGCCATCCCGGTCAATTTTCGCCTGAAATCGCCGACATAACAGCTTGTCACGTAAAACGACCGGCAATATTTAGACCGTCATGTTAGCGATTTCTCGGCAAAAGTTGATCGGAATAATTATATTGGAATTTCACGCATAGGTTTAGGATTAAATTGATAATATTGAAAAGTTTATGATTGAATCGGTATTCGTTCAATACATTTATGACCGGTCGAGTAATTTTCCCACCCAAGAACTTTTCGGCTTGCCTGATGAATGTCCATTATAAGTAAAGGCAACATAAAAGAAGGATTCAAGCATGGAAAATGAAAGGATGGGTTCGCTTAAATTGCAAGATAGTTGAGCCTCACGTGACAGAGCGTGGGACCTAATGTCGACTGGAGTTAAGTAGACGCGGCCAAAACGTTTTGACTTTTACCATTTTTCTATAGAGCGACGGAAAGTGAAAATTGCCTTTTGGTGGGCAATTCAATCACCTTTCAAGTTGTCGACGGCGACCTCTGAAGGCTGGCGAAGGAGCTCTTGGGGATAGGCCCTCCGAAATTTGTTTGGGAAGAGATGAATTTCCTCGACCGATATCGATTATTGATCACTTAGGTCTAACATCATCTAACGGTAGGAATTCATCCGGCACTAGAGTGAGCATTATTCGGGTGGGCAGTTTCCATCGTGGAACCGGAAACCGTTCACTAATGACCGGTTTCGAAAAATTGAAACCGGGAGCCGCTCGTTAATTTCATAGACTCACCCGGGAATTGGACTCACTCTCGATCACCTCCATTTGCGTGAAGTTAGGTGGGACCGATTTCATGGACCCATTTGAGAACCAGATAGACCAAGAGTGAGAGAGGGAGGCGATGAACCGCCGGAGGTGCGGCCGTGAGTTAATGGGAGTTGAGAGTCGAGGCTGTGAGTCAATGAGCATTGAGCTTGAAAGTCGAGATCATGAATGAGAGATAAAGAGATGACTTAGACAAAGTGAGGGTGGGACGAGCCAGACGCTTTGTTGATGGGCGTTGAGGTTTAGACTAGGGATTTTAGGGTTTTCATTTTTCTTAAAATGTATTCTTTCTTTTTTTGGTTGGAATTTTTTCTTAAAAATTATATATATTAATATTACCGGTCCGATCTGGGTGGCTGGACGGGTGGTTTCACGCCTAGAACCAGGAACCGGACCGGTACTCACTAGTTTTAGTTAATTGGAATTGGGAACCGGATTGGTCCCCATAGGAACCGCTGGTTCCGGGCTAGTTTGGTCCGGGTGGTTCCTAGTTCCTTTGCACACCCTTACCAGGGACACATAGATTGGGCCCGTGCATGTTTTACCCTACCGAAGTGGCAGACAAATTGAATCCTCGAGTATTGGCCAAGCGCCTTCCACCTTAGGATGCTTAAGTCCGAGATTCTCAATTGCCAAATTCATCGAGGCCACTACAGAAGCATAAATCCATTCGACTTCTACTTTTTTGGCGCGAGCATACCGAGGCAAGTGTCGATCGGTGGGACCGACCGATTCTCAATTGCTCGAGAAATTCTTGTCGAGTATCTAGCTCACGGATCGCGTACGGTAACTATTCTCGAATATGAAATTTCTATGATCAATGCTTACGATTGACTTGGTTTTTTTTTTTTTTTTGGTCAGAAAAAGAACTTCTCATTAACCTAGTTCAAAGTTGGAAAGGCCCGAGAGATTGGCATCATTACATAATAACTCCCAAAGAGATAGGGGAGGGGAGGAAACCCAATTTGGAGGTAAGGTGTTTTTCTGGTGGGTTTGAGCGACTTAGTCGGCGACCGACTTGGCCTCTCTAGGGCAATACAGAACATGGACTTTAGAGAGAGCGAGTAGAATTTCCTTGCATTTTCCAATTGGCACGTGGGCTTGTTCCCAAGTGAGTTGGTGAGGGCACGTGAGAGCATTGACCAAGACCAGGAAATCAGCCTCCACTTCAATCGCATCGTGCAGGGGAGGGGAGAAGCCATTCTCTTCACTTTTGAGGAGAGAGAACGCGATCGAGAGCATACTCTAAGGCAAGGGCTTCGACCAGGAGAGGCGACGCCGCAGCAACCGTTTTCGTAGCTCCGTGCAGCAAGCGACCAGCAAAATCGCGAGATACCCATGCGATTGACCCCTCCGTCGTCCCAAGCGACCAGCACTCCTTTTGTCAGCCACTTGTCTTCTCTAGTTCTTATTCTTGTCCCATTTCCTACTACCCACATAACTGACGGAGAGATTGAATCTCTTCCCATCATCAAGCTTTGCCAACCCCAAGACGGGTGTTGTCCCTTTTCTGCAAACCGAAAGTCTCAATGTGGAAAGTAGAGACCTTTGAAGAGTTTACCCCACAAGGAGTTTAGGTTGTTGCTTAATCTCCAAGCTTGTTTAGCCAACATTGCTTTGTTAAAATCCAACAGGTCCCGAAATCTTAACCCCCCTTTGTCCTTTCTTGTCTTCAACAGCTCCCACCTTTTCCAGTGAATGCCAACTTTTTCTCATTAGTCTTCCACCAGAATTGCGCTATTTTCTGTTCAATTGCCTGACAAACTGAAACTGGGATTTTGAAAACAGACATGGCATATTGCGGTAGCGCTTGCACCACTGTTTTAATCAAAATTTCTTTCCCTGCTTTGGACATTAATTTCTCCTTCCATCCTTCTAGTTAAGCGCTGACTCGTCCAATTATCCATGCAAACATTTGTTTTTTTGAAGCTTCGTAATTCGAAGGGATCCCAAGGTACTTCCCTGTCTTCACTATGATAGGCACTCTCAATTCGCTCACCATGTTTTCTTTTAATGTTTGGGAGCAGTCCTTGTTGAAGAATATCCCAGATTTGTTCAAATTTATCTATTGTCCAGCAGCCATACAGTATTAATGTAGGATTGAGGCCAAGTTCTGACATTCCAGAATTTTCCCATAAAGAAAAAGATAGAATCATCCGCGAAGAGCAGGTAGAAGAGAGTGGGGCACCATTTGTTCAATTTGATTCCCCTTATACTTTCTTCATCCACCGCCTTCCTCACGAGTGATGTTAAAACATTGGCTACTGGGATGAATAGGTAGGGGAAGAAAAGGTTCCCTTGCCTAATTCCTCGGGAAGGTTGAAAATAAGGAAGGTGCTTCCCATTCATTTTAACGTTGAAGGATACAGCGGTGACGCATTGCATTATCCAACCCACCCATCGCTCATCAAAACCCATTTTAATCAGGCAAGCCTCCAAGAAATCCCATTCCACTCGGTCATAAGCTTTTTTCATGTCTAGCTTCAAAATGGGTGAATAGGACGTTCTTTACTCCACCTCTCTCTACCATTTGTGTAGCTCTCTCTACCTTTTGTGTAGCTATGGCTTCCTCTCACCCCTCTCCACATCCAAAACCCTAACCTAAACCCCACTATTGACTCCCATTACATCACCCTTGAAAACCCTGTGATCGTGAGTGAACCTTGGTACCCACCCCCTTCTCGATTCTCCACCCCACTCCACAATGTAACCTAGTTTTCTACCCCGCCCAACTTCTCTGTGCGCACACCTCCTCATGGCTCATCTAACCACCCAACCAGACTGAAGGATCGATTCTCATCCATTATCACGGCTCCAGTTTAAATTTTTGCTGTCCTCTCTTTGTTGCATCTTCGGCGTCTCCCAAGTTCTCGCCCTTGTGCTACTGGTGCTGCAAGTTTAGTACCTCCTGTTGCCCTACCTTTCTGGAAAATCCTCAAGGTAGAGCTCACACCCATGGACGAAGACAGTGGCGCCTCTGAGCGACTGGAGACTCTCTGCAATAAACTGGGTAAGTTGTTGCATAAACAAGACATTACTATTTGGGATGATGTTGCGCAATTAATTTTACCACCCGCCTGGGTGGCGCTGCTGGAGCGCGCACTCTTCCTCTCGTAAAAGGTTGAGTGTTCGAATCCCGGGCGCCGCAGGGTGACTTAACCGGTGGCACGTGTGTGGTGGCTAGCACGTGTCGCCCCCAGGGTTTACTCCCCGGCTGTCGGCCGTGCGGGGGTTCCCTGGGTTATAAAAAAAAAAAAAAAAACTATTTGGGATGATGAGATTTGAAAGGAAAAAATTATGGAGCATCAGTTTACCCCTTGTGGGACATCTTTTCCAAAACCCCAATATCAATTTTCAAGCTTTTCAGATAGCCAGGAGAAAGGCGTGGAGAAATGAAAGCGTAGTTGTGAAACCTTTATAGAATGGCATTTACTCTTTTACCTTCAGCAAAGAAGAGGAAAAAAACAGAGTGCTTAAAGGTGGGCCATGGTCTTTCTCGAATAACTTACTGATGTTAAAGACTTGGGCACCTGATAAACCACCGCATTGCTATGTGTTTGGTTGAAATTTCTCGTATAATAGAATTCCAGGGTTTTCTGAATGCTTGCTTGTTAACGGACATGGAAAGCAAATGATGCACCTTCACTTGGTCGAATAACAGAAATGGAGAGGAAAACATCAAAGAACGTCTTGACAGGGTTTTATGCAACATAGAATGGAGGATCTTATTCCCTAAAGCAGAAGCTTTTGCCCTCTCGGCGATAGGATCTGACCATAGCCCTATAATTCTATCTCTTCAAGGCAATCACGAGAAACGTAAAAAGGAGTTCTAATTTGAAGCTTTTTGGCATGAAAATAACCAATGTAAGGAAATTGTAAAGGAAGTTTGGGATTTGCCCCCTCCATGCTGAAAAAAACTTAACAGGGAAATTACAGGCTGTGACTTTTGCATTGACAAAGTGGAGCAAGAAGACATTCAGGAATGGACAGAAAAGAATATGTTCACTGAAACAAAAGTTCCAGTAATACATGAACAGAAGTGACAGTCCTTTCGATAGAGAGAAGGTCAAGAAACTGCAGGGAGAAATTGAGACACTGTAGAGACAGGAAGAGATGTATTGGGGGCTGCGATCAAAGATAAACCGGCTGAAATGGGGTGATAAAAATACTAAATTTTTCCATGCGACAACAATTTAGCAAAGACAAAAGAAACATAATCTCGATGATTAAAACTTCAGACAACGCATGGATTTCAAAACAAGGGCTGATTAAACAAGCCGCCAAGCCACAATGGTGTTTTTCGGAGAGTTGTACCAATCTGAGGGCCATCGAAACTTCTCCCCAGGTCTAGCTAGAATAATGCCCCAGGGCTGTTACTGAGGATATGAACCGCTCATTGCTAGCTGATTTGAGTATGGAGGAAGTTAAAAATGCTACTTTTCAGCTGGGGGCGGCGAAAGCACCGGGGCTGAATGGTCTGAATAACCTCTTTTATCAACAGAATTGGGAAGTATTAAAAACAGATATTTTTATGTAGGTAAAATAATTTTTTAGAAATGGAACCATGCTGCTAGACCTCAACAGAACCTTGATTTCCCTGATTCCGAAGGTTCCCAACCCCGAGAAACTTGATCAATATCGACCCATTAGTCTGTGCAACTTTGGATACAAAATCATCGCTAAAGTGTAGGCAAACAGACTCAAACCGCTGTTGCTAGAAATCACAGCTGGAGAACGAAGTACATTTGTGGGAGGAAGACAAATTCAAGATAACATATTTGTGGCGCAGGAGGTGTTTACACCAAATCAGAATTCGGAAGAGGAGGTAAAAATTTCAAGCCAGATTGACTTGGTTAGTAGAGGTAAGTTTGTCTACAACTCTATTGACCCAGAATTCCAATGGGTGATTTTAAAAGGAAGGTGAGAGAATGAGAGAGCTGCATCAGCGGGCCCTTGCGGAAAATTGAATGATTGAGTGTTGGCCTGGGCCAGACCAATTTGGGTAGGCTCGACCAAGGCGTAGTTGTAAAAGTTCCCACTTTTTTGGTTGTTCTTTTCTCAATCCTCATAAACACACACACATATAGTCAAAACATAAAGAATTCATTGTAGGAAGGGCATAGAAGAAGGGATACTTTTCAGATATTTCAAACTATTATTGATTGTTGAGCATGGTCCACCCGACTCTGCCACCCACATCGTTCATTCATTAAGCGTGCTGAATTGGTAACCCGATTTTAGCATTCCTAACCTTGTTGCGAACAACGCAAAAGGCTTGCGCCCATCGGAAAGAGCAATTACATGATGATTAGGAAAGCAATGCCGGTGGGTAAGTCCTTCGATATGAGTTGCATGATCCTGATTGTAAGGTAGGAGGCTTCGGTGTTGGTCGATATGGTCCTGGGCACTCCCACCTTAATAGCTAACTTTTGGTATGTGGATCTCTACCGTAAATCGGGTGTATGTCCCATAGCTTAACTTGACATCTTTCCCGCATGAGAATTTAAATAATTCAAAAGGCAAAAGCACATGATGAAGACTAAACACAAATCTTGTAACCGGAAAAGCGCCAAATGCTAGTCATTGAATGAGAAAGTTGTATAATAACGCCGAGTTTGGGATGAACTGAGTTGACTAGGGATGCCTAATTTCTTTTCCTCCTCCATCATATTCTTCGGCACGTTGTTCCATAGGTTTGACAGTTAAGTGAAGGTCACATGTCGTAGGTACAAATGGGAGGCGTTCAAGTTCATTTGCAGAGGCAACATGGTGAAACAAGCAAAGGATGAGGTAGGAATAAGAGGCATGCGCTTGCGTAAAGGTAGGTGGTAGAAGCGTGGAGGGTGGGAGGGCTCTTAACGGTGGCATGAACTGATGGTTAGACCAGAGAGAAGCAGAACAGGGCTACTGCCAGCGGTAGACTCACCTACCGGCAACAGGCAAGCCTTTTACTAATCGACACAGTCTATCGCAAAGAGACGCGACGATGAAAGGAGCGTATTGGGGAGCTGGGGACCCGACCCTCTTCATAGACGATACAGAGAAAGGACGGCAGCGTTTTCTTTTCGGTCGGTCACTTTTTTAACCCCGGGTGGTCTGGATGCAAGTTCGCGCAATATCGGTGTGGTGCGAATTCATCAAATTACTTCCGGCGAAGATTGAACGGTGTTGATCATCTTGAGATCACATTATCCGCGCAAGACATTCGGATTTCATTTAATGTTCTTCCAAAGTTAAAAGAAAAGGGGCCGTTGTTTCGTTAAGCAGTCAATGGCCTAATTAAGTACGGAGAGTTGGTTTTCTTGATTACAAAACTTAATTCGGACGCGAATGAGCTAATACTAAAAGTAAGTCTTTGTCTAATTTTAGTTGCAAGAAAATTCTGGAGGGAGACATGTGGGCCAAGGTGACTAGGGGTGTCAAAAAAACCCGACCCGACCTGACCCGATCCGACCCTACCCGGCCCGACCCAAAATTTTAGAGTATTTTAGGGTCAGGTCTTATTTTTTATGGGTATGGGTTTTAGATATGGGTATTTATTAGGATAGGGCCGGGTCGGGCCGGGCCGAGCTTTTTTTATCTGGTACCAAATAGCCCCCCTTTGCTCTGTTCTCTCTCTGCACCCCCCCCGTCGCTCTCTTTCTCTCTCTGCGTGGAGACCCATCTCCCTGTTGATCCTTTCCGCCAGAGCATCGGCCGACTCCCCCTCCGCCGCCTCCCCCCTCCTCCGCCGCCGCCACCGCCGAGCCACCCCGGTGGCCATCTCGCGCCTGCGGCACGGTCACCATGCGAGACCTCTCCCTCCCCTCCGGCAGCGGCGCCCTCTCGACCTCGAAGCCGTACTCTCAAAAGGTTTGTGAGAGCTGAGAGGGGGGGCCGACACGGGAGGCCACCGAGCAACAACATCGTTGGCTTTCCCCTCCTCCTTGGACAACGAAAACGAGAAGTGGGTCGAGAAGGAGACCAGGTTCTTCTCCGGATCACCTTGCACGACCTTGATGGGTCTCCTGTACACGACCGACCCGGCGCCGGGGCTGACCGCGTCGCCGGTCAGCCGGAGGGAGGGGCCCCCGCCGACGACCTCGGCGTCGCCGTACATTGCGATGTTGGACTCAAAGTAGGCGTCTCTGGCGAACTGGCGGAAGGAAAAGGAGGGGCCCGGGTCGGCGGAGAGGGCTCCGAGGGAGACCACGACGGAGACCACGACGACGAAGGCCAAGGCCGACAAGGGCATGAGGTGGTGGGAGGCGGACGCCATGGACGAGATGGGAGCGAAGGAGGAGGGGGACAGCTAGCGGGTGTCTAGGGTTTGGTGTGGGGATGATCCCGCCTGCATTTACAGCGACGTGAAACAAAAATATATATATATTTTTTTTTGGTTGGGTTGGGTGGTGTTGCAGCGAGGAAACCAGTGGAAGAAAGCAGAGAGAGAGAGATAGAGGAGAAGGAGGAGGCACAGAACAAGGTGCAGAGAACAAACCCTAAACCCGACCCGGACCGACCCGACCCGACCCCATTCTTGGAGTATATGCTTAATAGGGTCTTGGATCGGGTCGGGAGAGACTCTATATATTTCGGGTCGGGTCGGGTATCATGAAAGCCCGATCCGACCCGACCCATTGACACCCCTAAAGGTGACCATGGACGCTGTCTCGACGGGCTTTTACGTGGGCCATTTCAGTAGAATATGGATCGCGTGATCCGGCCCATCGTCAATAGAAGCCCATCACCGCCCACCTGGCCGATTCTCTACGGGCTTGACCTATAAATTCGGATCCAGACCTGCTCCACGCGCGTTCCCTCCACCTCCATTAAACCCTGCGCCGTCCTCCGACGGCGGCGAAGCGCAGCGCCGGATCGTAACCTGTAAGGCCGCCCTCTCTCTCTCTCTCTCTCTCTCTGAGCTTTGTCTTCGTCTTTCTCAATTAGCCGCGAAGATGGCTGGGTTTCGTCCTGATTTCGTGGGCGTAGAACGCTCTTTCGATTCTCGGTGGTGCTAGGGTTCATTTATCCTGTTTCTGTTTAGGCCATTAGATTTCAGTATCGTATCAAGGTGCTGTCTCAGCGAAGTGCTGTGTATCTGCTGCTGTAGTTTGTGAGGTGTGAGGAATTGGTGGGTATTGTTTGTGATGGTTTGTTGGGCTCTCTGGGGAGGACTTGTCACATGGCGACTGCTCACGTTTCTTTCTCTTGTTCAGAAATTTATGTTGCGAATTGACGTGGAAACACAATGAGGTTGGAAAAGTGCTGGTTCTGTTCCTCCACCGTGTACCCTGGCCACGGTATTCAGTTTGTGCGAAACGATGCTAAGGTATGTCTTGGCAGCTTGTACTTGGAAGTCTTCCTTTGGTGTGCCATGGAGAACTTCTCCACCTTTTGCTGGGTTACTGCAAATTCTGTAAATTTCTAGATGCATGCTGTTGTCATCTGCCTTTGTTTTATTGCAAATGGCATTGTGTTTCTTCTTCTTTGGATGCATTCAATGGAACCGGTGTCGGTTTGTTGTTAATGGGCTTCTAGAGGGTTAGAACGCTGGGAATTTGGATGTAAGGCCTGATTGTCTATATCCGTGCAGATATTCCGGTTTTGTCGGTCCAAATGCCACAAGAACTTTAAGATGAAGAGAAATCCTCGGAAGGTGAAATGGACCAAGGCCTATAGGCGATTACATGGAAAGGATATGACCCAGGTAAACAAAGTGGTTTGATCTTTCTTTGTTATCTCATTTATCGATTACTTATTTTCATGGCCGTACATATGTCTTGTTACTTTGTCCGATGATAAAGTATGTAGAGCATTCTGATTAACTGATTTTGACTCCCTCTGTGACTTGTTCCTCTTTAAGGATTCAACTTTTGAATTTGAGAGGAAGCGAAATCGGCCAGAGAGGTATGATAGGAATCTGGCGGAGAACACACTAAAGGCCATTAAGAAGATAGACAAGGTTAGGGTCGATAGGGAGGTCAGGCACCACACCCTCAGGTATTAGCTCTTTCCTTTTAAACTTTTTCTAGAAGCAGAGAAGTTCTTGCTTCTTTTTTCGGTTCCGCCATGTGACAACAAAGTAATTTGTGTCCTGGTTAAATGGCAGAATGAAGGGCAAGAAAGCAAAGGAGCAGAGGGAGGCAGCGAAGGAGTTGGAGCAAGGAATCCACCTGGTCAAAGCTCCATCAGTACTTCAAGAGGAGCCATCTCTCACTTTGCCCAAGATCAAGGTCAAGGTTTCTCATCAAGAATCTCAGGAAAACCGAGCTATGGAAGAATGATTTTGTTGTCGAAACCAGTCCCATATCCATTTGTTACATCATTAGAATTGAGGTCATGTCAATTTTACTGTGTCCCGTTACTTGTAAGGGTGTCGTAAACTTATCTGGTTAAGAGTTTTTAAACTCCAACCTCTCTCTCTCTCTCTCATGTTTAATGGTGGTCACTTAAGACCAGTGCGGGTTGCTGGTTATTTTTCTTTTTCAGTCAGATGTTAACAAGACCTCCAGTCGAGAGGTATGTAGCATTTTTGGATTGGATGTTCATAAGTTGAAAATTTTGGAGCCTTCATGAATACTAAAAGTCCATCCTTGTTTTCAATTGTTCAGTTGCATTTGTTCTCTCTTCTGCTGTCTAGCGAAATATTTAAGGCGGTACATATATTACCATCAGGAGGGTAAAATTAATTATTTGTTCCTCTTGTGGTGAGTTGAATTTTATTCAAGTAAAATTTATAATGCTGTAGATCTTTTGGCTGTATCTTTCGTGGCTGCTGTATTTTCACCGCTTGTTGGAAGCAGATGATTCATTGCTGACAACCTAATTTTCGGTGACTTTGCTGGAATTAATTGTCGAATTAAAGCCGACAATGCTTTATATACCTTTTTCTCCTTATCTCGGAGACAGAGGAGGTATGCAGGAAGGAATCAGTTTCGGAACTCCTGGTCGTGGAGTGTCCTGTATTATAACGAGGCGAGCTAAACCTCTTCACAATTGGTGATGGATGAACTGACTGGTTAACGAAATTGATTCATGGTCATTGGGAAGGAAGGAAGATGCTCACAAGGATATATCTATGGGGGTTGATTATCATAGCCCCAAGGGCGGACGATGGTTGCCGGAGGATTCTCCATGGTTGAACGGTACCACTCGGGTTTTAATTTGTCTGGCAGTTTACTCGACACTTTCTGTCGAGTCATGGGGTGCTCTGGTCATAACTTAGACAGCCTGAAGTCGCAAAGGTTGGGATATTTGCGGAGCTGCTTTAGTGGTGTTCAGCAGTCTGGAATTCTTTGAGATAGTTTATCTTCGCTGATCTAACCGTGGCGCGTTAAAGCAATTCTTTAATCCAAGAATTATGGCGAACGGAGACCTTCTGTGAGTGTATGGTGCAAAAGACTGCTCAATTGTTGAAGTTGTGTATTAAATATCGATCCCTCTGGGAATTGGGATTCCCATATACCTGTTTAGATCATCATCCATCCATGAGAGCTGCAACTGCAAGAAGCTTTTAGACCAATAAAAAAAAAAACTGCAAGAAGCCCAAAATCTGTAAATCCTATATGAAGGATGAAACTCGAATTAGCTCTCCTTGATTCCACCGTAGTAGCAAATTATTGAGGTGGGAAAGAACGCAAAAGACTCTTCAGACGGTGGGACAACGTGTTTTCCCTTTTAAATTTCCTAATTGAATGGCGTAATCGTTTTGCTGGTGGACCAGATTGGCAATACAAAATTGATCTTGACAGCAAGTAAACTTGTCATGGAGGGAAATCGTACTGCCTTAGCTTTTTGCTTGTGTCTCATCTCATGGAGTGTTGTCTTTCGCTGAAAGCTGGATTCCTTGTTCGAACAAGGATTTCTTGTTCTGCTTATGTAAAGGGATCGCTCCGCCGATACCCTTGTTATGTGGATTAAGGTTAACAAATTTACAGCCTGACAGAGCAGAATTGCCTCCAGTTTTTTCCACTCTCGAGTTTTCTAATGAATTTTAGTTGGAAAGCTTCATGTACAAAATGAAAGTGGAATTCTTAATTTGGTTGAATAATTTCGTCGTCACGCGCATGACAGTGCCTTTTACAATGTTCATTTTGCCCTCCTCTTTTAAAGGGTTCTCTGTGTCTCTCAATTTAGGACTTAATCTCCGCAATCTTGCTGAAAACCAGAATTGCCCAGAATAGATCATCTGCTACTAATCTTTGGAGTATGAGACAAACATTCCTGATGTGCAAATTCTTCCTTGTCCATGGTAATGTTATTTCTTGTAAGCATGAGTAATGCTGTGTAAGCGCTCAAAGTTTTTATATGCTTAGCACGACAGCAGTATTTTGTTGATGATTAGAAGTTTCATGGAAGTTGTCTGAAGATGGGCAAATCAACACCTCTAATGATGTAACGAACTGATGCAAGTAAGATCTGGAGAATTTATTGCGTCGCTTTCACAAATCAATTTCTGTCTTCTGTTAACAGGGAAATAAAAAGGGCAGTTAACAATTTGCAAGAAGCAGCCGGGCAAGAAACTTTCATGGCTTTTGGGAATTAATATAATATCTTTGACTTGCAAGGTTCGACAATGATCGTGCAAAGACCCAGGATTAGTTTAATCCTCTCTGTTAAACGAGAGGTTAGCTTGGGGAAACCGAGTTGCACATGCCTCTGGCAGATGAGATGTCAATTTTTCATTTTCTTAATGGATTCAGCACCTCAAGAAATAATTAATGAAGCCAAATGGGCGTTGCAGGACGAAGACAGGACAGTGAAACGAGGAGAGAATTGGAAGCAACTGGGTTTTTTTTTTATTTCCGCTTGTATTTTTCTTGGGGCAGTTTAGTTGGCTGTGTCTTGCATGCCTGATATTAATAAATAGTAGTACTGTGCTAGTGTAAAGTTATTGCATACGACCGTTCAAAGTAGCAAGCAACTTTGCGTCTAAGTCTTGCCTATACAACGCTAAACTCGACTTTGATTTCAGGGAATTGTTTGCTAGAGCATTGCAATCTTGTAAGTCATTGAATAGTTTTTAGGTTATGTAGTAATCCAAAGTAGGTTTTCCCACCTTGAATTAATTGCCGGTCCTCTTCTGTATTTTTGGAGTTTCTTGGTCTTTGTAGCTAACATATTTTTTTTTTCCTTTTGAGACTCTTAATAAATTACAGAAATCAATTAGCAGCTGAATCCATCTATGTTTCGATTTGTGTACTAGACGACAACCCTTCACCACCCTTCTGTTCACGAGCTCTGAGCGTGCGAAATGAGATCAGCAAGATAATAAACATTTGGCAATCCAGAGGAAAAGGCACATGGAGTTCACTTCAATTGTGTTTTGTTAATTGTGGTTTTGAGTCATTCCAACCTCTCCTCTTCTTCAGAATCTTTTGGTAAGTCTTGCAGCTTCTGATCGTGGCTCCCAAAACAGTTGGCTGAGACCGTTTACCGGAATTTTTCCGGATATTATTCCCACTTTCCAAGTTGCAGCATTAATGACATAATATGTTCCTTATTCTACATAGAGAGTTGCACCAGCCATGACATGATTCGTATTCTTTTATGAAGCGTGAACAGTAGTGGTTAGGCGACCTCATCATTAAGTTAGCTCTTACGTATGAGCTGGTCTTCTTCCTCCATATTCTTACTTACCCCCTCAGCGAATTTCTTTAATTTGGTGTTTGTGGGTCGTTTTTGAGATTCTTATGGACACGTTCACGTAGTTCCACGACGTTTCCTTAAGAAAATACATATAAAAGAGAGATAAAAAGAATGAAAGATGCTTCATGGGTCAGTTTGGGTCGGGAAGAAGCTCTTGTATTATATGGGAGCACATAAAGAGAAGATTTTCTTAGTCAGTGGAGTTTCATTTTCTTGATCATTTGTTGCTCTCACGTTTTATGGCATGAGAAAGGGCATTTGGCTGCAGTACTTTTTATCATTTACCCAGAAAAAGAAAAGGAAAAATTAAGATGATGAGGATAAAGAAATGAAAGATTTGGAGTCCATATTCTCAAGATGAAGACTCCAACAAGAATAAAGCCATATCTTGAATCTTTAGAAGGAGTTAAAAATCTCAGTGATGCGTATATTATACATCAGTCATTTGATATTGTCAAGTCATGACTCATAATGTCATAGTATCTTAAAGATTGGAGCTCTTGATGATTTCTATGATGTTCTGCAACATGTAGCTCTGCATTGTGTCTGCTTCATTGATTTTACTAGGAAATGCATTTCAAAATATCATGCTCTTACTTTTTTCCTTTTTCTTTCCCCCTTTGCCTTTTAAGATAGTTGGTGCTCTGCTCTGCTTTTAAGGTACCCTAATGAGCGTCTGTTCCACTGCACTTGCAATACCATGTAATTCTGGTCTCTATTGCTCATAAATTTGAAGGAAGCACCATCTGCTACAGAATCTAGACAAGATGGTGTAATTGACTGGTACGACTTTCAGGAACAGTTCATGTAATCGATTTTTGGTGGAATTTTTTCTGGTGGGACATAAAGATCAAATGGCTCAATCCACTAGATGCTTTCCCACTTTTTTCATTGAGCAGATTCAGTCTCTTTCTGATTCTGGGACTATGTACTTGGTCATAATCGCGAAACGTGCCCAAAGACCAGAACTTCTGGGGTCCACAACCTTAAAAGCATGCCTCCCAACCTTCACTCATTTTGTGCCAAAAGAAGAGTAACATTGGGCTCCTCTGTAATCTCTTTGGTCACAGATTCTCCATCACCTGTCCATTTCTTCATTCAAAGTTGAAACCTTTCTAAACGATGCTTCCTCATTTACATTTCTTGGTAAGTGATCAACATTTAATGAAAAGCTCACCCCTAAGTCCACTTGTTCAACAACCAGCCCTTGCTTTTCAAATCCATATAACTTTGTTGTTTTGCTTCATTGCAAATTTAATGTAGCTCAGACATATCTAATCATCGTCTGATGCAAATTGTGGAAAAGTCGCCTTCTCGAACAGCTTCAGTTTGGCTGGTCAACGGAGGCCCAAGCTTATTCACTGTCAAGAAAAGGGTAATGTGAGAAATGTGGGATCATTAACCAAATAGGAGTTCATGGAGTTTGCCCTGGTTTAAATGTTCCTCTCCCCAACAGAAACCTTCATGATTTTTTGTGCAAGGGGTTGAGCTGCACCAATTAAAATAGTCACACTATTTTCTCATCCTATTTTTAATTTCTAACTCTTAACAATGTGGATCAAAAGAAAAAGGGTACAAAAGCAGAAGATAAAGAGAAATTTCTGCCTCTCAAACTTTATGGCTTGCTTTTAATCATAAGGTGTGTTGGAAAGTAGGGTTGGTGGGTATGCAAACAATTTATTTTGTGGGGTCAACAGACTTCACTGTAATCATCCCATTGCCCATCTCATCTTTTAACTCCCAAGAAAGAGAAAAACTTCTAGACATCAAAATTATCCAAACAGGCACACAACAACCACAATCATATCACACCTCTCTGTCTAATTCTCACACAAGAATGATTCCTCTCTTCATCTTGCTGCAAGTTGCAGACTCTTAACTTAACTAACACAGGCTCTCAGAAGAACAGAGGAATAATCAACATATTGAAAGAAAAAATTGTCCTCGACCTTTCTCCCGTAATCAATACTAACATACTCAAGACAAGAAATTAAATATCACCATTAGCATATGATTCATGACGCTGGACTTCAGACCAGGTCGAAACTTCTTTTGTTTTTTTTTTTTTTGGTCGTCTCTTAACTGTTATGTAAGTTGTTGATATCTCAGATGATCTGGCAGGAAAGAGTAAAGAAAGAGGCTTGATGTTTTCTCATTCCTGTTAAGCCTTCTATTCTATTCTTTAAGTCAAATAGGAAAGATATAAGCAGAGAGAGGGTGAGAGAGAGAGGGAGAGAGAGAGATTCCTATTAAATACGTAGTGGCCCTGTCAGAAACCTGAATTTCTGGCCTTCCTTCTTGCTTATCTTCAGACTCCCATCTATATTTCGTCTATTGAAAAATTAAAGAGAGAGCCCAGACAGATCAAAATCGCCTACCTTGTCCAGCCTTCAATCTCTCTCTCTCTCTCTCTGGGTCCAAAACAACAAGTGATTGAGGAAGAACCTATTTTGCAGTTTCCATTTTGTCCTGACCCTGTTTCTCACTTTCGTTTCTCCTGAGATGAGAGATATAGTTTCTTGCTTCAGTGAGAATGCAGTAGGAGTTTCTCCATCTACTTGCTCCAGCTATTCCAACAATGCCTGCATCTCCCCAACTCTGATCCCTTCAGTCAGAAATGCAGTCATTTGTCTATACAAAACCACCATCTCATCACAAAAACACCTCCTCATCACAGTAACTTGGAGCAGAAGTCATATGGGTCAAGGCCTGACCGTAAACATTGGCGATGACCCATCCGCATCATTCAAGCTGCTCAACACCAATTCTCGGTTCCTCCGGAAAAAGAAGGGCACCAAAGTGATTGAATCCGCAAATTCGCACATCGAAGTCTTCTGGGATCTCTCTAATGCCAAGTATGATAGCGGACCAGAACCAGCCGAAGAGTTCTATGTGCTTGTCATGATTGACTCAGAATTAGGCCTTTTCCTCGGCGACATGGCTAAAGAAGCCGTGGCGAAGAAGTTCAAGACCGGTAACGTGGCTGCTAAATTCTCTCTCGTTTCGAGGAGAGAGCACTGTTCTGGCAATACCCTTTACAGCACAAAGGCTCAGTTTAGAGATACTGGGATTGTGCACGACATTTTAATCCGCTGCAGCAGCGAAAACGAAGGGTTTAAGCATCCGGTGTTGAGCGTTTACATCGATAAGAAGATGGTGATGAGAGTGAAGAGGTTGCAGTGGAATTTCAGGGGAAACCAGACGATTTTCACTGATGGTTTGCTGGTGGATTTGATGTGGGATATGCATGACTGGTTCTTCAATCCAGCGTCAGGTTACGCGGTGTTCATGTTTAGGACAAGGAGTGGATTTGATAGCAGATTGTGGTTGGAGGAGAAGATGGACCAGAAAGATCAAGATAGGATTGAATTCTCCTTGTTGATTTGTGCAAGTAAGAGTCCCTGAAAGACTGAATTTTAGCCGAAAACATACACTGGTTTTCACTTGGCTCTTCTCTATACTGATGTCTATAGATTTTTACCTCTGGTTTTCTTTGTTTCTTGAAAATATTAGTACTTCGGATTCTTTTTGTCATACAAAGCTGGAAATGACTTGGTAAGAGGGTTGACATTTTTCAGAGTTGTGGAAAATTAAGTAAATTGCCAGTGAAATGATTCAAAGGTTATCCACATCTCTCTTATCATGCCCTGCAAAATATAGGAATCTGATTGAGCTTGTCTAATAGTGTCAAATGTGAAGTTGCGATTGCATCAAAATTCAGAATATGCACTAAAAAGGCAAAGCCAAGCGAAAAAATGCCAAAAATCTTTGACTATTCTTGTAAGATCTCAGTCCATATTTACCGAAAAGGCGTGGGCTTTTAGAAAGATTATAGATCTTCACCTCACTTGGTCATTCTCTCAGCTTGACCCTCCAAATTAGAATCTTTAGATGTTATTTGAAGCACTTACTCTTCCTGGGTTGGTTGACTTCTCGTGGAAGGAGACTTTCAGAAGATCATAAACTGCGCAGACTGTATGCAAAATTGAATTTCTTCACTTGGTAGAAGAAGAGATTCAAATTCAAAGTCTTCCCCTTCCATTCAGTTCATACGTACATTCTTCACATCTCTCTACTTCTGTTTACCTATCTTTGGAACCCTCTTCACAATGCTTCGGTTACTTCGCCCGCAGCAGTTCAGGCTCTCGCCCGCACCGTGAATGAGCAGAAGTTGGACTGATCTGGAAACTGGACTCTTGAATGGAAAATTACCTGAGATTAGCACTTTCTTTTGGAATTTAAAGGATTCCTGAATAGCTGAGCTACTGACTAAAATCATGTAACGATTTAACCATACGCACATGTGCACGAATACAAGCACTAAATGGGCATAGGCTGTGTCTTGTTCAAGACCGTCTTAGCAACATCAAATTCGTCTGCTTGAATGCCTAAAGTCAACGGATTGTAGAAGCCCCCTTTGCTATTTGTTGCTGGCAATCAAGCATTCGAGCTAGAATATTTCCTTAGAGCTCTAGGCTTTGGGCTACTGATACATTACTGGGTTCAAGTACCATGTCATATCAAGTGACGCACCTGCAACTCAAACCTGGCGCATTTAACATTGCTCGAAAAGTATATTGAAAAGACATGAATGGGTAGGCCAGTAAAATTATGGACGTCACCATGTAGCCCCAACTCTGTGGAAGTCTCGTCACTTTGTGAGCTGGGGAACCATACGGCAAGGGTAATACCCAAATGATCAATTTCACAAGTAGAAAACTCATCAGACTCTAGCCATCATCATCGCCTCGACTGACAGCGTAATCTAATAGACTAAAATTGACAATCAAGAGTTCAACCGTGAATGCTAATGTGTGACATAACTAAGTCGAGAATTGGTTAAGTGGTTAAGGATCTGGAAAATTATTGCTAAAAAACTAAGGCAGGCCACGGATTCGAGTCCAATTGTGACCTTTGATTCGTGACACGTTTGCATTCCTAAGTAACCTAATTCGCAGCGGTGTTTATGACTTCCCTTTATCTATGTGTGGTATTGAATAGGATACGATACTCTTCACTAAGGTTCCGTTCGTTTGATGGAAAATATTTTTCAGGAAAATATTTTCCGGGTTTTCCGGTGTTCTGGGGCGGAAAACATTTTCCCCGGAAAAATTTTCCCCTCAATAAGGGAAAACATGACCAAATTGGCGGAAAATGATTTCCGCTTCTCAAAAAGCGGAAATCATTTTCCGCCAAACTCCTCCTTCCCCCCTCCGTTTGCCACTGTCGCCACCACCGGCCGCCCATCGCCTCCGCCGGCCGTCAGACACCGCCACCGGCCGTCGGCGAAAAATATTTTCCGAAACTTTTTCATATTGGTTACCGAACACCGGAAAATTATGTTTCGGGAAAACATTTTCTGGGAAAATATTTTTCAAAAATATAATATTTTCCTCCAAACGAACGGAGCCTAACTAGCGCTTTGCATTTCGACCAAACCAAGGAAGTGAATGCCTTTGAATTTTTCTTTTTATTCTTATTCGCACGGAAGCGAATGCCTCTGAATTTTTCCTTTTATTCTTATTCGCGCGAGTACCAGCAGTTACTACCCATCTTGAGCTTTTGGCATCACCAACGACCGAAAAAAGGACGGGCTTCCCGACTCGATATCCACTCACGTGGCCAATTTTGTTTGAGACTAGAGGGACATGATAGTTTTGTAGCCAAATATTGTTAGAGATATATTTATAAGATTCTGTATGCTTCCCTTGATCGATCCTAATTAGTCGTAATTGATATTCAGCTACTTTAGGTGGTCATCATATAAAGCCTTTCAATAGAGCTCCTGTACTCTTCATTTAATTACATTTCTCCCTTCTTTCATTACAATTATCGACTTGGTATTAAAGTAGGAGATTCCGAGTTCAAATCTTTTTAGGCCCTTGATTTGCCTCCCCATTATATATTTCTACACTCAGTACTAAGCCAAAGTCTAGCCTAAGCTCGAGGAAGAGTGTTAAAATATTTAAATACTAAATTACGCCTTCATCTAATAACTTAAACTTTAGATGATGATATTACAAATATCATATTTTTGTATGGCGTTCGCTTAAGGGTTATAGCTTTTTTTTTTTTTTGGATTACTTAAGTATTACATCGATGAAAAATCGTTTACTTGAGTGCCTATTTTGACCATTGATCAATGCCAAATTTGATGCCAAAGATAGGACCCCTTTTTCGAATCCCACACTTGGTCTATAGTTGGTTGGCAGCCTTATATATCTCACTATTGTTTTTTGGTTAGCGATGTGTATTCTTGGACTTTAGAGCTCCTCTTCTTGGCGGGCCCCTATTGGGCCCACTTGGGGAGACCCCATAAACCCATAAATCATATTTTCCGAAGGAGGGGAGTTTTGAACTCCCCACCCGATGGCCAAAAGGGCAAGCCCTCAGTGGTTTATCTCACTATTACTTGACCTAACATTGTCTGTGCTCTTCATATTGTTAATCAATACATTGCCGCGTCATGTACGACTCATTTTGTTGCAGTCCTTCGAATTCTTTATTACACCACCTGAGTGTTATCTTTTATCTAAACTTAAGCTGATCGCTTTTAAATCACCGTGACTTTGAGGGGGATGCTAGAGATATTTTTAGGAGCTGCTATATATTTTTCTTGATTGGTCATGATTGATTATAATTGATATTTAAGTTGCGTTGACTTTGGCAAAGGATCAAGGGGCCAAATTTATAAACGGTCTTTGCACGAGGAGGGTTTCGAAGTCTTTTCAACTTAACAAGGTAGACTAAAATTGATACGGTAAAAAACAGCTTTAAACACGCCAAATTCACACTTCGCTTCGCTGATAATGAAATTCTACATAAGATTCAATAGTCGACATTGATCCATAGCTTTCTGGGTAAGCTATGAATAGGACATAATGCCTAAGAAAGGAGGTTGTGGTCATGGATTCGAGTCCAAATATAGCAGCCTCGCAAAAAGCGACGGTGGTAATTACCCGGTTGCGGTGATACGAATAGTTATGACCCGATGAAATTAATTGGAGCATTCGAAAAGTCGAAATACCCGGCGCACGCTCACACGGGAGGGGGTGGATTTGCTACTTCACAAATTCGAGTTGAATTCCAGACTCGACACTAAATTGGGCCCGACCCGATTGCTCTCCCGAGAATTACGATAATGAACTACCTAATCATAGATCAAGACCCAGATTAAGCCTAATGAATCTCAAACCCCAATTTCGAGCACTAGTCCGCTCGAGCCTACATATGAACATGATGATCTTGATTGCAACATATATATATATATATATATATATATATATATATATAATGACGTCATTATCAGAAATGCCACTAGATCTGATTTATTATTATTTTGGGCCAAAATTCATTTGCCTTTTTTTGGGTAATTCCTCCCCCTAAAAAGCCTCGCTCCTCCTTGACCACCCCTTCGCGTTGCTCCCGTTGCACCATTTCAGCTCGTCCTCTGCATGCCCTCGTTCCGTTCCCCCCTTTTCGCGCCGAGAAAGACACTATATCAACCCCCGCCCCGTTGTCTCGTCCTTCCGACCGCTCCTTCCGCCCTTCCCCGACCAAAAGCCGACCACCATGTCTTGCTACAAGGGAAAATATCACGGTAAATTGCAAAGTCTCTTCTGTTCTTGAACTGCGTTGACACGTCGTGTAATTAGAGTTCTCGATCTAATTCCGTTCGCGCTTCGCAGACGAGCTCATCGCCAATGCCGCCTACATCGGCACTCCGGGCAAGGGGATCCTCGCTGCCGACGAGTCCACCGGCACCATCGGCAAGCGTTTCGCAGCCATTGACGTGGAGAACGTGGAGACCAACCGCCGCACTTACCGCGAGCTCCTCTTCTGCACCCCCGGAGCCCTCCAGTACCTGAGCGGCACCATCCTCTTCGAGGAGACTCTCTTCCAGAAGACCGCCGACGGGAAGCCCTTCGTCGAAGTCCTCCAGGAGGGCGGCGTGCTCCCCGGCATCAAGGTCGACAAGGGCACCGTCGAGCTCGCCGGGACCAATGGCGAGACCACCACTCAGGGACTCGATGGCCTTGCGCAGCGCTGCCAGCAGTACTACGCCGCCGGAGCTCGCTTTGCCAAGTGGCGCGCTGTCCTGAAGATCGGCGCCACCGAGCCCAGTCAGCTCGCGATCAACGAGAACGCCAATGGACTGGCTCGCTACGCCATCATCTGCCAGGAGAACGGCCTGGTCCCGATCGTCGAGCCAGAGATCCTTGTTGACGGTGACCACGACATAGACCGCAGCGCCGACGTGACAGAGCGTGTGCTCGCGGCCTGCTACAAGGCCCTCAACGATCACCACGTGCTCCTGGAAGGTACGCTCCTGAAGCCTAACATGGTGACTCCGGGATCGGATTCCGCCAAGGTGCCACCGGAGGTGGTGGCGGAGTACACCGTGAGGGCTCTGCAGCGGACGGTGCCTCCTGCGGTCCCGGCGATCGTGTTCCTCTCCGGAGGGCAGAGCGAGGAGGAGGCGACGGTGCATCTTAATGCGATGAACAAAATTGAAGGTCGTTCTTTTTAAGCATATAATTGACGAGCCCAAATGGAATTATGACCACCATCTTTAAGTTTGTGCTTAACTAATGGGGAATTTCTCTTTTTGGCATTCCATCGAACAGGTAAAAAGCCATGGACGCTTACGTTCTCCTATGGAAGAGCGCTTCAGCAGAGCACGCTGAAGGCGTGGGCGGGGAAGGAGGAGAACGTGGAGAAAGCGAGGGAGGCTTTTCTGGTGAGGTGCAAGGCCAACTCTGAGGCTACTTTGGGGACTTACAGCGGCGATGCCGGTTTGGCCGAAGGTGCTTCGGAGAGTCTCCATGTGAAGGATTACAAGTATTGAGTACCGAGCATGAGTGGTTTTATTGCTTCTTTTTGTTCGTTCTGTTCTTAATAGTTGCTGAGAGCATGGCACAAACACTGACTGCCGGGCAAGCAGATCATAATCAATTGTCCAATTTTTGTTTTCTGATGAATTGCATCTCATGGTGAGTTTCCATAGAACAGCCCCCTGTAAGAATTGGCGTTTCTATATAAAGATAATTAAACCTGGGCATATTTTTCAAGGTCTGCTGTAACACCATGGGCATGGTGTCTGAGTGACAAAAGTAGCCCCCATTCTCAGATACTAAATCAATTGATGAGATTAAGTTCTTGAGTTCTTTTCCACGCTGATTTCACTGACCGGAAGACCTCCAACTTTCAGATGCAAGTTACCACAATGAAACTTCGATTAAATGTACTTGGCATTGAGATTGTAACGAGATAGCTATTGGACCAAGATGAGAAGGTTTCCGACTTCCATTTGGGTTCCCTCTAGAAATGGTGGTATTTGCATTTGCAACTGGACAATCACTTTATAACGATCTCTCATTATTTTGGATAAAGGCGTGGGCTGCTCCTTTTCTTCTGTTCATCTTCAGAAGAAAATTATGTTATGGCAGATAGGATCTTCAGAAAGCGATATTCAGGATCAAATGAGCACTTTATTCACCTGATGGCTGATCTAGCCTCTATGCAAAAGAATTACGTAAAACTGATTGAAAAGGAGAAATTAAGTCGCTCTTCCTATGAAGCTGCATTGCTTATGGAAGATAAACCAACAGCCAAAGGTTGAGCATAAACACACAGCGCGCACAAACATGCCACTATAGATCAATGGAAAGTAGTGACTCTGTTAGGGGCAAGAAAAGGCATTAAGAATGAGCAGGACCCATCACCACTAGAAAGACACGACAGCATCTATTCCCAAAACCAGCTTTTCCATTCCCTGCAGATTGTCTTCCACCGCTACACCATCTCTGAACTTGATTATCTCCAAGTGCTTGAATTCTCCCATGACCATTCAAATCGTTGTTGCAATTTATCTCTGAAGCACGAATTCATATGACTATTTCAGGTATAATCACATTAGCTTTCGACTCTCCTATTTGTCCACTGTCAGGGTTTACCATTTCAATACCCTTTGGTTGGCCATTTCTAGGCACAAGTTTCTCCATTTTCGGAAAGCATCTTGGCAGCCTTCTTCTTCATTTCCCTTTCCATTTTCATGACATGTTAATGATTGTTGAATTGTAGATGTAGAAGGCACTCACTGAATCTGTTTAATCTTTGACCAAAAAAAAAATCTGTTTGACCTTGGTGGCAACTGCTGACTTAAAAAGTTGCTCTGCCGTCATATATTGATTAACGTATTGGAATGTAAGATTACAGAAATCCAAGTGAGCAATTTCCTGTTCAAGCGCAAGTCTCTATCGGCTATGATTTGACAAGCACGGGTCCGGTGGCTATTCTTTTGAAATTTGTCCAGGGAGCACCTTCTTTTCACCAATCAATTCATTACATGACAGATCTTCTCTTTGCTAGCTTGTGTGTATAGAATGGTTATTTGAAACTTGAGCGCCTTTTTCCTTCTATACCTATTTGAATGCCAATTGTTGTGCTTTCTTCGTGACCTTCCATGTAACGCGCTTTCAGCTGTACATATATCTCACATCATCGCTTATGTATAGGAATCTTATTTAGAGGTACCCTCTCTTGAGTTATGTGAATTTGATATGTAGAGCGATTTCCTTTCTGAGGCTGAATTCTATATTTTCACGGTGAACTGCGTAAAAGATATAGTCTCTAACTATTAATGCTTGGAGCTGGATATAGCCATTTGATGAAATATGTCAATATCAGATGAGAATCACTTAATATGGTTGTAGCTGAAGTGACTACATTTCAGGGCCTGTTAAGTTGTTAGGCAGGACCAAATTTTCAATAATTTAGAGATCAGTAATTTCAATGCACGTATTAAAAGCATGTCCATCTTTATGGGTCGAACGCTGTATAAGAACTACTGTTTTTCCTTCTGACTGAATACATAAAGGGGAGAACTCTACAACAAGTGGGGAATTATTCAACGTAACAGCATGGATGGTCGACGATGGACGGCTCTGTTCTTCGCACTTTCCTCTTTCAAGAAGAGAAGGTGCAGATTTTACCTTGGCTTTTGGCAATAGCTAAGCCTGCTCTATTCGGCCTGTTGATGAAATTACTGCCCACTTTAGATTGGCTATGTTGAATTTCGCCCTCTTATTCTTTTTTCTTGCGAATCGGAAACATTTGATTTGAAGGAGGCTTAGCATAGGACTGGAAAGACACGGTGGGAGAGCTGACAGTCTATCTTGGTTGTTCACTGACAAAAAGATCATTGCATTTAGAGCCACAACTTTATAGTCACTAGCACAAGTAGCCAAACATGAATCCGAACTTGCAACAAATATCATAATCACAGCTGAGTTTTAATATTCTGCGCTGAAAATTGCTTCTTTAAATACAGTATTGCATTTTGTATAACAAACATCACTAGTTATTTGGAAGGAGGATTATGATATTGATAAACTGCATAGAAAGACTGAATCATGGTAAGCAGCAGAATCATCACAGCTGCCTCGGCCGACATGAAGGACCATGGAGTGCTGAAGTAAGTGTGCTTGAGTCCAGCCAATCGGACATGCCAATCATTCTGATAAAACTTATTCACTTCCACAAAGACCTTGGACAAATAGCTCCTGTGAATGTCGAACACCACATCTTTCCCAACATTATTGAAGAAACGAGCAACTCCCTTGTCTGTCCCAAAATAATTCTCAACAATCTTGTGGTCGCCGAGGAACCCAGCATCAGCAGGCGTATTAATAAGACACCCCATTTCAAAATTCATTTCATAAATTAGGTTTACGAATCAATATGTATAGCATTTCGCAACACCTTGCATCATTTCTCAAACATTCACAAATAATCAAAAAATAATAAACGCTCGATCAAGGTTTTACACAACAAACATGCTATAACTCATAATATGTCGAATCCCCTATATTTTCAAAACATGAGTTTACAAATTCATCGAACCACTCACCGGGAAAAGTTTAAATCAAACCACCAAGGTTATCTCAAGCCAACGAACTCGAAATCCTATTAATTAAGCAGAAAGTGATATCAAAAATCAAGTACTCGACTAAACTTTAACTTATTCAGCAACAAAACAACTCCTGCATGCCGACAAAGAAACTCGCTCGTGGCAGACATTCAATGTTGTCCACTACGCATTGTTTGCATGCAAAATTTTCAACATTCGTTTTGATCAATTCGCAACTCAAAATCGACTTCTATAAAACCTCACGGATCCATAACACCCTAAATTATCATTTCTATAAAACTTCACATCTTAACGATTCCTAATTGAAAACTCAAAATTTACATACTTTCGAATTTATAGCATAATTCTGAAAAATCCCCTGAAAAGATTAGTAAATGGTTGAAAACCTTATCAGACACTGTGAAATGGAGTTAATCCGACTCGTTGGGATTAATGGGCCTTGGGCTGGGCCCATTTATTACATTTTTAACAACCGTTTCCAAACATGTGTTTCTGGTTTCACTGACCTCAGTCCATTCGAAGAAAAGAACAAACTCTCTCTGCTGTTCCTCGACGAGCCTGATGATGACTCGATTCCGTGCAGAATGTCCTCCACCACTACACACTTCTTTGAACTTAATTATTACCAAGCGCTTGAATTCTCCCCTGGCCGTTCAAATCATGATTGCAATTTGTCTCCGAGGTGGGAATTTATGTACCTATTCTACCTATTTCGGATATAATCATATTAGCTTTCAACACTCCCATATGTTGGCCGTCAGAGTCCTGACGCATTTCAATACCCTTTTGTTGGCTGTTTCCAGCCACAAGTTCCTCCATCATTGGAAGCATGTCGGCAGTCTTCTCCTTCATCTCCCTTTCCAGAATTTATGACATGTTAATCATCGTTGACTTGTAGATTAAGGAGCCACTTACTGAATCTGTCTTACCTCGGTGGGAAATTGCCGACCCAAAAAGTTGCTCTGCCGATGTGAAAAAGCGTTTCAAGGTTAATGTATTGGAAGGTACGGTTATAGATCCCAAGGAGCAGCTTCTTGTTCAAGCGCCAAAAAAAAAATGTTCGATGCCTTCTTATCACCAATTAATTAATTCATCCAATGGCAGATCATTTCCTTTCTAGCTTTTCTGTAATAGATAGAATCGCCATTCGAACATTGTCGTCTTTTTCCTTCTATACCTATTTGGATGCCTATTGTTACGCTTTTTCTTCGTGTCCTTTCGTGGGATGTACTTTCAGCTGTACATGGATCTTGCATCATCACTTTATTACGAGGAATCTTAACTAGAGTTACGCTCTCTTAAGTTATGTGAATTTTGATATGTCGAGCGATTAGTTCTGAGGCTGAATTCTACATCTTCACGGTGTACTGCAGAGCAGATATAGTCTCTAATTATTAATGCTTGGAGCTGGTATTCATCATGGTTTATTGAAACTTATTAAAATCAGATGAGAATCACTTATCATGGTTATAGCAGAAGTGATTACTTTTCCAGGCCTATTAGAAAGAACCAAAATTTTCGATATCTTAGGGGTCAGTAATTTCAATGCAGGGTTTAAAAGCATGTCCATCTACATGGGTCTAATGCTGTATAAGAACTAATTTTTTCCTTTTGACTGGAAACATAAGTGGGGAGAAGTCTACCACGATTGGAGAATCATTCCAGATGACAACATGGATGGTCAACGATGGATGGCTCTGTCCTTCGCACTTTCCCCTTGCAAGAAGAGAAGGTACAGATTTTACCTTGGCCTTTGGCAATAGCTGAGCTCCCTCCATTCAGCCTGTTGATGAAATCACAGCCCACTTCAGATGGGTGGTGTTGAATTTCGCTCTCTTAGTCTTTCTTTTTCTTGTGAATCGGAAACATTAGATTTGAATTAGGCTTTGCATAGGACTAGAAAGACCCAGTTGGAGAGATGACGATTTATCTTGGTTGATCACTGACAAAAGATTGTTGCGTTTAGAGCCACGATTTTATTCTCGCTGCACAAATTTGTTGGACAGCTAGCGAGTTCGAGTCGTTTACAATATGGTATCTTACAAGTGGTCAGACATAAATCCGAACTCATGATAAATTTCATAATCACATCTGAGCTTTGATATTCTGATCTACAAATTTCAAGTGTGGTATTGCATTTTGTATAGCAAACATCACTAATGATTTTTGGGAGGATTATGATATGCATAAGCTGCATAGAAAGACTGAATCATGGTAAGCAGCAGAAGCACCACAGCTGCAACAGCTGACATGAAGGACCATGGAGTGTCGAAGTATTTGTGCCTGAACCCAGCCCATCGGATATGCCAATCATTCTGACAATACTCGTTCACTTCTTCAAAGACCTTGGACAAATAGCTCCTGTGAATATCAAACACCACATCTTTCCTAACATTATTGAAGAAACGGGCAACTTCCTCGTCTGTCCCAAAATAATTCTCGATGATCTTGTGGTCACCGAGGAACCCAGCATCAGCAGGCGTATTGATGAGACACCCCATAAGAGTAGCATAGGTTGTGATGAACTTGGTGGAATGGCGATAGCACTGCTCAAAAGCAACAAAATTGAGGAACAAAAAACTCCAGAAGTCGTCAATTGTCAAGAATGGAATCTCGAGGATGCCATTTTTGAATTTGACGTCCAAGATGCTGGGAGCCTTCCTCGGCTTGAACAGGACTCCAGCTTGATTGAGCTTCTTCGCACACTGAATCAGGCGAAGGAATCTGCTTGGCTTCCTTTCTTCCTCCTGGCAATCGGGTATATAGCTCTTGCGGAACAAATCAAGCAAATGCTTGCCTTCGTCATTGTAGTACCTCTCCAACACATGTACCGGTCTCTGCACCATGTAGTTGAAGAACCCCAAGGCAAGCTTGGCCAAGGAGGGGCCACCATTTTCGGATCCAACAGACAGATCAAATAACTTCTGCAGAACGAAATAAGGAATTTGGTTCTCGAGCCGGAGGAGATCCCTCATTAAGGACGGCAAAATCCAAGCCATAGTGACTAAAGGGTCGTTGGGATCGGCCGGGACTATCCTTCCGACTTTGCACAACAGCTCGATAATGAAGCAACCATCGAGCACCATCATCCAGATAAGGTCCTGGCCATTGAATTCCAAGGTCTCCGAATAGCTCTCCCGGATGTTCTCCTCCATTGGAGCTACCGCCTCGAATAAGTCCTCTAGCACAACTCTCCTGCTCTCCGCCTGCGATAGGAGATCGCTCAGGAACCGCCTTTTGTGCTCCTGGATCATCTGGTACTGCGGCTTCCCATGGTGGAAGGGACCGATGGAGACGATATGAGGCTGGTAGGCCTTCTCATTGATCTCAGATAGGCTCGGAGGGACTCTGAAGATGCAACAAGAATCTCTTCCCGCTGAACTGTTTAAGAGCCTTGGCAATTCTTGCATTGTCCCTTCCAATTCTGATAAGAAACTCGGGTCGATATGGACGACATGATGAACGGAGCTTCCATTCTCTGTGCTGTGGTTGCTGCGGGAGTTTGAAGCTCTGGACATTTGAGCTTAATTGCCAAAAACTATCCTATTTTGGGTAGATTCAATCTTGGGGATGAGGAAGCTTTGGCTTTGGCCTCTCTTTTGTTCCTGCGCAGTAAAGAGTAGGCCATACTACCTGGAAATAATGATAGAGAAAGACTAATCTTTGTATTTTTTTTTTTTTGGCAGTCAATTAGGGAGACGAAGACTAGAGTTTCGGGACTCGTTGAAGATAGCCATACACGGTACACGGCGAGGGAATGGGGCCGACACGTAAGGTGATTATGGCATTATTGGGTTCCTCGCAGCTTCGTTTTCACAGATCACAGCTCGGGCATTGAGCTCCACTTGCACGTAGACTTTGTTGCGCCAGCCTTCTGAATTTCCCTTCCTTTTCCTTTCAAATTCGCATGAAGTCGCCTAGCGCTTGATATGGGTCACCGTCGTTTCCAGCTCGTTTCGACGAACTTTCGGCGGAAAATCGTTCGAACCCTACTTATTATATGCAAAGATGGGATGATTCAACGGTGAATTTTGATAATAGTAAACTTTGTCGTTGAGGAAATCAGCGATCCTTGTAATATTCCGCAATGGAAATGCCAAGAAAGGAATCGAACTCGTCGTGTATTATGGAAAAGAGGTCCTTGTCGACTGTAAAAGTAAAAATATTGGAGTGCAAGTACTAGTAACTAAATATTCCAGAAATCACACTGCTTCTGAAGTTTGGAGGGACGTGCATTTAACATTTGCGCTATTTTATTTTTTGATTTTGATGGCCATTATCCAGCTTTTTCTACCGTTTCTTCGAGCAAACCAACACGTCTCATCAGTCCAAGCACGTTTCGTCGGACGGTGCAATACGTTGCCAATATATGAGCAAGGATTTCTAAGGAGTTTGCTGCTAAAATGGGATCGCATCCTACCTGAAGCAATCACCATAAAGTTGAGTCTTCGGGTAAATTAGGCAGTAGGGATAGAAATTCCTATGTGTAGGGCAGGCTTTCAAGATGGAGAGAGATGCACTACACTATTTGGCCTTGATTTTGTTAGGAGAGGCATGAATGGAGCAAAGAAGAGTCGTACCGAAGACTTTCTACTTTGTTAGCATACAACTAGACCTGTCAAAATGGATCATAAACCCATTACTTAACCCATATATTAGTAGATGGGTCATAAATGGGTTAGTTATATTTAGTAAATGGGTCATAAATGGGTAGAAGTTTAATATTAGTGTTAAATGGGTCATAAATGAGTTGTAAATGGGTCATAATTGAATTTACAACTGATTTAAACTCAACTCGTCTATCTCACCCTTACTCAATCTTGCGGTCACTCACTTCGCACTCTCATCTCAATTCGGGTATGAATTTTCCTAGATTTAATTAAATATGGACGTGTTTTAGCAATATGGGTCTGATCGGGTATGGGTTGGGTATGGGTCGGGTCGGGTATGGGTCAAAAAAATTGCATTGTGCATAAATGGGTCATAAACGGGTTAATGGGTCAATTTGGGTCGGACCATTTATGACCCAACCCAAACCCGACCCGACCCACCCATTTGACAGGTCTACATACAACACAGTATAGCCTGGCGCTTTGGCTTACTCACCATCTAGTATAGCTTTAGTTAGAGTTGAGTTGCAAAATAGAAACGAGCCAATATTATGAATGTTCTTGGATCGTGTGAATAAGAATAGTAATGTCAACCAACTATCAAAATATATAATAACTATCAAAATATATATGCATCCATTTATTTATAAAATAGTAAGTTGATTTCAAATCAAGGTTTCCATCTACCAAAAATTCATGTCGATAGATTTCTTTTTCTACTTGCCGCTAATTGAAAAAGATGTATGATTTATGGTATGAGCAACATAGCTTCGTAAGTAGTACCAATCTCTTCTAACCGGATCAAGCATCCATTATGCATATTTATAAAATAATACCACATTTCATTTATCCCAAGTCTAGTATATAACATGTTTACAAAATCAAAACAAGTTATATCACTTGACATAACTATAATCATATAGTAAATACTCATTTGATCGATAATATCAAAGCAAATATCAATGACTAGTCTATTGATCAATCTAATCAAATCACATATCAATTGTCTAGCGCTCAAAATCCATTGATTAGTATAGTGCTTAATATCTAATTATGGTCACGTTTAACGCCCTGACAAAGATGACTAATATTCCCTTTGTCTAGATTTCCACTTACATTGATGATGGCTCGGCTTACAAAGATATCTTCATAATAGTATATATACTCACAAACCCATTAATGGGTTCCAAACACAATGATACTAAAAATCAAACACTAAACCATTCTCGAATAAATTACAAATCAAATCAAATCCAAAATTCTTCTCATAAATCGATTTCACAGACCAAAATATATAATCTTTCGCAAATTAAATAAAATACATTTCATATGGTTTTTCTCAAACCATTTCAAAATTCATTTCATAAACTAGGTTTACAAATCAATATGTCTGGCATTTCGCAACACCTTGCATCGTTTCTCAATCATTCACAAATAATCAAAAAATAGTAAATGCTCGATCAAGGTTTTATACAACAAACATGCTATAATTCATAATATGTCGAATTCCTTATATTTTCAAAACATGAGTTTATAAATTCATCGAACCACTCACCGGGAAAAGTTTAAATCAAACCACCAAGGTTATCTCAAGCCAACAAACTCAAAATCCTATTAATTAAGCGGAAAATGATATCAAAAATCAAGTAACAAGATATCTTAACTACTACTACTCAACTAAACTATAACTTATTTGCCAACAAAACAACTCCTACATGCCAACAAAGAAACTCAGTCATGTCGGACATTCAATCTTGTCCACTACGCATTGTTTGCGTGCAACATTTTCAAAATTTGTTTTGATCAATTCGCAACTTGAAATCGACTTCTATAAAACTTCACGGATCCATAACGCCCTAAACAATCATTTCCATAAAACTTCACATCTTAACCATTCCAATTGAAAATTGAAAATTTACATACTTTCCAATTTATAGCTTAATTCCGAAAAATCCCCCGGAAAGATTAATAAATGATTGAAAACCTTATCAGGCGTTGTGAAAATGGAGTAAATCCGACTCATTGGGATTAATGGGCCTTGGGCTGGGCCCATTTATTACATTTTTGACAACCTTTTCCAAACACGTGTTTCTGGTTTCGCTGACTTCTGGTTTCACTGACCTCAGTCCCATTCGAAGAAAAGAGCAAACTCTCTCTGCTGTTCCTCGACGAGCCTGATAATGACTCGATTCCTTGCAGAATGTCTTCCACCACTGCACACTTCTTTGAACTTAATTAATACCAAGTGCTTGAATTCTCCCCTGGCCGTTCAAATCGCGATTGCAATTCATCTCCGAGGTGCGAATCTATGTACCTATTCTACCTATTTCGGATAGTCATATTAGCTTTCAACACTCCTATCTGTTGGCCGTCAGAGTCTTGACCCATTTCAATACCCTTTTGTTGGCTGTTTCCAGCCACAAGTTCCTCCATCATTGGAAGCATGTTGGCAGTCTTCTTCTTCATCTCCCTTCCCAGAATTTATGACATGTTAATCATCGTTGACTTGTAGATGAAGGAGCCACTTACTGAGTCTGTCTGACCTCGGTGGGGAACTGCCGACCCAAAAAGTTGCTCTGCTGATGTGAAAAAGCATTTCAAGGTTAATGTATTGTAAGGTATGGTTATAGATCGCAAGGAGCAGCTTCTTTGTTCAAGCGCCAAAAAAAAAATGTTCAATGCCTTCTTATCACCAATTAATTAATCCATCCAATGGCAGATCTTTTCTCTGCTAGCTTTTATGTAATAGATAGAATGGTCATTCGAACATTGATTGTCTTTTTCCTTCTATACCTATTTGGATGCCTATTGTTACGCTTTTTCTTCGTGTCCTTCCGTGGGATGTACTTTCAGCTGTACATGGATCTTGCATCATCACTTTATTATGAGGAATCTTAACTAGAGTTACGCTCTCTCAAGTTATGTGAATTTTGATATGTCGAGCGATTAGTTCTGAGGCTGAATTCTATAGCTTCACGGTGTACGGCAAAGCAAATATAGTCTCTAATAATTAGTGCTCGGAGCTGGTGTTCATCATTGTTTATTGAAACTTGTTAAAATTAGATGAGAATCACTTATCATGATTATAGCATAAGTGACTACTTTTCCAGGCCTGTCAAATTATTAGAAAGAACCAAAATTTTCGATATCTTAGGGGTCAGTAATTTCAATGCAGGGTTTAAAAGCATGTCCATCTACATGGGTCTAACGCTGTATAAGAACTACTTTTTTCCTTTTGACTGGAAACATAATTGGGGAGAAGTCTACCACGATTGGAGAATCATTCAAGATGACAAAATGGATGGTCAACGATGAATGGCTCTGTCCTTCGCACTTTCCTCTTGCAAGAAGAGAAGGTACAGATTTTACCTTGGCTTTTGGCAATTGCTGAGCTCCCTCCATTCAGCCTGTTGATGAAATCACAGCCCACTTCAGATGGGTTGTGTTGAATTTCGCTCCATTATTCTTTCTTTTTCTTGTGAATCGGAAACATTAGATTTGATTTAGGCTTTGCATAGGACTAGAAAGGCCCCGTTGGAGAGCTGACGATTTATCTTGGTCGATCACTGACAAAAGATTGTTGCGTTTAGAGCCACGACTTTATTCTCGCTGCACAAATTCATTGGACAGCTAGCAAGTTCGAGTCATTTATGATATGGTTTCTTATAAGTGGTCAGACATAAATCCGAACTCATGACAAATTTCATAATCACATCTGAGCTTTGATATTCTGATCTACAAATTTCAAGTGTGGTATTGCATTTTGTATAGCAAACATCACTAATGATTTTTGGGAGGATTTCGATATGCAAAAACTGCATAGAAAGCCTGAATCATGGTAAGCAGCAGAAGCACCGTAGCTGCAACAGCTGACATGAAGGACCATGGAGTGTCGAAGTACGTGTGCCTGAGCCCAGCCCATCGGACATGCCAATCATTCTGATAATACTCGTTCACTTCCTCAAAGACCTTGGACAAATAGCTCCTGTGAATATCAAACACCACATCTTTCCCAACATTATTGAAGAAACGGGCAACTTCCTTGTCTGTCCCAAAATAATTCTCGATGATCTTGTGGTCGCGGAGGAACCCAGCATCAGCAGGCGTATTAATGAGACACCCCATAAGAGTAGCATAGGTTGTGACGTACTTGGTGGAATGGCGATAGCACTGCTCAAAAGCAACAAAATTGAGGAACAAAGAACTCCAGAAGTCGTCCATAGTCAAGACTGGAATCTCGAGGACGCCATTTTTGAATTTGATGTCCAAGATGCTGTGAGTCTTCCGCGGCTTGAACCGGACTCCGGCTTGATTGAGCTTCTTTGCACACTGAATCAGGTGAAGGAATCTGCTTGGCCTCCTTACTTCCTCCTCGCAATCGGGGATATAGCTCATGAGGAACAAATCAAGCAAATGCACGCCTTTTTTCTCGTAGTACTTCACCAACACATGTACCGGTCTCTGCACCATGTAGTTGAAGAACCCCAAGGCAAGCTTGGCCAAGGAGGGATCATCATTTCCGGATCCAACAGACAGATCAAACAACTTCTGCAGAACGAAATAAGGAATTTGGTTCTCGAGCCGGAGGAGATCCCTCATTAAGAAAGGCAAAACCCAAGCCATAGTGAATAAAGGGTCGTCGAGATCGGCCGGGACTATCCTCCCAACTTTGCAGAACAGCTCGATGATGAAGCAACCATCGAGCACCATCATCCGGATAAGCTCCTGGCCATCGAATTCCAAGGTCTCCGAATAGCTCTTCCGGATATGCTCCTCCATCGGAGCGACCGCCTCGAAGAAGTCCTTGAGCACAACTCTCTTGCTTTCAGCCCGCAATAGGAGATCACTCAGGAACCGCCATTTGTGCTCCTGGATCATCTGGAACTGCGGCTCCCCATGGTGGAAGGGACCGATGGAGACGATATGAGGCTGGTAGGCCCTTTCATTGATCTCCGATAGGCTCTGAGGGACTCTGAAGATGCAGCAAGAATCACTTCCTGCCGACCTGTTCAAGAGCCTCGGCAATTCCTCCATTTTCCGTTCCACTTCTGATAAGAAACTCGCGTCGATTGGGACAACATGGTGAACGGAGCTTCCGTTCTCTGCGCTGTGGTTGCTGCGGGAGTTTGATTCTGTGGACATCTGTGCTTAATTGCCAAAAAAACTATCTGCTATTCTGGGGTAGATTCAAAGCTAAAAGTTCCACCTCGCAGATGAGGAAGCTTTGGCTTCTCTTTTGTTCCAGGACCATTAGAGAGGAGACCATAGCACCCAGAAGAGACAATTCACCAGCAGCCTAGAAATTATAGTATAAAAAGACTTGATCTCTTGTTTTTTCTATTGGGCAATCAATTAGGAAGACGAAGACTTGGTTTTCTTTGTTGGCTAGGTAAGCGAGCGATGTTAATCGAACGGTGGTAAACGGTGAGGGAATGGGGCCAACATGGATGTTGATTACGGCGTTATTGGATTCCTCCCTGCTTCTTTTTCACGGGTCACAGCTCGGACACGTTGCCGAAATTGATCATTGAGCTCCATCTGCACATGGAATTCTTGGACCGAGTCAGCTTTTTGAATCGCCCTTTCTTTTCCTTGCAAATTCGCATGAAGCTGCCTGGTGCTCGATGATGGGTCATCATTATTTCGAGCCCATTTCAATGAACTTTCTGCTGAAAATCATTCGAAGATGTCGCAATGGTGAATCGTGATAACCGCGAACCATGTTATTGATAAAACGACCATCGTGCTTTCGAAATTAAGCATTATTTCTTGGAGTAAACCGGGCCATCTGTCACGAATCGCATCGTCAAGAAAACGAAGCCGTTCGTCTTAGTGCCTAGAATTTCGACGAGATTGCAATGGTATTGCGGAGATTAGGCATATTACACTAGTTTTTGTCTTTTTTTTCGTTTTTTCTCTTGGGGGTAGGGTCAAAGTCTTTGGCCAGGTAATCGACACAAATTTGGCTTCTCCGCTGGTCCGAGCTTTATGCAAAATCATGACACTGGTAAAGCTGCTACATAAATGTATTTTAGTGAATTATTTAAATTTTTAATAGTATAAAATATTCAATAATTATTGACATCTTTTGAAAAGTATTGGTGAAGCTACCGGTCAAACAACTTGTTTAAAGGGTATTTGATGTCAAGAGTTTGGACTTTGGGTAAAGGGTTTCTAAATTTCAACAGTACAGTAAGCGTACTGGCTTTTGTCCACAGCAGAACTGCAGAATCGTGGGACCGGTCCATCTGCTCGCGGTCATAGTCATGGAAACACAGAGAGAAGATGTAGAGCTAATTAATAATTATATGTCGTTGCATTTACATGGGCTGATTCAACACAAGTGGTCAAGAACCATTTGAACCTTCAATAACATAACACCCAACAGATTCTCAAGATTTGCAACTCAAGTTTTAATCTGCAGCTCAATCTCGACCAATTCCTGAAGATGGCAAACCCAGACTTCTGCTAATTCTGGTTGGCAGGAGGATAGAAATATGCATAGACAGCAACGAAGGACTGAACCATGGTGAGTATCAGGAGAATGAGTGCCGCCAAGGCCGACATGAAGGACCATGGGGTGTTGAAGTACGTGTGCTTGAAGCCAGCCCATCGGACGTGCCAACCGTTTTGGTAGTACCGGTTCACGTCCTCGAAAACCTCAGACAGATAGCTCCTTTCGATATCGAATACCACATCTTTCCCGATGATACTGAAGAAGCGAGCCACTTCCTCATCCCCACCAAAGTAGTTCTCCACAATCTTGCGGTCGCTGAGGAACCCGGCGTCAGCTGGCGTGTTCATGAGGCGTCCCATGAAAGTAGCGTAGGTCGTGATGTGCTTCGTGCAGTGGTGGTAGCACTGCTCGAACGCAACGAAGTTGAGCAAGAGAGAACTCAGGAAGTCATCGAGTTTGAGGACCGGGATTTCTAGGGTGCCGTTGATGTTCCTGAATTTGATGTCCAAGAAGCTGGAAGAATTCCTCGGCTTGAACTTGACTCCGGCCACTCCGAGCTTCTTCGCTGGCTGAATCAGGTGGAGGAACTTGCTCGGCTGCCTGGATGTTTCTCGAGCCTCCGGGATATAGCTCAACCGGAACAGGTCGAGCAAATGCTTCCCTTCCTTCTTGTAGTACTTCTTTAGGACTTTGGTCGGCCTGTCATCCATGCGGTTGAAGAATTTCAGCGCAAGCTCGGCCAAAGAGTAATCGTTGTTGTCGCTCAATCCCATGACCAATGTGAATATGGGCTTGAGGACGAAAAACGGGATTTGATTCTCAAGTGCAAGGAGGTCGCGCGTCAGGAAAGGCAGCATCCAAGGTATGCTCAATAGCGGGTCGTCAGAATGCAGGCGAACCAACTTCCCGACTTTGCAGAAAAGCTCGACGATGAAGCAACCGTCGAGTATCATCATTTGAATGAGGTCTTGGCTATCGATGTCCAAGGTTTCCGAGTAGCTCTCGCGGATCTGATCCTCCATCGGTGCAATGGCCCTGACCAAGTCCACGAACCCAACACCTCTTTCCTCTATCCGGGCGAGGAGGTCATGGAGGAATTGACCCTTGTGCTCCTCGATCATGCTGAACTCCTTGTTGCCATGGTGGTACGGGCCAATGGAGAGTATGTGGGGCTGATAGGCTTTCTCGTTGATCTTGGCCAGACTCCGAGGGACCCTGAAGATGCAACAACAGTTCCTGCCTGCAGTTTGGCTCAACTGTTTCGGCATCTCTTGGGTCTTCCTCTTCAATTTCGGAAGCAGATTGCTGATGTCGATGGCATGGTGCGGCTGGCTTCCGCTCTGGGCACTCTGGTTAATGCGGTGATTCGATTCTCTCGACATCGAGGATTTGATGTTATTATGCTGTTTCAGTGGCCTCAATGTGCACGCTCTCGGATGAGGCTTCAGACCTTCCTCTGTTTCTGATTATATAGACGACTTGGAGGAAAGGCATCCCACAAAATTATTGGTCTTTTGGGTTCCTGGCAATTTCTTTACAATTGGAAGGGCCATTCGAGACCATTGTACCGGAACTGAGCAGCGAACTTCCCGTGTCATTTGTTGAATCTGGTTGGCGAAGACTGATGCCTAGTCAACGTCATTTGATCTTTTTTTTTCCCCTCCATCTTGTGATGGGCCCAGAAGAAGAAAGAAACGAAGATGTTTTAACCCTTCCGGTCATTCTTCCTATGCATTTCAATGAAGTTTCTGTCTGCTTTATATTGGTCCACAGGGGTCGCTTCATCCGAGACCAGATATCACATCAGCATAATGCTATGATTTTAATACTTAATGCACTCTTTTCATCTGATTGCAACTGTATCACTAGGTCGAGAATTGAGGGTACCAAACCATTTTTCTAAATATCCCTTCTGAAATGACAAATGTAGAGGAAGACTAAGATCCTCTATGAGATATGAAACCTACAAATTAACATTATTTATTAGGAAGTTAATATCTAGAGTACCCAATTGAGGAGAAATCACAGAACATCTGCAAGACAGTAAAAATTAAAATGCGAAACTTGAAATTAACATGATTCGCTGCAAATAAAATCAAAGGTGGGATTTGTCTTTGGTTTTTGGTGGAACCATTCCCTGATATCACCAAGTTATTTGATAAATATATTTAATGATTTAATCTAGACCATTCATTACGGTATTACTACATCTTGTGTTATTATTTTATTAGTGATAGAAGGCAATCGTGATTCGGACTCTTTGCAACGAGAAAAGTTAACAAGAAACTGACAAAAACAGAAGGCTTTTTTACTAGTACCCCAAAGCAAGATGTGCTGTGGTCAGGTGTACTGTTAAATATTGATAATCTTCGAATAAGTTCATCTTCCCATCTTTCTCCTAGTTAATCAGTAAACACGGATTAGAGCTTAAGCAAATGGAGAGAAAACTGGGCACCAGCATCACAGAATCCTAGTATCCTGATGTTCCTATGGTTAGCTCATGGTCACATCTCACCTTTCCTAGAGCTAGCCAAGAAGCTCTCACACAGGGACTTCCACATATACTTCTGCTCCACACCCATCAATCTAAAGCCTCTCAGAGACACCCTTCTTGCTCAAGACTGTGTTTCTTCAATACAGCTCATTGATGTTCACCTTCCATTTGACGACTTTCCATAACTTCCTCCGCACTATCACACCACCAAGGACCTCCCGCCTCATCTCATGTCCACCCTCAAATCTGCATTCGATTCTGCAAAGTCTTCCTTCTTTGACATCCTCAGATCCCTCCAGCCAGGCTTGGTCATCTTTGATTATCTCCAACCATGGGCCTCAGTTGCAGTTAGTGAGCTGAACATAAATGCTGTGGTTTTCCTTACTATGGGGGCTGCCTCCTGTTCTTTCTTGACTCACTCCATTCATCACACCTTCAATGAATACCCCTTTTCGGCTCTGACTTTGCCCGAGTCTGAGAACCATAGAATCACCCAGTTGATGAACTCCAGTCCCAATGGATACAAGAACAAGGAGAGGTTCTGGGAGTGCATGGAGAGGTCATCCAACATAGTCTTGATCAAAACATCAAGAGTCACAGAAGGCAAGTATGTTGATCATCTCCCTGAATTAGTGAAAAAGAAGGTGGTGACTGTTGGGCCTCTTCTTCGAGAACCTGCTAACAAGGACGGTGATGGAGAGAAGATCATGGAGTGGCTTAATAAGAGACAATTTTCTTCAGTTGTGTTAGTTTCTTTTGGGAGTGAGTATTTCCTTTCTGAAGAAGAGAGGGAGGAGATTGCTTATTGATTGGAGCTCAGCAATGTGGGCTTTATCTGGGTTCTCAGATTTCATGGTGGAGAAGAAGTTGCAATAGATGAGGCTCTACCACAACGATCTACAGAGGATTGGGGACAGAGGCCTGGTTGTGAAAGGATGGGCCCCACAGGCTAAGATTTTGGGACATCCAAGCATAGGTGGGTTTGTGAGTCACTGTGGTTGGAGCTCAACACCGGAGGCAATTCTTTTGGAGTGCCAATCATAGACATGCCAATGCACCTTGATCAGCCTCTGAATGCAAAGCTTAGGGAGGAGATTTGTGTGGGCATGGAGGTGAACAGGGGTAGTGGAGGGTTCATGTTGAATTTATGTCTTGAGTTTAAGCCAGCATAACAAATTCACTTTCCTATTTGGCTGATTTCGGATGAAGGGCTTACGGCGACGCAAATAGAGAAGGCCACTAAAAGACAAAACATGGGCATACTTTATTTTATTATATCTATTTCGGTGGGCCCAGGTCAATTTGTTGAATGCTTATCAATGAAGGACTTCCCTTCTTGGACGTGCAAAAGAAACGTGTGGGGCCACGGAAGTCAGATAATAGGAGAAGCAGAACTAGAGTTTTTGCCGCATATAAAAAAAGAAAAGAAATTGAGGGTTTCTTTCTTTTAGCAAAGACCAAAGCCGCACAAAGCAAGACGTACAGAGACGCTCGTATTCAAGCCGCATGAAGGAGGCAAACGTATAGAGACGTTCTTGAACGTGGGCGTGTTTTGCTTTAGGCTTGAACATGCAGTGATTTGTGCAGTGAGTTTTATTTGTTCAATTAAGTTGTTTATTCGTAAACACTTTGGATTTGAGCTTAAAGTTAGGTGTGGAAAACACTCGAGCGTATAAGCGAATTGTAACTTTGATTCTCCGATTATAGTGGATTATTTGTTGCTGGCTCTCCCCGTGGATGTAGGTACCGATATTCGGATCGAACCACGTAAATCTCTAGTGTCCTTTATCGTTCTTCGTTTATTTCTCTGGTATTTTTGCATTGACTTAATTTGCAAGATCCTGTCGTTTCCGCGTTATATTTCTAACAATTGATATCAGAGCTTGAGGGTTGGATTTTCTGGATTGTAATTTGGGGCTTTTGTTTGTCTGATTATTATCTGAAAATTCTGCTATTGCGATTATGTCAGGAGCGAAAGTTGAGATTGAGAAGTTAAACGGGAGGAACAATTTTGGGTTATGGAGCGTCAAGATGCGTGCGCTATTGACAACCCAAGATTTGGCCAAAGCATTAGATGGCGAAGATGGGTTACCCATTATAATGAAATCGGCTGATAAAGCAGACCTAATGGAGAGAGCAAAGAGTATAATCTTGCTGAATTTATCGGATAAAGTGTTAATAGAGGTAGTTGAGGAGAAGGATGTCGCAGCATTGTGGGCAAAATTACAGACACTCTATGTAATGAACGATTTGAACAATCGCTTGTACATGTTGAAGAGGATGTTTCAATTTCGATATACTGAAGGTATGTCGATCAGATCCCACCTAGATGAATTTAATAAACTCATGATGGATTTGAAGAATATCGATAAGATACTTGATGATGAGGAACATGGCATGATGTTATTGGCTTTTTTACCTAAATCATGGGAGCACTTTACTGATTCACTTCTCCAAGGGCGTACTACGATTACCTCGGAAGAGGTAAAGTCAGCATTGTTCTCTAAAGAATGGCAGAGGAAGTTGCGAGATGACAGTCTAGCGTAGGATGTAGCGCTAGGACTAGTGATTCGAGGTAGAGAATAACATCGAGGGTCCAGTAGCAGCAGAGGTAAAAATAGGTCAAGATCACGCAATAGAAAGTCTAAAGGACGTGTAAAGTGCTTTGAGTGTCACGTGGAGAGGCACATCAGGAGAGATTGTCCGAAGCGAAGAAATAGAGGTGACAAGCAGAATGCCACAAGCAGTGTGGCAAACGTTGCTGAGGAGAGCACTAGTGATGCAGAGGCCGTCTTGTGTGTGACTACTGGTTCGTTAGGAGATGAATGGGTGCTAGATTCGGGGTGTTCTTATCATATGACGCCTCATAGAAACTGGTTTACTACTTACCAGACTGCAGATGGTGGTAGAGTTCTAATGGGGAATAATGCAACATGCAATGTTGTGGGGATAGGGACAGTTCGGATTCAGATGCATGATGGGGTGGTGCGCACACTGACAGACGTTAAGCATGTACTAGAGCTCAAGAAAAACCTTATTTCTCTAAGGACACTCGATGATATCGGGTGTAAGTACACCGCTGAAGGTGGAGTGCTGAAGGTCTCTCGAAGTGCCATGACAGTGATGAAGGGGAAGAAAGTGAGTTCTCTCTATCATTTACCGGGAGAAACCGTGACCGGAGCTGCTGCAGTTTCATCAGGTGAGTCGGATTCTGACTTGACTCAGTTATGGCATATGCGTTTGGGGTACATGAGTGAGGCAGGTATGACGATATTGAGTGATAGGGGGTTGTTGAAGGGTCAAAAGACAGGGAAGCTGGACTTATGTGAGTACTGCATCTTTGGGAAGCAGCGTCGGATTAAGTTTACAACAGCTGTTCATTCGACCAAGCGATCGGTTGAGTACATTCATTCATATGTCTGGGGCCCATCTCCAGTTCCTTCAAAAGGAGGTGCCCGATATATGCTAACATTTATCGACAACTACTCTAAAAAGGTATGGGTTTACTTTCTGAAGCACAAATCTGATGTGTTTGATCGGTTCAAGAAGTTTAAGGCATTGATTGAGAAATAGTCAAATAAACAGATTAAGTGCCTGAGAACCGATAACGGCAAGGAGTTCTGTGGTAAAGATTTTACCGAGTTCTGCGAGAAAGAAGGGATTGTGAGACACCGCACAGTGCCCGGAACACCACAGTAGAATAGCGTTGCAAAACGGAAGAACAAAACTTTACTAGAGCGAGCTTGGAGCATGCTTTCGCATGCAGGTTTAGGCAAGGAATTTTGGGCCGAAGTAGTGAACATGACATGTTACTTGGTTAATCGATCTCCATCATCTGCTATAGAGTGGAAGACTTCCGAGGAAGTATGGTCAGGGAAACCTGTCGATTACTTCAGATTACGAGTATTCGGATGTCCTGCGTATGCTCATGCGAGTGATGGTAAGCTTGAGGGAGCGCGAAGAAGTGCATATTTCTGGGTTATGCACATGGGGTGAAAGGCTATCGACTGTGGTGCACTGATCCTAGATCACCCGGTTTTCTAATCAGCAGAGATGTGATCTTTGACGAGATTGCAATGCTTCAAAGGAGGGGTCTTGAGACACAACCAGCAGAGCAGGCAGATTGTGGTGTCAGTAGTGAGGTGGAGATTCAGGTGGAGACTTCGGAGACCTCGAAGGTATCATAAGCTGAGATTGCAGATGAGACCACAGTTCCTAAAGTCGGTGATAATAAACAATCAGCAGAGCCGCAGCACACTATAGCCGCGGGTAGATAGAGAAGGCAAATTAAACCACCAGTACGTTATGGTTATACAGATATTGCTTATGCATTAACTGTAGGTGACGAGGTGGAGACAGATGAGCCTTCGTCTTACTCTGAGGCGATGGCTAGTTCTGAGTCGTCGCAGTGGCTAGGGGCTATGAGTGAAGAGATGGAATCACTTCATCGGAATCAGACATGGGAGTTAGTCAAAGTACCTAAGAGCTAGAAGATTGTCGATAGCAAGTGGGTCTTTAAATAGAAGGAGGGCGAGATATAAGGCGAGACTTGTTGCGAAGGGGTATACACAGCGGGAGGGCACTGACTACAACGAGGTGTTCTCTCCTGTGATAAGACATACTTCTATTCGTGTTTTACTTGCCTTAGTTGCTACACAAGATCTCGAGCTAGAGCAGCTAGATATGAAAACAGCGCTTCTTCACGGTGAGTTAGAGGAGCGGATTTACATGAGGCAACCGGAGGGATTTGCTATTATGGGTGAGGAAGATCATGTTTGTTTATTGAAGAAATCTTTATATGGGCTGAAACAGTCGCCTAGACAGTGGTATAAGCGTTTCGATTCTTTCATGGCTAATCAGAACTATTATAAAAGTCAGATGGATAGTTGTGTTTTCTATAGGAGATTGGACGATGGGTCTTTGATATATCTATTACTATATGTTGATGATATGTTGATAGCAGCTAAGAGCATGTCTGATATTATTGTGCTAAAGAGGCAATTGAGTGCTGAATTTGAGATGAAAGATTTGGGTGCTGCAAAGGAAATATTGGGTATGGAGATTTTGCGTGACAGAACTGTAGGAATTTTACGTCTTTCTTAGAAGAAATATATTGAGAAGATTGTTATACGATTTAATATGCAGTAAGCGAAATCTATAAGTACACCTTTGGCGATGCACTTTAAACTTTCAGATAAGTTATTACCGCAGACTAAGGAGGAGGAACATATGTCCCATATTCCTTATTCTAGTGCAGTGGGTAATATTATGTATGTTATGGTATGCACTAGACCTGATATTTCACAAGCAGTGAGCGTTATTAGTCGTTATATGAAGCATCCTGGTAAAGCTCATTGAGAAGCTATGAAGTGGATCCTCAGATACTTGAAGGGGACAACAGACGTTGGAATTGTGTACCGAAGGGACAGTAATGGCAGTGAGACCACTGGTTATGTGGATTCGGATCATGCAGGTAACTCGGATGAACGCAGGTCTTTAGCAGGGTACATATTTACGCTAGCAGATGGTGCAGTTAGTTGGAAGGCATCGTTACAGGATCACGTTGCCTTGTCTTCGACTGAGGCAGAGTACATGGCACTAACCTTTATAGCGAAAGAGGCGATATGGCTAAAGGGTTTACTCTCGGACTTTGGGTTAGATCATAAAAGTGTTGATATACACTGTGATAACCAAGGTGCGATATATCTGGCATATAATCCGGTTTATCACGAGCGAACAAAACATATCGACATTAGGTACCACTTCATCCGAGAGTCTTAGCAAAGGGTGTAGTTGTTGTTAAAAAGATTACGACAGAGAAGAACCCAGCGGACATGATGACTAAGTCTGTTTTTTTGGCGAAGCGCAAGCTTTGCTTGAGCACAATTGGCATCTATGGAGAGTGAGCGCTCGTCGGGGCGTTGGGAGAGCTAGCATGAATGATGAGCATTGTGACTTGGCTATAAACATCAAGCCAATGTGGAGAATTGTTGAATTTATGTCTTGAGTTTAAGCTTGCATAACAAATTCACTTTCCTATTTGGCTGATTTCGGATGAAGGGCTTACGGCGACGCAAATAGAGAAGGCCACTAAAAGACAAAACATGGGCACACTTTATTTTATTATATCTATTTCGGTGGGCTAGGTCAATTTGTTAAATGCTTATCAATGAAGTACTTCCCTTCTTGGATGTGCAAAAGAAACGTGTGGGGCCACGAAAGTCAGATAATAGGGGAAGCAGAACTAGAGTTTTTGCCGCATATAAAAAAAGAAAAGAAATTGATGGTTTCTTTCTTTTAGCGAAGACCAAAGCCGCACAAAGCAAGACGTACACTGACACTCGTATTCAAGCCGCATGAAGGAGGCAAAACGTATAGAGACGTTCTTGAACGTGCGCGTGTTTTGCTTTAAGCTTGAACATGCAGTGATTTGTGCAGTGAGTTTTATTTGTCCAATTAAGTTGTTTATTCGTAAACACTTTGAATTTGGGCTTAAAGTTAGGTGTGGGAAACACTCGAGCGTATGAGCGAATTGTAACTCTGATTCTCCGATTATTGTTGCTGGCTCTTCCCGTGGACGTAGGTACCGATATTCGGATCGAACCACGTAAATCTCTGGTGTCCTTTATCGTTCTTCGTTTATTTCTTTGGTATTTTTGCATTGAGTTAATTTGTAAGATCCTGTCGTTTCCGCGTTATATTTCCAATAGTTCAGGTGGGAGGAGGTGGCAAGAGTTATACAAGTGATGGTGGAGGAAAAAGGGAAGGAGGCCAAAAGAAATGCTCAAGATTTCGGTAAGAGGATGAGAGAGAAGCAAAAAGAAGAGATAGATGATGTGGTTGAGAAGCTGAAGCAGCTTATTAGAGTGTAATTTCTCTGCTGGTTGAGTAAAAAAGATAAAATGTGTTTTGAAAGAGTAGAGAGTATGAATAAAAAATCATAAGCTGATGTTGCAGTTTGAACATTACGAATTGGTGTTTGTTCATTTACTGAAATGACACTGAAAATGACAACGTTGTTCTGGTTCTTCTCTTTTGTTCTGCACTTTGATTCTTTTTTTTTCTTTCTTTTTTTTTGCGGGAGAAATGGAGATTGTCATGTATTTGTGAAAGTCACAGGCTAATGTTGAAGTTTGAGTGAATCAAACTTGGAATGAGAAATAGATAGGTAAACCAGTTGTTGGTTGGTTTAATGCATCTTCGGCTCCCAGCCCCCTACAATGGTCATTACAACCAAAGCAGGCAATAATTTTTTACCAAAGTACAACATAGCCCTCGTTTTGACCAGACAAAAAAAGTACAACATAGCCAAAACCCAAGATTTTACTGAACTAGGTACACCACAAGCACCTATTCTTGTTTCTCATCATTGACAGTTCGTTTTGTCCAATTTGCCTTATAACCAGAAGGAGATTCAACTGGCGCAGGTCCATATACCAGAATATTTTTCATCTACAATAAAAATGAAACGCCATACTAGTCTGTCATGTGCTAAAAAGGAGCAGAATACATTCCATACACTTAAACAGTTCCCCTCACAAACGGTGCCTTACTAGCCCGCCATGTTATTTTCTTCCTAAGGTGAAGCATAGTATTCTTTACGGATAACAAATTAGACAGTGTACAAATAGCAAGATCTGGAAGGGAGATCTTGAGAGTTGAGATTAGGAACATGTTGAAATATTTCCTCTTTTGAGCGCCTAGCGTAGGGATTCTATATTTTGGCTCAGCTCTTCCAGCTTCTTCATTCTCAATTTCTCACTCTCGCCTACCAGCTGATCAGCAGGTGACACAGCAAACGAAAATTTGGAGCAAGACAAAGAAACCATAAGCAGAGAGCAAGCATTAGAGACAGTCCACATGAGAAATTTTCCCTGAAATGATTAACAAGAATCAAAAAGAAAATCAATTGCTATTATGAAAAGAGATTTTACCTCCATCAGTTTGGCAACCAGTTGAGCCTTTTCTTTACTCTTCTCATTGAATGCCTCTAACACTTCTCTGTATTCTCTCTCCTGCGACATGGGAAAGCTTCAGGGAGTCCAATAAAAAATTTCACCACACTGAAATAATTCGAGGGCAAACTGCAAATTCATATCTCTTCAAGTGGCAACGAGTTTGTACTCAAACAACATTGTGTTCCAAAATAATTTCAAGAATGAGAAGGTCTCATAAACAATATTCCTCAGCATTCAAGACACTGTCGTTGAAGGAACACCACATAGGCCATTGCCAGAAAGCATTTTCTGAGATGAGATAATTAGAAAGAGCTGAATGTCTTTATTGTTTTATTTTTTTGGGGAGCGTGAGCTGAAATTGAATGATATAGAAAGGATATGGACCAGAACCCAGTGGATCAATTTAATTCACATTAAAGGTCTATGTGCTTTAACACTAGAGTGAGGACGTTCAAGAGAAACAAAAAAGGAAACATGAGAGAAAATAAGCTCCACCTTCTTCTGGCAGCTCAGTCCCAGCGGTTTTAATTCTCGGTTAACGATGTCTATCTTCTTGCGCACAATGCCGACCTCCTTTCTCATTGGATCCGTAAGAGCTTCCAGCTCCTGATACATATTGCATATTCAGAGGATCAGGTAATGTCCTAGCACTATGTTCTCGAATCCCAGTTGAGCGGATTCATCTCAATCAATGCTATCAAGCCATTATACACTGAAACTTTGAAAGCACTTTTATTTCACGACTGCTAGACTGCCGGCCGCCAATCCAATTGGCAGCTTTTTTTTTCCAGATTAATGCAGCATAAAACCAAAAGACTTATCTGTTACTGTCATTCCCATGTTTGAGAAATTTGACTACATTTTAAAATCTCCTCTTTTTACTACTCCTTTAAGTTAACTTACATCTAGAATCTCGGCCAAGCGCTTGCTCGCTTCCTCAACACGGCCCAACTGACTCTGCACTTTTTCCTTGACCTCTGTCTTCCTCCTCTCAATCTCCTCTTCCTTTGACCTAAATGCAGCGAGAGCCGATCTTGACATCTCGTCGTTCTCGTCTTTGACGGGGCTCTCATTGAAGCTGAGAAATCCTGAGTTTCTCACCCTTTGCATCTGTAATTGTTGGTGCTGCTGCTGCTCAAGTATTTGTCGCTGCGGTGTCATCCTTCCTCTCTTGAATTCTCTCTTTTTGAAAATTATGGCCTTCGTTTTCCTTTTGTTCCTTCTCTAAAGGGGTTAACAACTCACACCAGCTTGGGATATATAAAAGACCAACAGTCTCTGCAACAGAACATGACAATGATGTAAAGTGACCAACATTCCAAATCTTCCTGAAAATACACGTATGGAACTAATAAATGAAAATCATTACAAATTTCTCGTGTAGTTCCACCAATATCTTCTGTAAACATCAGACTTTCGCGACAGCTTTCTTGTTGGCAACTAGAATTTTCTTGCACTGCTGTCTATATTAGATTATTATTGTCATGAGGAAAACAAAATCAAGATGGGCCATTCTTTGGTTAAATGGGCATTATCTTAAGTTGGTGTCTTGGCAAATTCAACTAACAGCTAAAGCCTTTTTCTGATCAGATTGCTATTACAAGCACAACATCAAAAGGGTCTATTTCTATCCCTTCTTCATATATGGGATTTTGCAGGTTAAAGTCCCTCACAAGAAACAGTGTTGAGCTATCTACAGTTGACTGTGAATGCTTAAGGTTGAAGGCACGTACTTGATTGGATAGCAAGTGCTCACCTGCACCAAGCATGAACACCAGGCGTGGAGGAGAAGCCAGAGTAGGAGAGATTTGCCTTCATCCCATGGTAACTAATTGGGTGTCAAGTTGGTAATGTTCACTCAATCTTTTGTGTCTTCGCATCATGTATTTTCTAGTATGATTGCGCACATAGGCCAATTTTCATAAACTAGACTAAAAACACTATCTTTTCAGTCTGGTATGTGCCTAATGGCAATTTCCATGATAAAAAGTAATTTTTGACCTATCATCAACAAGTTCTACATTGAACCAGTAAATATCCACGATTTTTTTGAAGTATCATTAATTAGTAACTTCTCAATTAATCTATATAGCAAACTTCACACATGGAATAGCAATTTTAAACATATTAGACACAAATAATTTCTTCCACATAGAATGTTGCTTTATATAAAAAAAATTGGCATTTTAAAAGATCTTGCAAAATTGCCTAATTATTAAATGTATGAACGATTATTCGATGGAATGAAACTATTGACACAATATGAAAAAACTGTAAGCATATCTATGAAAAGAAAAAAAACCGTTTCAAAGATTTGAATTTTTCTTGGATAAGTTTGTTTATAAGATAGAAAATATTCAAGTTTTCAAATAGAAATACGTGAAAGAATGTAATGCAATTTTCAATTCACACATCTTCTCATTGATAGGAAGACTTATGAAGTAACTAACTTGAGAAGATGTTTTGAGGATATAAGAAAGAATTGCGATCCCTTAAATATAGGTGGTCTTACTTGCATTGTATAATGGTACAGATTGGTCACATCTCAAATGTTATACACTTCAATTTTCAATTATTTCATGCAATATAGTCTTGCGATGAGATCATGATTGTCCACTTTATTTTTTATTATGTTTTACTTAGATTAGCCACGTTATAATCTATAGAAATATGAGGTAATCAATGGGAATTTAACGTGATTTGTCTCTTTAATGCATAATATATTCTAAAAGCTATATACTTCAATAACACCTGATGCTTGTGCTCACGCTGCAGCATAAAGTGGAAATACCAGTGTTCAGTGTCTGCTGCTCTTTGCTTGCGTGAGAAGCCAACAAACAGTTCCAGTCACTCGCAAGTAAGGCCTGATAAGGTGGACCCACATGGCTAGCTTTTTTTTTTTATCAAAAGAAAATTTTTCATTTCGCATGAAAGAAAAGGTACATAAGTTCGAGATAAAAATGCAAATCCAACAAAACAAGTAAATTTAAAAATGAATCGATTTGTTACATCCTACTTGCTCATTCTACAAAGACAACCTGTCGTAACATCAAAGCACAGCGAAACACACCTAGGTTTGGCGTCCCGGCACTATCACCATGTAAAGATAACAATCACACCAAAATGTTGAAATAGCATGGAAAATGCCTCGTAAATCCCAGATTTATATCTAGATCAGAATACAGAAGCACCCAAATTTAAATCTAACTCTAGATCGGAAGAGAAGAGATGCAAAAGAAAAACCAGTTGATCGCAAAATCACTTTCAAATAAGCCAACTGCTAAAGGTGGTGGCATAAAAAAAGCCTCAGAGACTTGCAGAACTCTCGACTGACTAGAGCAAGCACCTGGAGCCGGATCGAGCAAGCAGATCTAGAGAGAGCAGATTCTTCTAAGGAGCTCGCCCTTCAATCTCTAGAGCTCACATGATATCAAATTGGTTCTACCACTAAGCAGACGGTCAACGAAGTTCCGACCTTGTAGATTTATTCGATGGATAGGGGTGGGCAGTACTCGGTTTCGAGATTGGGATAGTGTTGATGGCCCTAAATAGACCTGATTAATGGGTGGATGTTGGGGGCAGTTCGATTATTGTAGACTGAAAGGGGACGGAAGTCTACAGGTGCGGGATGTACCACTTGGGGATGTACATCCCAACGAGCGAAATTCTTGACTTTCGACGACGGGGCCTCCGCTCTGCCTGCCCGCCCAATCTCGAATAGCCGGAAGGAAGAGTGGGTAGTTTCGGGCAACGACGTCATGTGGAAAGGAGGCTCGACTTTACCCAGGGCCGAAGCTCACCAACCATTTCAATGTAGACTTAGGCCACACATCGGACCTGGCCTTCGGTTTCCGGCCAAGATCTGAGCTCGCCCGATGACCATCTCCTGTCCTAAAAGTCTCGCCCGGACGAAATAGCTGCCATGATTTGTGGTCTACTCAACCAGTCGCGACATTTTGATCTGCAGAGCCAAATTGCAAATATGATTTGGATGTGCGCATGACCGGTGGCGCCAAAGTCCCGAATCAACTTGCCCGAGTCAAATTGCTCATAATTCGAATGAGAGCCGAATGGTATGTTGGTCAATTTTTCCATTTCTATAGTAGGCAAACGTGATAGTAACATGGGCTTTGCTAGCAAAAACCTTAGCTCTTCTTGAAATCCTTACAGACCCTTAAGCTCAATTTTGAAAGAGATTTTTGGCTTTGATATCAGTGTTTAGTGATATTGAACCTCTCGTCTCAAAAACTAACTCAAACAACAAAACTTTTTTCCATACTAATAAACTGACTCACAGCTCCTTCCGCAACCGGTGCGAGATAAATCCCAACATGAGTCTCACAGCTCCAACTCGTTAAGCGTTCTTTCATGCGCACTTGAGCCTTCGTGGGAAGTTGCCTCTCTAATTGCACAATGCAAGTTTCTATTGTCTCAAGTAACTGAAGTCCATTTGGCCCATTGTTATAGGGAGGCAAATTGCTAATTAGTTAGTTAAGGCCCAAAGATATAATGCCCTATCTTGCAACTGGGTATCTTGTAACTGGGCCTATAGACCTCCTCAGGCTCTCTGGTATCTTGTTTGCCTGAGCGCTCCTTCAAGTTGTAATGGGGGCAAACCCCTAAAGTAACGGAAAGTTTTATTTTTGACCCAAAAAAAATAATGCGCTTGCTTTCGAGAAAATTTCATAATAAAAAAAAGTACTTTTTGAGAAATCATTTTTAAAGAAATATATATAGTTTTTCTTTATTTGGTGATATGAGATAAAAAAACGTTTTCTAGCGTTTGGAACTTTTGTAGAAAATGATTTCAATCTCATGACTTTATCTCAGGCAAAAAAAAATTCGAATTATTAAATAATTTTTATTTTCTTTTTCCTTCTTCCTTCGCCAATGGCCGAGTCTTGACAATTGTTGGCGATCGGCCACACGCGAGGCTCGACCTCACTGGTATTTGGCAAGGCTCGAGCCTATCGGTATCTAGTGAGGTTAAGCCTCGTCGGTATCTGGCGAGGTCGAGCCTCGTCGGCCGGCGTTTGTGGTCGGTCACCGGCTGTCGTCGAGGCCCAACGACTAATGGAGGGAGAGGAAAAAAAAAAGGAAAGAAGTGAAGAAAAGAAAAGGAAAAAAGAGAAAAAATTAAAAAATTCGAAATGAGTAACTGTGAAAAAAAGTGTTTTCACTTCTTTAGATTTAGGAATTTATTTTTCTAATTTTATTCGTGAATATGTCCATTGATTTCAAAAAATATTTTCGATCGATTAATTATTTTCGACAAACCAAACAAATGAAAGTCTAAAAAACCAATTTCCGAAATACACTTTCGCTCAAACAAATACACCCAAAATGTTGCTTTGAAAGCCACTTTATATTCAAAGTTCGCCTTTCCGACTCGATGCAAGACGCTATTTCTGTAAAATTTTGTGAAATCTCTTTTTAACTGCCCGAAAAGTTTAAACTGTTAAGTTAAATCACGCTTTAATATAGTGATATTTGAACATTCCTCTTCCACGGACTCGAGCCCTACGATATAGGATAGAACCATACAAAAGCTCCAGCAACGAAGAGGCAGTAACCGCTCTTTCCTCGCACGCAGCGGACGCAGAGAAAAAGAAGCACACTCTCGAGCGACAATGGCTCGACGTTCTCTACCAGCGAAGGAAGGTTGGATGACGTTCTCTTTGCCTCCTTAAAGCTTGAAAAATCTGTCAATCGCTTGCTCCCACTGCCGAACTTTCGGTCGTCGCTTCGATCGAGGGCGCGGAGTTTTTCCCGTTCGGGAGACGCGTCGCCGGCGCCGGGAACCGGGCTCGTGCTTCGCTTTCTTGGGATTTAGGGATTCGGTGTTCCGGTTGATTAGGGTTTCGAATAGTTCCGGGGGGGTTTGATCGGTGTTAGGTTCGCCTGATCGGAGCGAAACGCGACGGATTTCGCTTCCGCGCTTTGAGTTTTCTCCGCTTGAAAGCAATGCGCGAAGGCCGCTACCACGTCAGGTCCCGGAACCCGCCTCGCCGGAGAAGTGGTGGCCGCGAATTCTCACCGCCTCGGCACCGACGGCGAATCTCGCCGCCGCCGACGCCACCCAGCCGCCGCAGACATTCGCCGGCGCCTCGCCGCCGCCCGTATTCTCCGGTGACGCGCCGCGGGGAATGTTCTCCGTTTCGTCAGCGTCGTCGCGGTGATTCTGAAGAACGAAGGGAGTCACATTTGACGTATGGCGCAAGTTCTAGGGATTTCGCTTCGGCACATGCTCAGAGAGACAGGTCGAAGGAGCGGTTGGCCAGAGTCGGTGAGTTATCTCTGCCTTTTCGCGGACGCCGGGATTATTCACCACCTCGCCTCCATGATGTCGCGGAGCACATGCAGTCACAGACGCATTCTCAGTTTGCATCACCTTCTGCAGATTTCCGTCGTGATCATGATGATATGAGGAGGACGGGTGTAGTCTTGCCTGAAGAAAGACGTGCAAGTTTGCGTGAAGGAGGATTATACGAGGTTAATCCATTAGGAAGCGGAGATAGGGGTGAGCATCTGTCAACAACTATGCGGTTGGATGAGGGTTCTTCTTATAGAAATTCCACTTCGACGAAGTTCCAGTGGAATCATTTATTGGAAGAGAAGCAAGGTGGCGTCAGTATGAGTAGGGACATGGTTATTCCACACATTAGGAGCATGGGTGCTGATTACCTTACCAGTGCTTTTGGAACTGATCGTCAAAGATTTTACCTGGGCAAGGAGGTTTTGGATAAGACGATTGTTCCAAAACCCACTTTCCTCGATGATAATGTAAAGGCTAGGGCTTTTCCAGGTTTTCTTGGTTCAAGCGTGAGACTTAGTGATAGATACCGGTACACTGATGGTAACTATGCAGAGCCATTGGCTAAATTGGGTTTGGATGACCCGAGATCCAATGCTAAGCTTCTGGGAAAAGAGTCATCTAGTGTAGGTGAGATAGGCAAGTACAGCCTGAACGGTGATTCAGCTAATGCAACATCAACTACTTGGACAAAAACATATTCTCCTTTGCCTGTACATGTTCCAGATGACTATACTCTACCTATTTCTTATAAGAGTCTGACAAAAACATTTTCTCCCTTGCCTGTACGTGTTCGAGATGATGACACTCTACCTTCTACTCATAAAAATGGCCATCCATTGCCTTCAGATGGATTTAGCTGGAGTCATGGGACTGCTAACCGTGACTCATTTGCTGAAGTGCCTCCTCTCCGGTCATCTACAGGGTCTGAATATCCTTTGAAGGACTTATTACACTATAGCCGGACTCTTCATGTTCCGGGGGAGGATACAGTTGGAGTTAACAAGTACTTCGAAGGGCAAAGGAAGGAGAGGAGTGATGTAGACAATTTACCTGATAAACTGTTTTATGAAGAGATGGATAATATTAGAGAAACATATGGCCTGCATGATTCATCCAAAGCTAGTCTAATGCGTCTTGTTGAGGATAAACAAGGTGGCTATGAAATACCTCGGGAGGATTGTTTAACAGAAAGCTGGAAGTTGGACCATCCTGATGATCCAACTGAAGCTTCATATATGAGAGGGCGAGATGAATGCTTCGGTCCTGAAAGTAGTCATGGTCAATATAGAAAAGAGGCATATTTAGATAGCAAAAGCCTGCAATTGGCAGGAGAGGATGCTTTTGGAAACAGTGACGATCTTTGGTTGTATAGAGATGGTTTGAAGAACATGCAGTTGCCAGAATGTAATGATGGGTTGCACGAGAGAGATTGGAGCCCACAACAGAGGGTTTCAGTTGAAGAGATGGGTGCCATAGGCCAGTCTGAAAGATCTCTTAAAAGGAAGAATAGTATGGATTTTGGAATAAGGAGTCATTACCTCGAAGGTGATTTTTACCAAAATCAGAATGCCAGCCACAAGATTTGGGACCCCCATTATGGCAATGAAGACTGGAGTGATGAAGATAGTCACTCATACGATAACTTTCAACTGGGGACGATCAGAAGGACATTTAAGGCGGGTGCTTGTGAGAGTGGTGTTTGTGATGACTACTTGTCTTGTGAGCACCTCCCAGTACGTCTGCAAGGAAGATTGAGGAAGCCGATAAAGTTAAGATCTAGAGACATACATAAGAGGTTGGGGCCACCTCAAAAAACTCGGTCGTCTGTTCCTTGGGTGAAAAGACATTTCCACTGGAGAAATCCTAATGATCACGAAAGTCATGTTGTTGAAGGTGGTGATTATATTGAGACACGAGTCAATTTATTGGAGGATGACATGGCATATGCCAAGGCAGAGCTGCCTGAGGACTCTAAAGAGTTTAAGCAGCTTGTGAACGACGCCTTTCTGAAGTATTTCAAGTTTCTAAATGAAACTTCAACCCAACGTAGAAAGTACACTGATCAGAGAGGATCTGGCCCGTTAAAATGTGGTGTTTGTGGCAGGTCTGTCATAAAATTTGAATCGCGATCTGTTTACAAGTGGACTATTTTCTTTTCTCACTGTCTCATGGAAGTTGATTTCTTTTCCACAGTAAAATTTTTATGAAGCTGTGACATGAATTCAGTTGCGAACAGTTCTACTGGCCGTGCCCTCTGCTTTATGGTCACTCTTTTGAAGTATTGAGTGGTCTATACCATCATTGCTGTTGGTTCAGATTATCAAATCTGATAAGCAAATAACGTTGGGTTATGTTGTTCTGATTGTTCTTATTGGATATAATTGGATCAACATAAGCTGGTGCCTTTGGACTTCAGATTTGAAATGAACATAGTCTGTCTTTTTATGCACTGGCACTGATCCTATAGTCTACACAATGTATTCTTGGACAGAGAATGGAGAAGGACCTTTTCTTATCACCTTCTGATTTCCTCCGTTGTTGCTATAATCTGGTTTCCAGATATGATGGACTCTTGGAGGAAGAGAGTTCTGATGTTGGTTAAAAAATTGACTAGAGGTGATGGTTAGGTTATAAATAAGGGCAGCCATTTGGAGTTAAGTGATGTATTGGACATTTAGTTGGGCTGTCAATGGCGGAGTTTGTACTGGTAATTTGTGACTTCTTAGGACAGAGTAGAAAATGTCTCTTGACCATTTTAAGGTTATGATAATAGATGCATTGCGTGTAATCTTTGGCTTTAAGTGGGCACTAGACGATAGCAGATGGTGATTTTTGATGATTTATTATTCCCTGTTTCTAGTTTCACTAATATGGACCAAGACTAAGTAAAGTGATCTTTGTATTTGCAAGGTAGCTCTATCTGACTAAGTCTGCATCATGTTATCAAGAGGTGCTCAGAATAATGGATATGTTCATGCAAGAACGATTTTCTTTCTAAATTGCTGGTTGATTGCAAAGTACCTCTGTTGTGGCTCGCTATAGTTTTCTCATATTTTGTGTAGTTTTGGTTTAGTTGCTGCTTATGTCATCTCCTTGTGGTGATAAGTTTGGACCATCTTCTTAATATTTTTTTGAATATGAGAGTCCTGGAATTTTCACATCTCTCTCTCTCTCTCTCTCTCTCTCTCTCTCTCTCTCTCTCTCTCTCCTTGTCTGTGTGTGTGTGACTTGAAGATTGTGAACTGCATACCCAGCCTGGTTTTGTAGTTACTAATGTTTGTGATATGAAGGAGGAAAAATGAATCGTGAAATCTTTTTAGTATGTACACAAATCTTTCAGTTCTTGTAAGGTGCATGTGTGATCACAGCTTTGCTTCTTTTTCTTCTTTCTTTTCATCTCAGAAGCCTATTAGCCGGGGTGCTGCTTTTTTTGGTGTCCAGTATGTTTTTGGACTGGAATAATTTCCTTGATTGAAATAATTTATATTATAGTGGTTTACTTTATGTAAAATTGTTTATGCTGGGTTTCTTATTCATTGTCCCTTGGCTGCATGTTTTTGTCAGCAACTCAAAGGAGTTTGGCAATGCGCTAGCTTTGGTCATGCATGCAGTCATGTCCAAAAATGTTGGTTGTCGAGTGGAGCACTTGGGATTTCACAAAGCACTGTGTGTGCTGCTGGGATGGGATAGTGCACCAGCAACTAATGGTCCCTGGGCCTGGAAAATACTTCCACCCTCTCAAGCCTCTTCCTTGCGAGAGGACCTCATCATATGGCCTCCAGTAGTTGTCATTCACAACAGTTCCATAGCAATTGCTTCTTCGGGAGATAGGGTGATCATCAGCATCGAAGATCTCCAGGCTGTTCTTCCGGGTAAAAAATGTTGACAAAGTTTCTATAATTGAGTGAGCTTGGTTAGTGGAGACTGTGCCCTTTGAAGTGGAAATGCTTTTTCCTCTGGGTACCATCGCCCTTTTGAATTTTTTGTTGGCTTGTTTGGCTTTGTAAATGTGTCAGGAAGGGTCTCCAGCAGTGATGCATTAGATTTAGTATTCTATTACGAAGTTGTTGACCATGTGGTGGTTTCCTTGTTTTATATTACGTTTGTTTTACTTTATTGTTGATATGATTAGACTCACCATCCATTTTATTCTCCTCTTTATCGTAATTTCAGTTTAGTTCTGGTTTGTAGAGAACCCCTACCTTCTCCGATCCATTCGACACATGCAAGTTCTTATCCCTTTGTAGTCTAACTTTTTTACTTTGTGATCAAGAGATGGGATTTGCTGTTGGAATAAAGAAAGTCTCTCGGGGAAAGCCTGCAAATCAGAGTATCATGGTGGTATGTTACCAACCCACCTTGTCAGGTCTGCTGGAAGCTGAAAGGCTTCACCAGTACTTTGCTGAGAATAAGCATGGGAGAGCTGAGTTGGAGCAAAGGAGTTGTCCTAGCAGCAGGGGAAGCGGCCGAAGAACAGAATCGAGTCTTGCAGATAAAGTGGCGAGCGTTCTATATGGCTATTTTGGAATTGCAGAGGACCTCGATAAGCTGGATTTTGAGACCAAGAAGAGGAGCGTGGTTCGGAGCAAGAAGGAAATGCAGCATTTCATTGATGCTGCAGTCGAAAATCAATGACCGCATCTTGTGGCTTTGTAAATTTTTTCATCCTTTTGGTGACTTGGTCACGTGTATCTGATTGTATTTATACATGTCTGCAAGTAGATATCGTCTCCCTTTGGGCTTCTATAGTCCGGCTATAGGATCATCACGTGAATATGACCAAACTCCTCCTCTGAATGGAAGGAAGAGCCTCTCTCTCTCTCTCTCTCTCTCTCTCTCTCTCTCTCTCTCTCTCTTTATTTTTATATTTAATAGGCTGCTTGCTTTGTATCTTTCACTGCGTTCTGCTAGATTTTGAGCTGATACTTTACAGCAATGCCATCTGCACTTGAATTGAGCGACAAAATGTTTTCTTTAGGATTACTCTTTAATTTATCACAGATGAAATAAGTAGCATTAGAGACTGGATATGAATTTAATCTCTAGGAATAAATGCTTCGATCTGATCTACGATCTCATGTGAATTTGAACGCGATCTTGCGGAGGCATTGGCATTGTGACATTCTCTCCAACGTCTGGTGGGTGGTACATCTGTTGGGTTGTTAAATTTGAAATTGATTTTCTCTGATATGATATGTGACAATGTGTAGTGTCTCGCCAGCATGGTTGTTGCGAATTTCCAGAATTATCACACTGGATATTCATGTGGAAATTAGGCCGGCTCATAAGCTGGAATTTTAATCATTCGATGATGGAATGGTTTGCTTTTTTTCATTTTCTAGTGAAGAACATCTTTGTCAGGCCTTGCAGTGCATAGGTACATAGTGACTTCTCTGAACATCTAATGGTAATCCCTTGATTTATTATATACAGATGTTACATAACCTCGTCTTGCACCATTCCGACTTTTCTTCATATGTACGTTGAAATAGAGCTATGGCATGTCCTTCTTCCGTTCCCGTGGGCCATGTTGTAGATGCCCCGTGCCTGCAACGCCACCAAAAATACATGAGAAGCGCAAATCCAAAGAGCCCCTTAGCGAATTCGACGACCAAGGACTTGTGAAAGAATAGGTGAGAGAGACTTAACGGTCATGAACATGGCAGTGGCAGCCAGCGCGAGAGGGATGGCGATGGAGGTGATCTTGTCGTAAGGTCCCTTCAGGTACGTGGGCTTGTTGATGCTTTGGAAATACTTTTGCTTCTCTATGAGCTTCTCTCTAGGCCTAAACGGTGGCTCCGGCTCCGACATCCCGGCATCCTGCAATCCACACGCAAAAAACATGCCATGGACATCATGTAAAAACATTACCTACGCAAGTCAGAGGAAACACTCCCAGAAAGAGTTGGGCAAGAGTTCATACGGATTGGTTCAGCTGGAAAACAAAGAAGAAGAAGAAGCAACCTGACACTTTGGATTGATGTTCTGGGCAGTAGGGGTGTCAGAACCGAATCGAAAAACCGAATCGAGATACGAACCGAACCGAACTGAACCGAAAATTTCTTGCATTTCAGTTCGGTTTCGGTTTCGGTTCGGATCATCAAAATAAACCAAATTTTCTTTTCGGTTAGGTTCGGTTCGGATCGAACCGAACTAAAATAAACACTTCGGTTTATGGCTATTTTGCCCTCTCTCTCTCCCCTTCTCTCTCCTCTCTCCTCTCTCTTTATGCTTAATGAACTTGAAACCGAAAACTAATCCGAACCAAATTGATTTTTCGGTTCGGTTTCAATTCGGTTCGGTTCAAATTCGGTTTGGTTCAAGGGGCACCCTTAATGGCTCGGTTCGATTCGGTTTTTTTGAAAAACCGAACCGAACCGAACCGTTTACACCCCTACTGGGCAGCAAATGAAAAAGTTAACGTAGCAAGAGCTCTAGAGGCAACGAGACGAGAATACAAGCGTCATATATGCAAGAGAACGTGCGTGTAAAGGTGAGAGGGTGTGGTCAGTTCAGGCATCTACTGGATGTTTCTCGCCTCTTCGGCGGTTCCCGAGAGGCTCAAGACGAAAGCCCAAGACTGAAAACGTTGTAGTGAGCAACTTTCAAATGGGCCGCATGCTCATGATGCCACAATCCTTTTCTTTTGGAAAAAGTGTCAAAAAAGCCATAAACCTTTTGTATTTACGCAAATTTAATCTTAAACCTTTTTTTAGTATTAATTTAGACCTAAATCTTTTGTATTGATGTCAATTAAGTCCTAAACCTTTTTTTTGTGTTAATTCGGTCATAAACCTTTTGTATTTGTGCCAATTCGGTCTTAAACTTTTTACATTGGCGCCAATTAAGTCCTTAACCTTTTTTTGTGCCAATTTAGTCATAAACCTTTTACATTGGTGCCAATTTAGTCCTAAATATTTGTATTTGTGCCAATTTGGTCCTTCTAGTTAATTTAGCTCAAAAAGGTTTAGGACTGAATTGACATAAATGGAAAAAGTTTATGACTGAATTGGCACAAATACAAAAGGTTTAGGATTTAAGTGGCGCCAAAAAAAGGTTTAGTACAAAAAAAAAGGTTTAAGACTAAATTGACATTAATACAAAAGGTCTAGGACTTTTTTGACACTTATGCCCTTTTCTTTTTGTACACTCCGCATTTGCCTATTTAATCCAAACCAAACTGTATTTCGGTTTGGGATTAATCAACATAAATCGCCTTTTCATGATTTAATTCGAATATGAACCAAACCCTACTCGCCCTTTTTATTCCTCTCTCCACCTTCACACGCATTTATTGCTTGCAATAAACTTTTTTAGATGGTTTTATTTAATTGTAAAACGTTCATCACGTGTCGCTCCATGAGTGGATCTAATTAGACATATGCGCACCACGTCGGCTGCTAACGTGGCGATTCGATACTACTGGATATATTTCTCGGACTGTAGAGACCTCACACACTTGAGGGTTTGCTCCTAGCTCACGTGAGCTCATTTCGCATGACACGTTATAGATTTTGTGGGACCTACGATTGCACCTATATCAACGGCGCCCATGTCTTAATCAAAGAGACGGAAGCCCATGATGGTCCTGCAGCGAAGTGACAGTTCGGGTCAAATTAAATAAAGGCCCGCGAAAAAATGGGCCCAGTGGCCCAACGGCCCATGAGGCCCGATCGAGGTGAAAAGCGCGGGAAACGATCACCAATAAATTAATCATTTTATTCCCCCGCTCGTCTTCCGTCTCGCGGCATTGCGGTGCGAACTGATCTCTCTCTCTCTCTCTCTCTCCCTCTCCCTCGCTCTGTGGGATTCGCTTTCCGTGGAAGTCATCGGCGGTTTCGTCTCCGTCGTACTTCAATCGCCGGCGAGATGAACGGCGACAGCCGGAAGCGCGACCTTGGAGACTCCTGGAGCTTCAGGCGGCAGAAGCGGCAGCAGCGGTCCGCCGAGGAGGAGCTCGAGTCGAAGCTAGGGTTCGATCTCTTCTCCGAAGGCGAGAAGAAGCTCGGCTGGTTGCTCACCTACGCTCCTGTACGTATATTTCGTCATTTGGCCGAATTTCGTTCAACTTTTCTTCTCCCGATTTCGGCGGTATCCGGAAGCTATTCGTATTGGAGGATGTGTCGATGGAAAACTCGATCGCTCGCCCGAGTTTCTGGTTCGAGGATGTTCTGGATTTTGACTTTTGGTTTGTTTTGCAGTCGTCGTGGGAGGATCCTGACACATTCAAAGTCCATAGTTGTATCGATCTTTATTTTGTTTCTCAGGTAACTGATGATGCTGAAATTCATATATTGGATATTTCGAATGCATCGGTATGTTGTTGTATCGACCGTTTACTCCTTGGAGTTTGATCGCAGGATGGTAATAGTTTCAAGTCAAAGTACAAGTTTCGTCCTTACTTTTATGCTGCAACAAAGGTAGGGATGGAATGATTCTCTGTCATCTATGTTTCTGATCATTTAGCCATGGCTAGAAATGAGCAGGAAGTGGAAGCTTGAAAAAACTACTATTCTCGAAGATGCACCTTGATGCCAAATAGACCAGAATGTGAAAATTTTTTCCTCAAGCTGCTCACTCAATTCTTTTTGTCAACTCAATGAATTTTGCAAGTGCAAAAAATAATAGCCGTCACTGTTGTGGCCGTATTATTGTTGCCTTTAGAGATTAAACATCTGGAAAAGTAGGTCAGTTGGAGTAGAATAGGTCCCATTGATGGACATTACTAGTTGTGCTGAATTTGTGAAGTATTTAGAGGATAGAGATGATGGTGCAGTTACTGTGATGAAGTTTGGTGAAAATTTTGGGAGTTGCTGCTGTTTTGCATTGTATTTAAATTGTTGTGTTACTGCAACACTAATTTAGGTGGTGTTCCGTATACTGCTTGTGCAGGAGAACGTGGAAATGGACGTTGAGTCTTATTTAAGACGAAGATATGAAAGCCAAATTGCTAATATTGAGATTGTGGAGAAGGAGGACCTTCATTTAGTAAGCCACTCTTTCTTCTTGTTTGCTTCTGCATTCACTGTTTATTGCACATTGGATGGTTTAGATTTTCTTTCCATGTCCATTTCTTTATGCTGTGTCTAGGTATTTTCTACCGTATTTTCTACCATATTTATTGGCAACATCATTCTATAAAATTAGATCTATTCTATTGTCAAGTGAGCTGCTGCAAAAGACTAGAAAAAGGTCAAATGGACATTCATTTCTTATTAAGGAAATCATGGAGCTTCAGTTTATTTAAAGTCTGATGATGTAAAGTCCGCTTCCATCTCCTGGCCCATTAATCAGGTGCACTTACCATGATGTGATCAGCTTCCTACTGAATCTTTTCCTTATATTTTACCAAAAGATTTACAACTATTTGCGTGGAGAACTAGATACATCTTTTTGCTTTTGATGGGTTGATTAATTTGTAACAAATTGACGATCTGTCAATTGAATAGCAGAATTGATGTTTTGTTCAAGTTCAAAGTGTGCGGGGACAAGAAATCTAGTGGATCGTGATATATGGAATTTGGAATTCTTTGTGTTTTTAAAATGCTTTATATACATTTAGAGGCACGAATTTTCTGTTTGATTCTCTTGTAAAGTGTTATTTGTGGAAACGAAATCTCTCACTCTCAACCAAAGACTATATTTGTTTTGGAATTCTTTGTGCTTTCGTTTCACAAATTGGGCATTTTGGGAGTCCAAATATCCATGTTGCAGTCCTTGCCAAGTGGAATTTGTTTCTTCAAGCTTACGGTGATGTATTGTTAAATACTTCTTGTTTTTTCCTAAAAGAGTTGCTCTGTTATGGGCAGAAAAACCATCTCTCTGGATTGCGGAGATCATATCTTAAAATATCCTTTGATACTGTTCAACAATTGATGACTGTGAAGAACGACCTTTTGCACATTGTTGAAAGAAACCGGACAAAGATGGAAGCTGCAGAGGCATATGAATCTATATTGACGGTGAAGAGGTAAGCTTCGTATTCTTATCAGGTCTCCATTCTTATGAATGGGTACATTTGTTGGTTTTTAACGTTCAATCGAATTAAGTAGCCTTATATTCTGTTCTTTTTCTGGAAGGAAAGTGTTGATATACTTCACTAATTTCTCAGTGCATATCTACAGAGAACAAAAACCTCAAGATTTTCTTGATTGTATCATTGGCCTCCGAGAATATGACGTGCCATACCATGTACGCTTTGCTATTGACAATGGTGAGTAGATGTGCCATTTTTCTCTCTTGAGGAACTTCTTACTAATTTTGCTTTTTAAGGTGTAAGGCATGTCTTCTTTACTCACGTAAGTTTTCTATTGACAGATTTGCGATGTGGACAATGGTATGATGTTAGTGTATCTAGTTCTGGTGTCAAGCTTGAAAGGAGAACTGACCTACTTCAGCGTGCCGAAGTACGTGTTTGTGCATTTGATATTGAGACAACAAAATTACCCTTGAAATTTCCCGATGCTGAATATGATATGATCATGATGATTTCATACATGGTGGATGGAAAAGGTTACCTAATTATCAACAGAGAGGTGTGTAATCAAGACTTCATCTAATTTGTTTGAACTGAATATGCTCTTATCTCTGTTACCGATTCAATCGGCATAATGTCTGATGTTAACATCTAACATTGTCTGTTACTGTTATCTAATACTGGTTCACTTATCTTTAGTGTGTTGGAGAAGATATAGAAAATCTGGAGTACACCCCAAAACCAGAATTTGAAGGAATTTTTGAAGTGATGAATGTGAAAAACGAGGTAATAAATTTTGTGAAATGCTTTTATTATGCTTGTATTCGCAGATGGCATGATCGACCTTTTTTCAGGTAGAACTCCTTCATCGCTGGTTTGCCCACATGCAAGAGCTGAAGCCTGGCATATATGTCACGTATAATGGTGACTTTTTTGACTGGCCATTCTTGGAGAGCAGAGCAGCCCATCATGGGCTCAAAATGAGCAATGTAAGCATTCATCGATATTCATTCGGGAATTATTGCAGAGATTGAGCTTTTGTTTTCACTTCTAGATTGCACCTTAGTGTTATTTTGAATGCCAACATTTGGTTCAGGAATTTATCGGCATTTCCCATACCTTCCCATTTATCTTTTTGATTTTTCAGGAGGTAGGATTTCAATGTGACAAGAACCAAGGGGAATGTCGCTCTAAATTTGCCTGTCATCTGGATTGTTTTGCTTGGGTCAAACGTGACAGTTATCTTCCCCAGGGTAGCCAGGGTCTGAAGGTAAGCTGGTCAATTTCAAGGTCATATGCTATTTGTTGAGATTTTCCTTGGTTGTCATATATTTTGAGAAACTTGTGGAGAAATTAATCTGGCTGTATTTACAGCATAAGTACTGCAACTTTGTGATCTATGTCTCATATGAGCTTGTAAGGTGCTATGCAGTGAATGATTATAGACTCTATTCCTCCTAATCCATTTAGTATGTAGGATATCATGTTGTCATGAAACATTTTGTACTCAACGTTATTATAAGAATATGTTGACTTCTGTTGTGAGCTTGTAAGCTCATTATCTTTTTGCTGCTCATAATTATCTGACATGAGTTACACATAGATAAAAGAAGAAAAGATAGAACGAGCAAAACAGCTCGGTGCTACTCAATGATACAACTATAAGTGATTAGTTACTGGTTTCAACTCATCTATATGAGATTATATGGAAGCATGTCTTTGTCTGCATTGTGTGCTATGAGGTAACATAGTTCTTGCTCTGTCTTATGCAAGGCTGTGACAAAGGCGAAGTTGGGTTATGATCCGCTTGAAGTAAATCCAGAAGATATGGTGCGGTTTGCAAAAGATAAGCCTCAGGTGTGAATTATCTGCAGTGATTCCCCATTTGGATATTTGTATTGTATTGAAGTAGGTTGTTAGAAATGCATTTAATATCGGGTATACCTTTGAATAATAAAATGACGAGGATTTGTTTCTTAAAATGTTTGGACAGATGATGGCTTCATATTCTGTTTCTGATGCTGTCGCAACATATTACCTGTACATGACCTATGTTCACCCATTCATTTTCTCTCTTGCAACTATAATCCCCATGTCACCTGATGAGGTTCTCCGCAAAGGTAGTGGGACCCTTTGTGAAATGCTTCTTATGGTTCAGGTAGGTTCTTGGGCGCCTATGCAGATTCTTTCCTGGGTGAAGCAATTTCTTCTATTTTGATAAGTACATCAAGGGACTTATCTTCTCTCTCTGCTACTGAATATTGTATTGATTACAGGCATACAAGGCCAATGTTATATGCCCTAACAAGCACCAAGCCGAGCTAGAGAAGTTTTTTAAGAATCGCCTTCTTGAGAGTGAGACATACATCGGAGGCCATGTGGAGTGCCTAGAGAGTGGTGTTTTTAGATCTGATCTTCCAACTTACTTTAAGCTTGATCCATCTGCATACGAGGTAAGAAAATTGATTGGTTTCTGATCTTGCTTCAGGGACGCAATTGAAGTCCTAGATTTGCAAGCATATATCCTTATGGAGCTAGTTGACTAATTACTGATGTCTTTTCATATATCTGGTGCTAGAAGCAACACTGCAGTTTCTTCTGTTTAATTAGCATTCTGCACACCGTTAAATTGACATGATCATGCATAGAGCTTGCATTTGTGTTGGCCCGTCCTAGTTATGTTTGGAATTTATGTCAATTATGCTGGCATTAGAACACGATGAATTTGTTTAACAAGCCAATTGTTTGACTCGTAAATGTTTTTATCCCTGTCAATGTAGGTGACAAATGTCTCGTGTTTTGTCACATTCCAATTTTCTTTTATAGTTTGTGTTTTTCATCATGTTGTGCATGTTGACAGTCCCAATTGTGTTCATGCAATAAAAAACAGAAAATATGGGAGCTTAAGTATACTTGTATAGTTCCTTATGAAAGAGATCCAGTAAAAAAACCATCAGTCTTAAATTAAGGTTTAGAACATCAATAAAATATAATCATGAAGCTTTCAAAGAATACAATGTATACTTTTATGCATAAATTCGTTTATTATTTATTTAATGCTGAATCCAATATTTTCGTCGACCAATGATAAGTGCAGCTATAAGAAAAAGGACTGAATGAAGGAACTCCCGAACATTTTGGCGATCTAGTTAGTCTGCCTAAGCCATACCTGCATAGTGTGTGAAAAATTATCGTGAACTTAGTTACAACCATACAATTGCTAACCTTCTTTGATTATAGAGATGCAGGCAGCAAATCTACAGTATGCAAAGTGTCAACTTACTTCTTCCTCGTTGTTCCTGTTTATAAACTTAACTGAGATGAAAATTTAGCTTGTCTTACTTAGCATATCCATGGTCGAGATTAGTTGTGACAGGATGAATTATACAAGTCGGCAACTTGCGGTTGCAAGAGCAATTTTCCTTTGGAAGAAGAATTTATTGAGGCTTCAAACGTTGATAATTTTTTTTTTGTCATTTTCCTTGCTTGAAACTTTTTCTTTTTGCAAAATGAAGTCCATTTTCCCCTCTCCTCAAGCTTAAATCTCATGAGGTAAAAGTATGCTGAATATATATTGCCCTAGCTGTTCATGCAAACATTCGAGTGCTTAACTGTGTGTATCATGTGTCAAATTTGGATCTTGTGAGATTTTGATTCATGAATTTTACTTCAGGTTTCATGAAATTCAATTTGTTGTCATCTTCTGTAAACTTTCTCTTATTTATTTATTTTTCGGTAGTGGATAATTTTTCTCAAGTACAGAATTCTGGCATTCCCTGACCTTGGAGTACCTTAATTTCAGCAACTCATTAACAAACTTGACCGCGACCTTCAATATGCAATCAGAGTCGAGGGTAAAATGGATTTGGAATCTGTCTGTAATTATGACGAGGTGAAGAATGCTATTAAGGAGAAGGTGCTAACCTTGTCTCTTCCTGATTAAATCTCTTCTTAATAATGCTATGCACCTTGCAAGCTCCCCCGGCTCATGCTTCCTTTGAAAAACTTGCAATCTTTTTCTTTTCAGATTTACAGCTTGCCTTTTATCTGAATTGTTAAATTTGATCAGCATGCGCTACATTGAATATGATGTCAACAATTTCATTACTTTTTCTTTATTATTTGATCATTTCATGGGATTTCTTCGATATCTCGAAACTAGCAATATTGTTTTCTATCCCATTCTATTGTTCCCTCAAACTGATGATGATCAGATGACATGATCCAGCTTCAAAAATTGCGAGATGAACCAGTACGTGAAGAGTCCCCCCTCATTTACCATCTGGATGTGGCTGCCATGTATCCAAACATTATATTAACAAACAGACTTCAGGTATGCTGTTGCAGATATTTCTTTTATTCACCTCATTGCTTGAGGTTGTTGTGTACGCATTGGGAAAGAGACATGTCAAGCCTTGGCTGACATTTGACAGAACAGAGTACAGCTACAAATGTGTCAATGAATGAGATTCAATCCATGAAGTAAACAAGGGTATTCTTGTACCCTGGATGAAATGAATTAAGTCGAGCAACAAACGAGGGCTATGAATACTCACATGCTATATGAGTGATCATATCTACTATAAATTAAGTTCTAGTCATGATTATATTTTCTCCCTCATCCTTGACTGTTTCTGCAACAATAAATTTTTGGCCTGTTTATAATATTCAGTTATTTGTTCAATCTGTGTACTTTAGTTTGCTTAATTATCTTTTTGGTTAATGTGCCACGATGTCGTTTTGTTGATCTACAGCCACCATCAATAGTTACTGATGAGGTATGCACAGCCTGTGACTTCAATCGTCCAGGCAAGACTTGCCTCCGAAAGCTTGAATGGGTGTGGCGTGGGGAAACTTTTATGGCGAAGAAAAGGTTCCATATCTCTTCAGTCAAATCTGCTTTTCGTATTTTTTCAATTCTACATAGAATATCGACCAAAATCTGATTAAACATGTAACGTGGCTATTATTTCAACCTTCAGTGACTATTACCATTTGAAGAAGCAGATAGAGTCTGAGATTGTTGATATGTCAGATGGACAATTATCAAAATCATTTCTTGACCTTCCTAAAGCAGAGCAACAGTCAAAGCTTAGAGATCGTCTTAAGAAATATTGTCAGAAGGTATGCCAGTAATCATCTTCAATAAGAGCTTTTCTGATTGCCATGATTTAACATACTAAGCTATGTATTATTGCACAGGCATATAAAAGGGTACTTGACAAGCCAGTTGCTGAACTTCGAGAAGCAGGGATATGCATGCGGGAGAATCCATTCTATGTAGATACTGTCCGCAGGTTAGCAAAATAGATTGCGTTTTTTGTATATAATGACACCAATAGTTGACCTCTTTGTTAGACAGTATGTTGATATCTTTTTCCTATCTAGAACGTTGAAAATTTTTGCCTGAACCACAATAGAATCTATGCCTTAATGTTTGACTTCAGAAGCTGTTCCTTGCAAATTAGCCGCTACTTGCAGTATGTATGAATTGTTGTTTGCCGTCTCCAAGGGTTTAACTGTGAATAACCTAAATAGGGGCCAACTGCTGGTTGCATATTCATGCTAACAGTATTTTGTTTTCTTTTTGTGATTTTGGTTTCAGCTTTCGTGATAGAAGGTATGAATACAAAGGACTTAATAAAGTCTGGAAGGGGAAGCTGTCAGAAGCTAAGGCTAGTGGAAATTCTATAAAAATACAGGAAGCACAAGTATGAAACATCTTCATGTCTACTCACAACTTGATTTTCATCTTTCTTCTAGATTACAAGCAGTTTTATTATTGGTACTCTCTGTTTGATATTTGCAGGACATGGTAGTGCTCTATGATTCTCTGCAGCTTGCTCACAAGTGTATACTTAATTCCTTCTACGGATATGTCATGCGAAAGTGAGTTGATTAGGTTTTAATCAAATCTTATTAATAGAAGCCCGTTTATATGTTTTGATTACTGTTATTGATGGTTGCTATCTCAGGGGAGCAAGATGGTACTCCATGGAAATGGCTGGAGTAGTTACATATACTGGAGCAAAAATCATTCAGAACGCTCGCTTGCTAGTAGAAAAAATTGGAAAACCGCTTGAATTAGACACGGATGGTATCTGGTGTGCCCTCCCTGGATCTTTCCCTGAGAATTTCACTTTCAAGGCAAAGTATGTTTCTGCTTCTTAATTTTTACATGTTGCAAAATTTCCATTAGTCATATGAGAAGCTACGATTTTTCTAGCACGGTCCTCTTGTTTTCCCTTGGATTTTGGACAAAATACCTTTGCCTTACTAAGTCTTTGCTACCACAGCACACATGCTTATCCTTTTTTTCAGTAATTTTCTTGTAAAAAGTCGAAAAAACAAAATAGTGCACACTGAACATCATAATACCACTCGCCTGGGTGGCGCTGCTGGAGCGCGCACTCTTCCTCTCGCAAAAGGTTGAGTGTTCGAATCCCGGGCGCTGCAGGGTGACTTAACCGGTGGCACGTGTGTGGTGGCTAGCACGTGTCGCCCCCAGGGTTTACTCCCCTGCTGTCGGCCGTGCGGGGGTTCCCTGGGTTACCCAAAAAAAAAAAAAAACATCATAATGGTACATGAGAATAAGTTAGTAGTTGACAAAGCAGGTAAAGTTTATGACTTCATGTGAAAGATAACAGCAAGAAAGCAGGTTAGTATAATTATTTTTGCATTGAACTGACTATTAACTGTATTGAAATCACTGAAAATCTAGAAATTATTACAATGTTTTAGTTATATGCAAAGTGACGATCTTTTCAGCATGTTCATCTTGTTTCCCCTTCAGTTTTATTGAAAATAGCTTTGCCTTTTTTAAGTTTATATATGGGATCTGAGCATGGTCTGCAAAATAACTTTCAGGGATTCAAAAAGGAAGCTTACCATCTCTTACCCATGTGTTATGCTCAATGTTGATGTGGCACAGAACAATACGAATGATCAGTACCAGGTCATAATCGAAACTATCTTGCATGATATCTTGTATTTACTTGTAATTATCCTTTAAATAAGGTGGATTTCACTTTACCAATGAACTTTATGTAAAAGTGATTTTTTCTCTAGTGGCCTAACTGGTAATTCTTAGCAGACTCTTACCGATCCTATCAACAAGACATATACCACTCACAGCGAATGCTCCATTGAATTTGAAGTGGACGGACCATACAAGGTAATGGATTTCCTTGTGGCCTAAAATTTTGTAATTGAGTTGCTCGTGACCATTTTCCTCTCCATGAAGGCAATGATTCTCCCAGCTTCTAAGGAAGAAGGGATCTTAATTAAGAAGCGTTATGCTGTTTTTAATGATGATGGGACCCTTGCTGAGCTGAAAGGTTTTGAGATCAAGCGTAGAGGTGAACTGAAGCTTATCAAAGTGTTTCAGGTATCTTTGCTTGTGCTTTCCTCTACTCCAGCTCATTCAATCTTCCACTAAGTTTTGGTAAGTTTTGGCCGTTGAATGGGGATCCTCTCTCCTTCAATGAGGAGAAACTTAGATAACTTTTTTCAGTTGTAACTTACTGAGACACTTATCTGACCCAAGTAGGGATGGATTAACAAAATGCTTAAAAATGTCTTTCCGTACTTTATTTTCAGACATCTTGTTTCCCTGTCCACTTTATTACTTAGGATAAGTCAGGTCTGCAAGTCTGAACTAAATTTATTTATATATGATCCAGAAGCATCTGTTGAAGAATTTCGTCATGGGAAATATTTTCTCTTGTGCAGGCTGAACTTTTTGACAAGTTTCTTCATGGTTCGACCTTAGAAGAGTGCTACTCATCAGTTGCCTCTGTTGCAAACCGCTGGCTTGATCTTCTTGATGTGCGTAAAAGATAAGCTAATTCCTGCACTAGTAAGATTACACTATGTGAAACACTGAATTTTGTCAACCAACTCCTGTTAATGCTTGTTCGACATTCTTATCCCCTTTTCTTTAAATTTTCATTTATCTTCAGAATCAAGGGAAAGATATTGCAGATAGTGAATTGCTGGATTACATATCAGAGTCAAGCACCATGAGCAAATCCTTGGTTGACTATGGGGAGCAGAAGTCTTGTGCAGTGACTACTGCTAGACGTTTAGCGGATTTTCTTGGTGAAACTATGGTAAAAGATAAAGGCTTGCGCTGCCAATATATAGTCGCATGCGAACCAAGGGTAAGTTACTGTATCATTGCCCTGGAAGACCCATAGATCCAGGAATATTATTGTAGTAATAGTCTTAGGAGTTCGTGTAGCTAACTTTCATATTTTGACATTATGTGACTGCTGAATAAGTTGGCATTTCTTCTCTATGCATAAGTTGGTATCAATTTGGACATAGATGAACATGGTGCGGGAAACAGATAAAATGCCTCATATTATTTGTCTAGAACACACGAAAATGCATTTATATTTCGAATTTGTTGTAGAGAACTGATAATATGCATTACCCATGGCCATGTCTAGTAAGGTCTGTTTTAGTTTTATGGTAAAGGTCTCTAGGTTTGCATGACCTTAAAGAACCTAATGGTCTGCCTTCTGCCTAATCGCTAGTTTAGCAGTCCCATGGCATCTTCTACCTTAGTTTAGGTTGCTTTTCTATCTTGAAATATCTAATGGAGTTTTCTTTTGCACCTTATGAGCAGGGGACACCTGTCAGTGAGCGAGCTGTTCCTGTTGCAATATTTGAAACTGATATTGGTCAGTTATGTGCTATCATCACCTCCATAACTTCCTTTTGCTGCTCATCAACTGAATGAATTAAGGCCTTTTGGTGCAGAAATAATGAAGTTTTACCTAAGAAAATGGTGCAAAATATCATCAGACGTTGGCATCAGATCAATCATTGATTGGTCCTATTACAAGCAACGGCTCAGTTCTACAATTCAGAAAATTATAACCATACCTGCAGCAATGCAGAAGGTGATATTGATGTTGCCTTTTTTTGTTAGAATGATTTATCTTCCTTTTTCCTCTAAAGTTATAAGGCTTAAATTTCTTTAGGTTGCAAATCCTGTTCCTAGAGTTGTTCATCCTGATTGGCTGCACAAGAAGGTTCGTGAGAAGGACGACAAGTTCCGCCAACGTAAATTAGTTGATATTTTTGCCTTGAAAAATAAGGATGATGTAGCAAACGAAGGTAGTGGTGATATTAGCACCAACCATATCGTGAATGAAAAGAATGTGGAAGATTTAGAAGATTTTGGTAACAAGAAGGAAAGTTCTATGGATAGACCAAGACCACTTGTTCGTCACTATGAAGGTAACAGTGAGAGGCATCCAGTCAAATCAATGTGCCAAGCAGATGACCATCAGGAAGAAACTAGAGTTATAAATAATGGGCTTCAAGAACTTTCATCATTGCAGCAACATGCTGTGTCTGCGGAAAATATTGATAGAAACATTGACTATCAAGGATGGCTTGAACTGAAAAAGAGAAAGTGGAAAGATGCTCTAGACAAGAGAAAACGACAAAGGTACACTTTTCCATACGAAATTTCTGCTTTATATAATGCTTAAAAAGGTTGAGTCTCATGTGTGGATGCACATCCTCTTTTACATTGTCCCCCATTTCATAAGTTGCAGCATCTGGATTCTAATTGCAATACCATAATCTTTGCAATTGAGAGGCTGGCAAGCAGATGTGTGTCCTATAATGCATGATGATGGCACCTTGGCTTGGAAGCACAGAACATCAGGTTTATGTGTTGAAGAACCAAAATCCCGCTAAAACGATGTTGACCTTGGGCTAGGCGATGACACATTGCCCACCTCCACTGGACACTTCAGTTTTAGACCACCATAAATAATGCAGCTCTTTCTTGCAATTTATTCTTCTCACTCTCATATGATCCTTGCCTGAATCTTAAGTTAGGCTGGGTGCATGCATTTTGCAGTCATCAGTAAAAGGATCTTGTCTTGCCAAATGACAATGTCTTCACTCTTTTACAGGTTGGGCAACTTGAAGACTCCATCCATCCGAAATGGTGTTTCCAAACAGCCAGCTGGTACGAAAAATCATAAAGAAGCCAATGGGAGACAAGGGGTTAGCTCATACTTTACAAGGCATGATGTAGCCCTGACAAGATGTCACTGGCAGGTCAAATTAGGATCCAGTTGTAAAATTTCATGGAAATGAGAACCGTTTGACTGCTGAAATTTGTCGTCTGAACTGTTTCTACTTCTTTCAGATTATACAGCTGGTTCCAAGTTCAATGAGTGGACATTTTTTTGCCTGGGTGATTGTTGATGGAATTATGCTTAAAATTCCTATTGTTGTTCCTAGAGTGTTTTACCTCAACTCTAAAGCATCAAAAACAGAAGAATTTCCTGGAAGGCGTGTTAACAAAATTCTGCCCCATGGGAGGCGTAGCTATAACCTAGTAGAGGTGCACATACCTCAAATTTTTACTAGGTTGTATTCTACCTTAATGAAGATATTACTGTGAAAAGCTTGTTAAATTTGTTTTCCTGTTTCTTTACTTGTTTGCATGAAGGTTACTATAGATGAAGATCAATTCAGGATTGAAAACAAAAAACTTGCATCTCTACTTGCAGACCCAGAGATTGAGGTCAGGATACCAATGCACGTTCTATCAACAATATTTATTTTCTGTTGCGTGTATTCTCTTGCTTACAATGTTTTATGAATTAATACTTATGGTCATCACTTATGGACTTCTCGAACTCTCAGTTTTTCCTTAATGCTAATAGGGCCATGTAAATGTTTCAGAGTTTTTTCTTTTTTGGTCCAAATGTTGCAGAGCTTGGTAAACAAGACTTTTAGTACATAAAAGGAGAAGATTAAACATATTAAGGCTGGGCCTTCTTTCTCTAGTAACAGTTTAGGCTAACCAACTTGTCCTTCTGGTGCATGATAAGTTGTGAAATATATGTACTAATGACAAATTTTGGTACTCTGCTAGCGGAGACATGCAATCTAAATTGGATCCTGACAGTTCTCGTATTTCATCCTAAGAACTTCTGACCTTCACTGTTGACTAGACCCATTAGTTTCTCTCGCATCTTATCTTCCGTATCAGAAACTTGTCTTAGTGAGCTCTTTATCAACCATATCTTGTCTTTCATTTTAAATTCTACAAGGACATGTAGGGCCTTGCAGTGAATTAGGTAGTGATATTTCCACCACGACACATGTTTGCTAAGCTGATGTGCATTTTATTAATTGATCTTGCTGGTAATACATTTTTAGTTAGTTTTGCTTTTACCAAACTGTGATGCTAATGTTTAACTCAGGGAGTATATGAGACGAAAGTGCCTTCAGACTTTGGCGCTATCCTGCAGATTGGATGTGTCTGTAAAGTAGATAAAACGGCGAAGAAGCGAAATGCCCAAGACAGTTGGTGTCTAACTGAATTACATATGAAAACTACAGCAGAGTGCTCTTATCTGGAGCAGTCCATCTCGTTCTTTTATTTGTACCATAGGTAATCTGATCTATCTTTTGACATATGGATTAGCTCTATTTACATTATGGTGATATGGCCATAGAAAAAGTCATGTTAGTACATGTACCTCTACTGGGTTGTACCTCAAGACTTTTCAAGTTGGAAAAGGACAACTATTTTCTAACTCTTATCGTCCTCTAGTTTTTTGGATAAGTAGGACACGGCAGCTTGCCCTATTTAATTCGTACTAGAGTTAGATCCCTTGGATTCTTTGCAGTGTCCTTAATCATGCAAAAGGTAGTCATTCAGTCAAAAAAACAGAACTGGAGAATTTCCTGCACTTCAGAAAATATCAATTGTTTTGCATCAGTATTAGTTCTTGTTCTGGACAATAACCAATAATGGTTTAGCAAATAAGTCTATAAAAATGTATATGGCGCTTGTCGGATGCAGGGAATAAGTTCAAATTCTTCGTGTGTTTGACTTATTAGTATCTATGTCATATGCTTATCATTGCTTGAGCAGGCTATTTATCTTACCATACATTCCATTTCAGCATTTCTGAAGGACGAGCTATATTTGCTAGCTATCTTCCTGCATTGAGATCAATATCTGTCATTGTGGTAAATCCTCACCAGAATAGAGATCTATCAGCATCTTTTCTTGAAAGACAATTCCGGGAAGCTTGCCAAACTTTGGCTGTCGAACTCTCCACTCTACAGGATGGTATCACTTTCAAGGTATATTTTTTATTCCTTCTTCTGAAAGTTTTTTAATGTTTTCTTCTACCTTAGTAATTTTTCTGCTTATATTGCAGGTAGATTATGTTGGATATGTGAAGGATGCTGAGAAGATTCTGCAGCAGCTTATAAATGAGCACAGGTTTGACTTGTCATTTAAATTCTATGTAAGCTGTTTAAGGAAAGTTTCTCTCAATTATGTAAACAGCTTAAACACAAACTTTATAACACTTCAATTATTATAAGATGAGTAAATGGGGAGATGTACTGCAGATTTGTCTAGGCCAAATGTACATGGAAGATCCCACAAGCTGAACAAGCATTCGCATTAATCTAGAAAATATTGAACCATTTCTTAATGAGCTCTTTTTACTTTGTTTATACTATGTCTTCTATTTGTTCCCTCTGAGAAGTTTGAATTGGCTTTTCTGTCCATCACAAGCTAAATGGCTCTCATGAGCCCTGCTAAGCACTCTTTCTTTTTTTAGCCTGTTCCACCTTTAAGAGTAGGGGCTTACATACTGTGTTCCTTTTGTTTAAATACTGATATTAGCATCATGAATGCTGAATGACAGACATGAACATCATGGACCTACAATTGCTGTCATTGAATGCCCCAACATTCAGTCAATCAAATCTGGTATACAAGCACTAGATCAATTTCCATGTGTGAGCATTCCTCCTAATGCTCGTGATAGTCAATACCAGGTGATGTAAATTTATGATAAAAGCTGCTTCTCAATTATCTATTACTTTCATGTTACTTTTTTGTCCCTATATATCTTTACAGATCTCTTAATTTTGGGGCTCTGTACAGTTTCTTGGATGGCAACAAATAGCTGCCAAAGTTGGAATGCAGCGTTGTGCTGCATCAACCCAGTGGTTGAAAGAAAGGATCTCTCTCTCCAGATATGCTCATGTAATACTTCTATTTTGCAAACAGAGTTCCTCTTATAGTGTCTGTGGTATGAGCCTTATAATTTATTTGACAGGTGCCCCTGGGGAACTTTGAAGTTGATTGGCTTATATTTACGGCAGACATCTTCTTTTCAAGAGCATTGCGGGATCAACAACAGGTTTGAAAGTGGAGAATTTCTAAAAACTTCAATTTGAGTGTTATAAGTATTTGGTCCTTTAGATTTACATTTCTTGGTACTCGTGCTGTTGCAATGAAATCCTGACAGGCTATGTAATTCCTTTTTTACCTTTAACTGATTTTGCCCCGGAATCTTGAGGTCGTTATTAACTAGCTTTCCTCAAGCAAAGATGCTTAAATGTAATATCTTCGTAGGTGCTTTGGATTTCTGATGATGGTATTCCGGATCTTGGAGGAATCCATGAGGAAGAAACTTGTTTTGCAGATGAGGTTGGTTTCAAGGGCTATACCATGACTCTACTTCTATTTGATGCATTCTTCATGCTCATTAAAGACATGTATCTCGGCTACCAGATTAAATTATTCTTCTCTTCCAGCTTTTGCCACTTTCTTATCTTTTACTAAGCTCGAGTATCCCCAAGGTGCTGATCGTTTGTTTCTATAGGTCCATCACAATGTTCTTACCTATCCTGGAGCATATAGGAAAGTGTCTGTGGAGCTAAAGGTCCACAAAACATACACTTTCCGGTATCTTTCTAATTATTCTTTCTGAGATCTGCTGCTGAATCACATATGATATTTCTCTTACCAGATTCACCACCTAGCTGTGAATGCTCTTCTGAAAAGCAACCAGGTCAATGAAATGGAAGGAGGTGGTCTATTAGGTTTTGACCAGGAGTTATATGCAGAGACGGATCAACAATACAGCATCGACGATACAACTTCATGTGCAGCTGCATTCCGCTTGCTGAAACAGTTAGTTCAGAGGTGCCTTACAGATGCAGTCACCTATGGAAATGTCTATGCTGATGCGATATTGCAACATGCTTATCGATGGCTTTGCAGGTAAACTTGCCTGATGTTCATCATGCCTAAACTTCTCAGATGCGCCTTTTTCTTCTGAAGCTGATGTTACTTATTGCTTCTTTCCTGTATGACAGCCCACAATCAAAACTTCATGACCCAGCTCTTCATTGCATGCTTCACAAGGTAGGCACTTTCTGAAATTTTCATATGGAAGTGGATCAGACGAAATGGAGATCAAAGATCAATCTTGTTGCTATGTTGTTTTATATTCTAACCGCATTACTTGAAATTCTTGGTTCTTTTCTTCTGTGTAAAGACTCACTGAAAACGTGATAAGGGGCATGGACAGTGTCTCTACTTTGTAATTATAAGTTTACTTGATATTAATGCTTGAGACATCTAAATCGTCTTTAACTTTGTTGAAGATTCTTGATTTAGTTGTGCATTAATAAGTAATCATGCAGCTTATCCTTTTTGTTGTCTAATGTCAGTTTTCTACCAATACAGGTCATGCAAAAGGTGTTTGCCTTGTTGTTGGCAGAGTTTCGCAAACTTGGTGCCACAATTATATTTGCAAACTTCTCAAAGCTCATTATTGATACTGGAAAATATGAGTTATCAGCAGCTCAAGCTTACTGTGATAGTTTGCTTAGAACAATCCAAAACAGGTTAGTTGCAGGCATAAGTATCTCTCTTTGGTTATTGGCATTGCGTTGTCTTCATAACACTGTCTTCACTGATGTCTAGAGACTTATTTGAGTGGATTGAGATGGAACCAGTGCAGTTCTGGCATTCATTGCTTTATATGGATCAGGTACGTTGTCAATCATTCTGTTTAGAACAGTTAGCATCACCAGGTTATTTTTATCAGAGCTCTGGAACATCCACCATTGCCCAAAGGATGGCGTGATTTCTTTTTATGGAAAGTAGTCTGTGCAGTGACCAAGCAAATACATTGTGCTCTGTGTGGTTTTCTGTTAGCAAAATTTAAGTCTCCCGGTAAGAAGTTTGAATACGTGTCCAATAATGTAGCAGAAAAAAACTTTCCCTTATCTGAGAATCCAAGCTTATGCTCTCAATTCGCCATAGATTGTAGATTATTTACTTTCACATTGTAAAGCGCCTTCACATTTTCTTCTTTTTCAAGAATGTGGAACCGTGGTTTCTATTAGGTGGAGATATTTCTAGATGCTTCGGGTGTAAAGTAGTGATAATAAATTCAAACAATCGCAGTTGTCAAATGTGATTGAACTTCAGCAATGGTTGCAAACTTTTGTTTGTCATTTGATTGAGAATATATGAACTTTGCTCTAGATAGAAAATATAACCAGACATACTCAAACAGCTTTATCCCTATGATTGGACTTGGCTATAGCTGACTCGGCATGATTTTCACAATATCGTCCTTGTCATCCGAGGCACGTGATCAGATTGAAAAGGAATGGGGGAGTTTTGGTGAATGTTATCTTTGAAAACTAGTTATAGCTACACTGCAGGCAATAGGAAAGGCATGAACTTTTCATTGCGCTTAGGTTCTCTATGTTATCTGCTTAAACGATGAACTTTAATTATCCAGTCTGTATATTCCAACTGACGTGCGCTTTCTTGTCGATAGTATAATTATGGTGGAATCCCTGTCAGAGTTGATGTAAATGTTGATGAACCTCAAGTTGATATTGTGTCAAGCTGGAATATTGCTGAATGTTTGCCCAAGAAAATTCAGGTTAGTCATTGTCATGACAGCTGCATTATGTATGGGAAAATTTAGCTTTTACGACCAAATTGTGAACCTATAATCAGTCATTATCGTTTGGCATCTGATCGTGTTTTGATAACCTTCTGAACCTTTTGCAGGATCACTTTATCTTCATTGTCTCTCAGTTCTTGTACATGCCTTGGAATCATGCACAAAAATTAGCTGCAAATAGGGCATCTTCAGATGCTGGCGACTTGTGTACTCCATCGATCACAGTTGTCGCTGCTAATAATTTTGAATCACAACTGGTGGAATATCTCAGAGAGCAGGTGCAAGAGCATCTCATTGTGAAAGTTTGCACAGCTTTTCATGATTTCTTGAATATTTGAATGTTTCTGTTTCTATTATTGAAACTTTAAAATTGTCTACAGATTGGCTCTTACTTCTCTGATAAACTCTTGGGAGTTGTTCGTGATTGCGTCCTTCACATGAGAGAAATGGACAGACATCAGGACGATGAGTATTCATCACCTTCTTCTACTAATAACCGAGGAGATGCTGCTTTGGAGTTCATCAAGCACATATGCGCAGTTCTTGCTCTGGATCAAAATGTTCAGCATGACATTCTGGTAATTCTATACCAGGTCGTGAATTTCCACGACTCTCCCATTCAACTGCGTGGTTATTTTCTTCACTCCATATATTTCTATACATTTTGAGTCTTGCTAGATTGATGGTCAGCATGACTGAGGATGATTGATTGAGACTAGTTATTTGGATGACAGCTAAAGTCCTAGGTTTGCTAAACTTAAAAGTGTTTGAGAAAATCTAAAATTGGTATTGAGAATTGACATGGATAAATAATTGATAGCAAAGACATCTAAGAGTTAGGGTATAAAACAGAAGCGTGTAACTTCTCCTTATGAAGTTTGACCCTGAGAAGCAAATACGTCATGGTCAAGTCTCAGGTGTCAATAACTCAAATCGTCTCCCTTTTGCTTGCTACAGGTGATGAGAAAGAATCTTTTGAGATACGTACGCGTAAAAGAATTTGCTCCAGAAGCTGAGTTCCGTGATCCTTGCCAATCCTTCGTCTTACCCAATGTGATATGCAGGTAAATTCAAGCTTCTAATGGTTTTTAGACATACATCTGTCAGTGATCTACGAGTGTCTGTGCTAGTGATTTATGAGATGATGCACCAGTTTTGGTTGTTGCCTTGGTGGTCGGTATAAGGTGTAAATTTCTCCACGCCAGTGGATTCAGAATCAGATTTGGAGGTCTCGGCCTCCCGTGACAATATCCCTCAAGTGTCGTCAGGAACGATAGTTTCGTACATTCTTATCTTCAACGACTTACTTTTAACATAGACACCTACCATCCCAATGGTCCTATCGTTATAGTTCTTTCATTTTTTTGGGCAGCTACTGCAATGATTGCAGAGACCTCGACTTGTCGCGTGACTCGGCTCTGTTAGCTCAAGAATGGGGCTGCGCCATACCACAATGTGGCCAGCCTTACGATCGTGAAGTGATGGAGAATGCGCTTCTCCAGATTGTAAGGCAGAGGGAACGCATCTATCACCTACAAGACCTTACTTGCCTTCGGTGCAACCAGGTGAAAGCCGCACATTTAAGTGAGCAGTGCACGTGTGCCGGCTCATTTAGGTGCAGAGAAGATGCTTCCGAGTTCCGTGGCAAGATGCAGATATTTTTAAAGATAGCTGCGCATCAGAATTTTCAGCTCCTTAGCGAATGCACCTCATGGATCTTAGAAGTGAAATAAGCTGCCACTTCACGACACCCATTCAAGAAAAAGAAATCGAGCATCATGTGTCGGGCATTTCGCAGACAGTTGCCCATTGCTTTGAAGTACACCCCGGGTACAGCAGCTGAGTATATTTGACTTTTGAGGCACTGCAACAGGCCAACAGAGAGGAGTTAACTTTGGAGTGGAGTTCTTGACTTCGTGGGGTTACTCATATATGTCATAATTCTGTCTTGAAGGGTGAGTGGCTAGATCTTCTGTGTATAGTTTTGGTGAAATGAATGCATCACATACGAGAGCACGTGACTGTTATATATGCTTACTCCGAGGCTCAAAGTCTGGACATGCTCAGCAGCAAGGTGCGAATAGAGTTTCACATGGAAGTGCACATGACATTGTGGTACTTTAATAATATCGATCCTGATGATTCTGACACGGTTGATTTTCATGACAGGTCTCCAGGAGGATGTAATCTTGGATACTTATTCGGCTTTGGTTTCTATTGGTAAACTTACCGATCAACCAAGCACGGATATTCTCATGCCGCATGAGATGGTTCAAAGAGTTGAGATTTTTAACGGCAAAATGTATATGTCAGCACATGTACTATGCTTTGTTACTGAAACATACCTGATCCAATATATATTATATAATCAATAAGTGAGGTCTTATGCGTGAGCTATAGCGTAGCAAACGGATGAATTTACTGAGGGAGAAAAAGGAACCTTAGTGCTTTGGCTTGTGTCTGAATGTATGTTTCACCTACTTCCAGAAGCTTCCGGGTCTTAAGAAAAAAAAAAGCAGGATTATATCAACATTTTTTGTCTTGTTGGAAATTAATGACTGTCGACAATTCAATCCTTTCTCGTAAAGAGTTCATCATCATCATAATGGTGACTGTAATAGCAGAGCAGTATAGAGAGGTCGCACACCGCAAATTTACAGAAAAAGGAAAAAGCTAGACGAAAGAGCTACAACTTCTGCTTTTACCATTAAACTTACCAATCTATGTGCAGCAGATGCCAAGTCATGCGACGCAATTAACAGAACGAGCAAATACCGGGAACAAGCTCACTTGTGCCTTTTGCTTTCAAGTCTGAGAATCCTCTTCTGCATCTGCATCTCCAAAAGACCCAACTGACTTTAGCTTCTGCATTCCAAACACGGGCATCGCACTGAAACTAACAGAGCCCCGGCAAACACGATCGAGCATGCAATATCCAAAGAGAGGACAAAGGAAGGACTCGTTCACAATGGAAGGTGGGGAAAACAGACCACACCCGGTGATTACTAGTATTAGCAGGCAGCATCAACTTATAGTGCAGTGCCATAGGAGTAGATTCTTTTCTTACCAGGCAGCAACATCTTCGCAGCTTGTATTTTGGACAAATATCGGACCATGTAGCTATTATTTTAATAGTTGCCACCATGCCACTACCTTTTTTTTTTGGCCTAGGTGTAACGGTTTCCCTTGAGAGATAAAATTTCAATGAAGAGTAAGGTTAAGTATAATGCAATCGGTTCTCAGAGCATTTGTGGCAAGGAATTATCCTCTAATGCTTCTTCAGGTATGCGAAAAAAAAAATTCCAGGTTGAATGCACGAGTTATTCAGTCCCATCATCCAACTTCTACACAATTAGCATTCCAGTTCATCAAGTGCCAATACCATCTTCTGTATGCATGCAAGAAAAAAAAAGGAAGATACAGAGAGAAAAATACATCCTTGAGAACAATCATCTAAATGCCTCCTTTGAGGAAATTATCTGGTACAAATGTTTGGGTTCCGGAAGTACTGTAGTACCTGAACAATTGCATCCAACTTATCATGAGTTTGAACAAATTCATTTTTCGTCCAATTAAGTGCCTGGGAGAACCTGAAACAGTGATTTATTTGATGATAAGTGTTCCTGTGAAAAGTGGGCAATCAGGGGGAAAGTATAGAGCAAAGTTAATGACATTTACTGTAAAAAAAGAGAGCATCTTCTATGATTGGAATACATGTCTATAACGACAAATAAGCTCTGTTCCCGAACAGATTTGTCTATTAATAGCGGAGACCACTCTGGACATCTAGTGCATAGCTTCCTAAACTGACTTCTTCATGCAAACCCAAGTTTATTTCTTGAAGGAAATTATTTCAAGGTCAAATTTTTTTGAAGTTTCATCCACAAATGATATTCTTTTCAAAAGAAGGATTGGGAAAGCGGCATGTATTTTGCTTCAAGGTAACACTAGATCCATTGCAGGATGACCTGCCCTTACCACTACGTGAAGTACAGTAGACGAAGTAGCAAGACACCTAGACATTTATTTTTTAAAGTGTAAAACCTAAATGGAGAGAAAAAAAAATAGTTCCTGCATTTTCAAGGAAATGGTAAGATAATAATACTAGCTGCATGAAGGATTGAATAATTACTGTGCTTATATCTTTTAGAAAAGAAAGCTTATCTAAAGACAGCTGAAGGCAATGAATACTGATCCCAAGCTCAGCCAGATTGAGTAACATTATTGCAGGATAAAGTCAATTCTAAGACATCCAGGGACCTGTTGCTAGTGAGGAACCGCTCTAAAATCATGGATGTAAGGAGTGATGATTGGATGGCAACTGAAATCAATTATAGGACTGAGGCATGAACTTTGGATAAAGGTAAAGGCCCCAAAGATTTATAGCTCCCACCCATACGAGAACACTTTGACTACTCAAGAACATACAGATAAAATGCTGAATTCGCGTGTAAAAATCACATGCATACACATTCCAAAAGGCAACATCAAGTGGAATAAAAACCGCGGGAAGTTTAACACATACAAGATCCAGAAGCATAAGTTCACTGTTTTTCTTCAATCAAACTTAAAAGGAGTAAAATGCATCATTTAGAATGCATCATTTAGACGACCTTCGGCAAATCAAGAACCAAGTCGTTAAATAATACAAGATAGTACAAAGGCCTCATGAGCCAAAGAGACAGACAGAGAAACTTCCTTACTTTCGCCCCTGTTTTTCTTCGCAAGCACGGATGAGATTATCACATGCAAGTTTCATATGCTCAGCACCTATGCTGCAACAACAAAGACAAAAACAGATTTGGCTTACAAAGAGAAGAGAGTATTGTCAAAATCTTTGAAAAGGGTGAATTATCTTAGCAGAAAGCACAAGAAGGCAAAATCGTCATAATTGTCCGAGTAATATTGCAAAATGTCTGCTATCTAGCCTGTATTTCTAGGTAAAGAGACTCATTATGAGTCATAAAATATGGAATCTCATGTAATTATGAGGCAGCAAAGGGGTCGGCTACCCAGACTTCCGGATCGAACGCATCATTTTTCCAACTAAACATTAAAACCTGTATGGCAACTTATTCTAAGGAGAAAAGAATGTAATTCTGACTCCAAATCGAAACAGTCAAGCATAATATATGGAAACTCGTGTAATTACTGTACATATCAGGAAATTTGGATACTTGATCACTCATCTATCTTCCTTTTCAAGATATCACCAGCAATCATGCCTTACAAGTGAGGCCAAAAAAGCAAAGCAGTTGCAAGCCTAAGCCTAAACCTATACGTTGGGAGATAACAACGCTTTGGAAACCCTAAGGATAAACCTGGAAATTGAGCATTCTTAATATCTGAATGAAACCAAGGCATTTTTCATCCATGTTAATCTTCAAAGGGACTGTTCAAGTGGAAAGCTTGAATAGGAAAAAGGCTCTCATTATATGGAAATATCATTCACATCATTTAGATACTTGTACTGCAAAGGTAAACAATCCTTTTTAAAACATTATTTTGTGTAAATTGCAACTTGAGAGGATAAAAGTTAACAAATGAATACCCCCAAATTTTGGGTCCCCTTAAATATATAATCACCATGCCCAGGTGAGAAATAAGTATTTTAATAAAGGTTTATGGAATATAGATCCTCCACAAGTTGGAAATAATGGCTACACACTACTTGGACAATACATGCAAGACAACAATAGTGACTACTTATTAATGGAATTCCTTTTCCAGATTACATGCAAAGTCTGATGCGACGTAGCATATAACAAATGATCCAAAAAAATACATATAAGGTGCTACGTGATTTCTAAATTTAAGTCAACCAGAGTTCATCATCACCTACGTCAATGTATTAACAAATGATAGCATGAGTGATAATAAGCAGACAGCATACTTGGATAGAACAGTAAGCTATTACAGAGGAAGATGGTTTCAAAAACTCAAAACTTCAATTTTTTTTATACTGGGATAATGTGTTGAAGGAAATTGAATGATCACATCCACAAGATTGTGGACTCTCTCTGTCTTACCCCCACGCATGCACCCAAATCATACTTTAGCATTTGATCCAAGAGATAAATTTTTTTAGCAGAACAAGGGCTTTCTGAGTTACATCTTAAACTGAAGTGCCCTCTCAAGTTGTCTATCAAGAAGCCTAGTTCATGCCAGTATAGGTTAAAAACACATCTGGGCTGGCTTTCCTTGAGAGAACTTTGTCGACACATGCCCCATTATATTCTGAACAAAATGTTAATAAGAGCCTCCAGACAGTTTTGATGCATTTGCCCCACTTATAGCACAAAACTTAAAGTTGTATACATCCCAGCAAGTATTTTTCAATGTTACCACAGGCTTTTCTCCTTGATGGTATTAGCTTGGGCAGCCAACTGGTCAAAATCAACCTCAGGAGAATCACTGCAGATATATAGACATGCTGATTAAAAAGTTAACACGTGATAAAACCAATGAAAACACAAACTCTACTAAAATGCAAAGGTACATAGATCTTGTGAGCTCGGATAATACTGCTTCCACATCTGCAAAGTATGAAGTGATCAATCTTATGATGGCATCAGGTTCATCGGTGCTTTTCAAAGTCTGAACAGAAGCAAATTGGTCATTTACAATCCCCTGGAGAAAACAACATGAACAATATATCAACTAACAGGGTCTCTACCAGCAAAGGCAGCCGATTAAGAAATATTAACACGCGTGTCATGCTAATGAATGGCGAGATGACATGGCTTAAGAAACACCAAGTACAAAGATCTAAAAGAGAATAAGATGGAGGATTTACACAATAGGATGCAACTATTGGTAGCAGCACTATTTACAACAAGGATGATTATGCCAATAGACCCCTGAATTCTTTAAGAACGCAAGAACGCAACTGATAAAACTCTGAGATAAGTAAAATAGGGAAGCTAATACCATTTAACAAGAATGTGTATCCGCAAATAAAATATCCCTCACCTCATTTAACAATGATTGCACATATTCTTGGAGAAGACCTGTAAGAATAGGTAGAGCCATTGTCAAGAGAAAAGAAGCAGAGGAAGTTCAAAGTGAGATGCAGGAACTCTATCTCTGATGTAATGTCTTTAAGAAAAGCTTCACAAGCAAAACGAGAACTAGGATGCGATGCAATGAGAATGGCGTGTTCAGCATGCTGCCTAGCAATACTGTTCCTCATATTCAGTATATTAACTTTCGTGCCACTCTAAATAAAATATTTGTTTCAGAGTAAGTACATGTCCTTAAAAGAGCACCAAAGGATGCTAACCGTTACAACTCTAGGTAAACAATTAACTATCGGGCCTATCAAAAGGTCTATCCAAGAAAAGATAGCGAAAAAGGAAGGAAAAGAAGAACATTAAATACTTTCCATCAAGAATGTGATTTTCATGCCCTCAACTATGAGTGGAGAACCATTTGCCTTTACAACAGTGAACCAGCTTGAAAAGCTCCTGATTGGAAAAATATCACAACCTTTTTGTTGCCTAATAATTGAGGATTTACAAGAAAAGGACCATACTTTAACTGCACTTGGCTTCAGCAGAAGAAAGTTAATTATGTTGATACTTCCATGTGATCGACAAGCACTACACCACTGAGTAAGAGATACTTCTGATCATGATGAAATTTTGTCCTTCACTCATAATCATTAAGGGGCTCTCCAATTAATTCTGGCATAGGAACCTACTTCCAAATGGCGCCCACCTACTTCATGGATGCCAAGTGGCGAATGTGCAATTGTATGACTCTTCTTGTGGTCCTAGTCTTCACCATTAATAATGTAACTGTCAAGTAGAGTTGCCAAAGTATTTATTAAGGAAGCAAAATCGGAGCTATATAATGGTAAGCACTAGGATAGACCAATTAGCGGTAGAAATTTCAGAGTTGAGTTCTATCATAGCAAGCTAAGCTTGCTGTAGAATCTTAAGCTATATTGCACTTCAATAAACTGAGAGTTCAACAGGGAAGGATGCAAACATCAAAAAGACTCGTCTCAGCACCATTACTGTCATATCCAAAGCTTGTGGAAATAAGCCAAAGGGAATAATTAGAGGGTACAGCTTTGTAATCATGCATTGCCACCAAAACGATCACTCTACTACAGAAGAGGAGGTTTTTGCCTATACTCAACGATAGAATAGAATTTAACTCACGTAATTTGCAGCGTTCCTTAAAATTCAGAAAATCGAGATGGAAATCGAATATTTCAGGGAGCTCCAAAAGGATACTTAAACGAAGATTGCTTCTCCATGGGCCAAAAATGATCCCCTTAGGAGACATAAACTTTTTATCATGGAAAAATAAGGACCTTCCTTTTCAAGTTCAGGAATATAAGATCTAGAAGTTTTCTGTTTAGTTTATCATGTGACAGAAAAGCAAGGTCAAAACACATGAACAAATATTAATACACACCCCCAAAGCATTTAAGCTAACCGGCTATCCCAAGGATAAAAGATGAAAGAAAATACTCCACATCCATCATATTTAGACATCACATCGTTGATGTTATTTAGTAAAGGATTTACAGTTATATTTACCCTTAACAGTTAGATGCATGCTAATATTTTCTTCCTTCACATAATTTTGATTTGACAATGAATAAGCCATGCATTCTCTTATAGTGTGCAGCACTTTATAGGGCATCTCTAATTTTATCTCCTCAGGTTAATTCAAGAAGCATATCTGGTATCTACATTGAGAATCATAGACAGAAAGCATTAAGTCATACCATGAAATAAATCACACTATGCCTCAAGGTGTTGAACAAGTATATTATGCAACCACATGATGTTGAGTTTTTTGGTTCTAAATGACAGCTTATGTAGGGTAATAAGGATCTTCACAACTCTAGAAAACAGATATCTAACGAATTTGACCATGCAAAATGGTTCCTCATAATCATATGAACAATATACTCCCTCGTACGTCTGTTCGCCATTGTTCTGCTTCACATAAAAATAATGTGTCAAGTTCGATTTAAAGAAATTATTGCCAATACACTTTAAAACCTATTCCCGATGATATTTTACAACTAATGACAGAATAACAAGTGGGTTTTCTGTCAAAATCTAACGTCTTCTAGACACATGGTTCTAAGGGTGAGTGAATTGCGAAGCTCCAAATTCCTAATAGATCTACATTCAAGGAATATAAATAATTATTAGTAGATCGTGCTGATGTTCGTCGATTGATGTAGAGAACCAAGAATTCAACAAATGTTAATACGGCATTAATTGCATGAGACCGCATGGCAGATGCGAAGCACCGCAATAAATAGCATAAGAGACTGGATACTTTGAGAAACAGAGGAATGTACACTTTTTTGGTGCACATTGACGACAAATTTTCTTTGGCCACGCTATACAAATTATGGGGATTAAATTTTTCCATGCAGGGAGACGTCTAAATTAATATGACATCTGGAATGAAACTACTCAGAAGTTGCCAATTGCTAGGCAAATCGAGAATGGTCCGACTATATTATTGAAAATGTATGCATAGTTCCAACACAAAAGTTCAGAAACATCTGTTGCATTCTTTCACTCCCAGCTGAGATACAGAATATGAGCTAGCAACAATCATATGAGAATTGTGATATGTTCAATCAGATTAGAGCCATCTAAGGATGTCAGGACCTTTAGAAAAGAATTGAACTTCATTTCAAAATCTGCCTTCGAGCTCAATAATCTTCCTCTCAATCTGCACTTCAACAGCACAAAAAAGGGATAATGAATACAATAAACTAACTTGTATAGGCTTTCAGCCCATATTTAATGCCAGTTTACAGCACGAGAATACGGAGCAATCGGATGGACAAGTTAAGCATAGAGAACTATAAAACATGGAACAAGAAAGTCCTAAGAAAATAGCATGAGTATAAATCTGCTCCACGGTGTACATACAAACAATTAATAAATAAATCTGTTCAACAGTAAGCATAGCTAAGATGTGCCACTCTAATTATGATTTGTACAGTAACAACAGAAATATTATAAACCTGATTTGATGAAAACAATTAACTTCAGGCTATTATTTCTAATAGTACTTAGAAAGACACACTTAAACCAAATTGTCTGGTTCCTATGCATCTTCTCATGTATGGGACCCTTTGCTTTGGAGGAAGAAAAAGGCGCCAAAGGCATTTATTCCCAGTATTACAAGCATTTAGCTGACCAATAAGTGGAGAAAAAGAAATTCAACAAAAAACCATACATCACCTGCACAAGTGTCTGAAATTTTCTTTGCAGCTTTGAGAACGCACTTTTGGTCCAATATAGAGCCTGTGAACAACTGAGATGCATGACCAAAAAAAAAAAAACAACTGAGATGATATATTTAACAAAATGCCATCAACTACATTAAACTTCAAATATATAAAGAAATCAGAATAGACGGCCATAGTCCATGCCCTATTTCACTGAAAATAGCAAAGATTGAAGCGAGAAGAGTTATTCTTCTAAGATGCTGTTGTTGATTCTCTTGTTCTTCTCCCTTGAATTTGCAGTATGGTACTTGTCATCCCCTCATAACCAAGGTTTTGCAGTCCATGATGTCAGTCTTCCTTATTTTGTTGGCTTAAGCCATCTCGAACACTAATAATAATCAAGCAGTCCATCTTCATGAAGGACTTTAAAAACATTTTACAGTCTTCTTTGCCCACATCTGAAGCAATGCTTAGGAGCAAGATAATTCCTTTATGTGGCTGGCCATAAAACCATGGTCTCTTGGGTCAACATCAAGTCTTTCTCCGTTTCTTTCTCAATGCTTGGATGAGTCAGATTTCCTTCACAGGTTTCCCACCTATATGTCCCATATCAGTCTATCTATAGTTAGTACCACTCAAATTAGGAAGCTTTTCACATGATCTCCTTGACCAAATTGCACAAGGGGAATGCTACTACATATTCGTGAAAAGCTGCGGTATGACTTCTCCTGATCTTCCTTCTTTGACAAATTTCATTGTGTTTCCTTACTTTCATACCTTAAAAGTGCAATTGAACACCCTTCTGCTCGATTAGTCAGTCAAAGTTAACCACATAACCGTGAAAAACACAAAGGCCCCACATGCAATCAAAATTTTGCAACGCAGTTTCAGACAAATGAAGTTCTATGACTCCTTTAGCTGATATCTACATCTTTCCCACCAAACTTATGTGTAACTTCATGAGTGACTAAGACCGCTCTATAAAATATTTGTGACAAGTCCAGTATAACAGTGAATTGAAGTACTTGCATCACTCTGGCAGCTGATGACACCGTTAAAAACCCGCAGAAAGATTTGATTTAATCTTTTCTACCCAGTTTGAGAAGGCATGCAAACACATGCAATAGGGTAAACATTCAAGTTTGCAAACCGATTGCTTGATGAGTGGGCAGTCTATCCAGTCAAGAGAAAAGGAGTTAAAGCTCAAAGATGAATGTGGACACAAGTGATGGTAAGTGAAAAATGAATCAAATTCTGGATTCTTACTCTTCAAGACTATTCACCTCAGAAGCATGAAGAAGTTCCGCACAGGCAAGCTTGACATCCACCGCACCAATACTGAAATAACATTAAAGGGAACTGATCTGATTATGAGGGCAAGATGAGATTTCTTTGCTTAGATTTGAAAAGGAAGGGGGGGGGGAATAAGCAACAGAACAGAAAACTTTAATAGACAAAACTTCTCTTACTAATCCCAGTAATGTAGGTAATTGTTAAAATTTATACTGAAAGACTCTTTTCACCATATACTTCCTAAGATAGATAGAGTATTGAAAATTGAATGGAGTTCTTAGAATCCTGCTCTAAGAACTGGAAGAAAAATCTTCATAAATTTATGACCATAAACTATTAATTACATCGAGAGAAGGGCAGACGTCAATTAAGTTTATTACTTTTTAAGCTCATTTAATGCCAATTGATTTATTACTGTCATTGTAGACTTTAATACTGATTCTCAAAGTTTCAAATGATAAGAAAACGCTGAGTAATACTTAAACTGAATAGGGTGCATTCTTCCTACCCTTCTACCTCATGGTATCTAAGTAAATCAACTACCAGTACCAATTATTTTCCATAACTCAGCATATCTTCTATCCACAGCATAGCTATTCTCAATTGCCATTTCTTGGGCACGGTATAACAGCGATATCACAACCAGCTCAATCTTATCTAATCTGTCAATGCATGTTTCATGAATTCCATGAAAAAAAAAAAAAACATAGAGCAGTCCAGCCAAGGTTTTTTCTTGAAAAATCTTGTTCCAACAAGCAAAATATTACTAGTATGCAACTTACCATGTAATTAAAATGTGCAAATTCACTGCATATGGTACATTGGTATTTAATTTCATCAAATATTTGACAGCAAGGAAAACCAGAAGTAACTCAATTTGCATGATGTGTGAACAGCGAGAGTACCCGTCTGATCTCTCATAGAGATCACGAGCAGCAATACTGACTGCATAGAAGTTGACGTTAACTTGAGAACTGTAGGAGCAGACATATATCCCATTATGATCCATAAAATAACCCACGGAACTTAGAGCAACTGAAATACAAGGTTGAAAGAAAGTGCGGATTTACATGTGATTGGTCAAGTCGATAAATAAGTTCCGCATACAGACACAGTAGGTGATGACAGAACGCACAACAAAATCTGGTCCCATTGATTCCTTGAAAGCTTGCAATTGACAGAACTGGTCGTCGACGATACCCTGCAAAGAATGAAGGCTCATTTGCTAGTTCCCAGGCTAACAGCAGGAACAACAGCACCAAGACATACGCAAACAATAACGACCCACCCTGGTCCACGTGGACCAAACTCCCAAAAGGAGCACTCGAAGCAACCACGAAAAGTAGTGACAATTTAGGGGTGGATGTTGACTTATAAGTCACTCGACAAGAGCTCTCCCATCCTATGTAGGACTCGGAATGTCACAAAAACAATCCCTTCATTGGTTTGACTAAGTGATAATAGCTTATAAATCAACCACCATACATAAGGTGTCCGCTCATACTAGATCGTACAACTAAATCGTTTAAACGTAAACAAAAGAGCTGACAGGATCAACATCAACAAAGGCTATTCCGGATTCTCTCATGCAGGACACGTCTCCAACGTCCGTACAGAATCAGGCACATATGTTTGGCATTGCTCTCACGTTTTTTTCTTTCATATCATTCACTCGATCTTCACCCGTTTTCAGATGCTGAATCAATCATCCGACTCGATCAAACCATCTGATCTCAGAGCGGACGTCGACCAGAAATGAAAAAAACATAAAGCGGGAACGACCTCGAGGATGACCAATCCGGTGCACTCCACGGGTGGAGTAACCAGCGCACAGCATGGTTAGGGTTTCGCTCGCTCAAACACGCGTCCTCCAAACGACGAACACCGAAAATGCCGCTCGATCGGACCTCGGCTTCCAAAAGCAAAGCAAAACCGCGCCGGCTCCACCGCGATCGCGGCTCGCCAGGCTCCTTCGCGGGCGAAGAACGGGCAGACGATCGACGCCTGGAAACGCTAGAAACGCAAACCGATAGCTCGGGGGGAGGGGAAGGAAGGAAACGTCACCTCTTCGTACATGCTCCGCAGGAGGTCGCGGAGCCTGGCCTTCTGCTCCAGCGCCATCGCTGCGGCGGGAGACGGCGAGAGGGAGGGGAGGAGAGGAGAGGAGAGGAGAGGAGAGGGGCGGTGAGGGGCAGAGCGCGCGAGGAGGGGCGGCGACGACGACGGGAGAGTGCATGGCGAAGGGCGAGAAGGCGGAGCGGGAGGCGCTGAAATAGGGAGGAGCGATGTGACGGAGTGACGGCGCAAGCGAGACGGGGTGGCGGTGGTGGTTTTCGAGCGCTTCCCTCGTCACCTGGCGAGAGTCGGTGGTGGAGTGGAAGGTAACGGGCGGGGGCAAAGAAGCTTGGCTACCGGACATGACTTTGCCGTCGAGATTCGAGAAAACTACGGAATTGCCACTCCGTGCTTACTTAAGTGTTTCTGCTGTGTTTTTTTTTGGAAGAGGGGGAGTGGAGGGAAAGAGAGAGTAAAATACACCGAATTTCGTTCTCGCGAAAAATGTTAAGCTTTCTAAAAAATATTTCATTTTGATTTTCTTCGCTCTCATTTTCCCTCGATTTCGAAACAAAATATTAGGATAATCAGTTTCGAAATGGAGCCGGACATCATGGCCTCCGAATAGTTAAAGAGGAAGTTGTCTGAGGATGATGTTCGCACATGTGTTTATTCATTGATTTCTTCCAAATGAGTGGGTAGTTTTCTCATAAACATCGCATGGCTCTAAGTAGAAACTTGTTGAATCAAGCCGCAATGTTTGTTTGAATGGTCTTCACGTTAAAGATAGTTGGAAGTCCATGCGATTACGACTCTAGATTCTATCATCAACGGCCTATCCGGTACTTTAGTTCGTCGTGAACGACTAGTCGTCAGCAAATGATTGTCCGTTATGTTCCTTAACTTTATAGGAATGCTTCCAAAATTCCTTTCTTGTTTATAATATACAAGGACATTTACGGGCTATTAGTGCCGATATTTCTCCAACCGTTACTTTGAGGATCTCATTCCCTCGCAGAACATTCGAATGTAAGATCTCGGAAAGACCGACACTTGGCATTGTTTGCGACCCGTGTTAATCCAAAGCAGGTAAGCCTCGTCACCCATGCCCCACTCAAGTACCAGAGGTCTAGAATATCGATCAAATATAGGGCTATCGACTTTGGAATTTTTGGAACCCTATCTTTTGTTGGCAAGTTTCTATTTTATTTATTTCTTTTATTGCAGGTAAATCTTTCATAATGTATTCTTGGAATTATAAAATACCCACCTAAGCTTAATATAAATATACAACAATTTCTGTCTCAACATGGCATCAACGGCCATCTAGGGCTTATGCCCCTTTCAGCCCTAACTTTCTTTTTTCTTTCTTTCTTTCTTTTCTACAAGGGTGGTCGGCATGGCCCTGGAGAATCCTGCCGCCACCACCATAATCGTTATTACAAACCCATCTTCAACACTTCCTACATTCAAATCTACTCACCGCTTTCTTTCTTTACGTCTTACAACATTCAATTACTTGCTACTAAAAGCACGTGTTGTCCTGTTTCACAAGAGACAAAATCTCTATGGTCATATTAATGGGATCAAACCGTGTCCCTCTGATGCAACCCAAGCAGCTTTCTAGCAACAATAAGACGCTTCTGTCAAGAGTCTTCTAATTGCGTCCCTCTCAAGATCGAATTTACCTCTCATTCTTGATGAATCAATTAGCAAACCCATGTGGGATGCTCTCAATGCCTCTTTTGGTCTTCTCCTTAGTCATGAGAGTATTAAGGCATTCCAAGAGTTGTAAATCTCTAAACCTTTTTCTCAAGCTAACTCTACAACAACCAACTTTGTTCAACGAGATTCCTTTATCTCTGCATCCACCCCTTGTGGTTCCTCTTACCCTGGCTGTGGTTAGTCCAGAGATCGTGGGGGGTCATGGTGGTTGCTTTGGCAGTGGTCGTGGTGCTCAACAAGGTTGGCTATGGCGTTCCATCTGTCGACGTATAAATCACCCTGCTGTCACATATTATTATCGCCTTCTAGGTATGCCTTACTACATGCTCTCTACGCATACCCCTTCATATACTTCATCTTATCGACCCTCTTACTCTCTCAATGCTAGCTTGGGCCATGTATTTCCCCCTTCTTTTACCTTTGCCTGCCAACACCCTACCTTCGTACTCTGACCAAGGTGCCTCCCATCATGTCATGCCAAATATACAATTCCTCTCTTCTTACGAATCTCATAACGGATCGGATCAACTACGCGTGGGAAATGGTAAGTGTCTCAAAATCACTAATATTGGTATTTCTTCTATTCCCTCCTCTATTTCAAATCTTTCTTTACGTTTGAATGATGCTTTTCAAGTCCCTGATATTTCTAAGTGTTTAATTTCAGTTCAAAAATTTGCGACTGACAATAATATATTCTTTGAATTTTATCCTACCCACTTTCTTGTCGAGAATCCAGTGACTAAGGCAGTTCTTCTTTTTGACTCGAGTAGTGGTGGTCATTACACTATACTGCAACAACCTTCGATGCTTATTGCTAGTATTGCAAAACAGACTTCTATGAATGGCTAGAATCAATGTCTTGGCCATTCCCATGAGCATGTTTTATGATTTATGATTAAAGAGAACAATTTGTCACGTCAGTCCACATGGTTGAGTCCGTTATGTACAACTTGTCAATTGGGCAAGGCTAAATGTGAGTCATTAGGATTGTTTCCAACTAGTAGTTCGTTTCCATTGGATTTAATTTATGGTAATGTTTAGGTCCTTCTAATTTTTTTCCAATTGATGGTCATCGCTATTTCATTATTTTGTTGATAACTACACAAAATTTATTTGGTTTAATCCTCTTAAAGCAAAGTTAGATGTTTCCTTTATTTTTCTTATTTTTCAATCTCTTGCCGAACACCATTTTTCACGAAAAATAAAAGTTGTTCAAATGGACTAAGGTGGGGAATTTTGTACCATTCCCTCCTTTTTCTCAAAAAATTGGCATTGCTCACGGCCTCTCCTCCCCTCATACCCATGAACAAGTGAAGGGTGGTTGACCGTCGTCATAGGCATATAGTTGAAACCGGTTTAACATTATTAGCTCATGGATCTGTTCCTCAGTAATATTGGCATTACGTATTCAAAACGATGGTCAACCTCATTAATCGAATGTTGTCCAATGTCATTAATCGCATCTTCCCCTTTCAAATAGTTTACAATCACTCTTCGGATTATTCCTTTTCAAAAATTGTTGGGTGTCGCTCCTTTTCATATCTATGTCCTTATAACGCTCACAAGATGGATCTCCTCTCAGTTCCTTGTATTTTTTTTTTTCAGGATCTGGCCCTTCTCACAAAAGCTACCACTGTCTTGACCCTATCACCAATCATTTATATATTATCAACATGTTTATTTCTATTGAAAATGTTTTCCTTTGACACTCCTTCCATTCTCGGTCCATCATCTAATTCTTCACTTCCTATGCATAGCCTGATACCATGTCTTCGGTCCCTATTGGCGTTCATCCTCCTACCACTATAGTGAGATCACAAACTCCTACACCGGCTCCCGTAGTGTTGTCTAATATCGATTCATCCACCTCACGTGCCTTAAGAACCATATCTCTCTATGACATTTATCATCCCCCCTCCCCATCGGCCTCTCCACCATCGCCACTACCCCTAACTAGGCCAACATGCACTCACATCATGTAATTTTACTCTCGTCCTCCTCAAATTAATACCTCCTCCACCCCCTCAACGAACCAACCCCATTCACCCAAGCCAACAAATTTTTATAAGTGGAATGCAAGTATGACTAACGAATTTAATGCCTTGTTAAAAAATGACATATGGTCTTTGGTTCCTCGCACTTCTTCTATAAATCTTGTTGGATGCAAAAGGGTTTATAGAATTTAGCACAAAGCAAATAGCAATCTTGAGCCCTATAAAGCTCGCTTGGTCGCTAAGGGTTTTCATTAGCAATAAGGTTTGAATTATACATAAACCTTCAACCCAGTTGTAAAAATTACTACTGTTCACTCCATTTTATCTCTTGCTATCTCTCAAGAGTGGCAACTACGACAATTGGATGTGCACAATGCCTCCTTACATGGGGCTCTCTATGAAGAAATGTACATGTAGCATCCTCTTGGGTTTGAGGACCCAACTCGTCGTGACTATGTTTACAAGTTGCATCATTCTCTATATGGTCTCAAATAGGCTTCGGGAGCCTGCTTTCAACAATTTTCATAGTTTTATGCTTCAATTGGGATTCTTGGTATCACAAACAGATCCCTCATTATTTATAAATTGAAGAGGCATTGATGTCATTTATGTTTTGATCTATCTTGATGACATTCTGGTTACAGGTTCTCACGCCCCGATACGGAATCACAATCGATGCTTGATGATCGACCATGACCCGAACGAACCCGTGACTTGCGGAAATAAGTTAGTACGTCCCGTTCTTTTTATTCAGATGCGCAAGTGGAAGCAAATCGAAATAAATCATCACAAGAACAACATGAGCAAACCATCACACATTATATTTACATGATCATGCTTATTTTAACAAGCTCATCTCCAGGGCCCTTGCAAACCACACATGTATCTTACATGCTTATTTCAAAAGTATTTTTCTGCACACAAGCTAACTATGGACAAACAAAATTTTGGCTTAGTGATCTTATTTCCACTACTTCATTTTCTCGTGCTCCAAACTCCGTTCACTAGCTCGCTGGCCTCCCCGTAACTTGTCCGCCTGGCAAACCTACACCCTACTCGCGGCGTACCCCGGAGCCGGCCCACCTTTTCTGCTAAAAGGGCCATTGAACCTGCGCAAAGGTCCGATTAAGTCTCCATTTGACCAACGATACCATGCCACATACATGTGGGGGATCAACTCCTCGAGGCCCTCATCCACCATCACGTGAGTCGTAACTCAGTGTTAGGCGCGGCGTTCACGGGCGTCAATCACAGTGAGCACTTCGGCTTGCATTTCCATGAGGTTACCAAAACTGGTCAAGGGTGATGCCATCCTACAGACCTGAAAAGGAAAATAACGGGAGATGAATCGGGGAGACTCAATACTTGAACTCACTAATGCCAAGCGAGGATGAATCAATCGTCGTTGACATGAAATAGCTCTTACCGCACCTGTATCGATGGCAAATCCATAGCAAAGTTTATGCCAACAAATAATAAAAGAACATCAAGCATGGCTATGCATGTGAACATCACTAGACAGGTCTCAGTTTTTATCTTGAGATGTGAACGTCAACATCAAATACAAAACATAAGTAAGCCATGAAAAGAAACATCTACAACCAACCAAAGGACCAAACACGATCCAAGCAAATCACGTCACAACGTATCTCATCTTCCTTTCCCGATATTAGGGAATTTACTTACTCAAACGATAAAACTAGAACACGTGAGAAACAAATAAAGCAAGAGGCGTGTGGCTTGAGCACGTGAAAGGTGGGTTTCAGGCGTGAACTTCCTTGGTGGCCGAACAACAAGAGGAAAAAGGAGAAAGGTCGATGAGTTCTTGGCGTGAAAAAGTGGGGAGAGATGGTGATTGGTGTGGGGCTTCCAAATCAAGTGGGGGCCTTCTCTATATATAGTGGTCTATGCTTGAGTTATAAAGAAGAAATAAGGTCATCATGAAATGACCCCTAAAGTCAAGTATCATTATTAGCTTAATTTGGAAATCTTGGGCATTAATGAACAATGGCCAAAAAGTATGATGAAGTGATCTTGCAAAATCTCAGTCATTAATAGCCATCTTTCTCTCTTTCTCTCTCTCGGTTGAATTTCTCCCTCTCGGCTTTCCCTTACTTGGCCGATCTCCTCCTTTGTCCTTTGCTTATTATTGGTGATAATGAGTCACCATGCTTCATTTATGGAAGTAGACAACTCAGTTGATCACCAATTATGGATGGGAACACCTAAGCAAGGCACTAATAATGGTGGTTTCTAGATGAAGATTTGACTTGTCAAATTTTTGTCTTCTAGTGTCCTCTCATTTCCGAAGCGTAAGGCCAATCCTTGGTCCTTTACAAGTGCTAGTTATACTAAAAAAAATTGGATCAATCGGGCTACACAAAATCGACTAATCGACACTTAACTCTTAACCCCACATCATATTTATTCAACTTGTTTTCCGAGGGTTTTCCACAATAATTCATCCTCATTAATCCCATTCAATCCTCCAAATATGACCAAACACAACCAAGCAAAAATCCAAGTCCAACTGTGCAAGTTCAGGTTAATCGGGTTGCCCAGGCGTGTGGCCTGTGCAATAGGGCCTGACCAGGTGTAAGGCTGGGCATACTGTCGGGCCGCATGGGCACATGGCCAGGCACGTGGCTGAGCATACGGGCACAATGCCAAGCTGCACGAGCAGTGCATCGAGCACGATGTCGAGTCACATGAACAAGGGACCGATTCATGGGCCCAGCACATGCATTGGCTCATGAATGGGCACAATGTATGGCTCATGATCAAGCCTCTTGGGCACAGAACTGGGTCGGAGCCGGATCTGACAGGCACATCGCTTGGCACAAGGATTAAGCACAATGATTGGTACACGGCCGAGCATTTAACCAGTTCGTGGCCTGGCTGATGGGCACAATGGCCAATCATGTCTGGGCACAAGGCCCGGCCGACACGACTGGCACATAGCCTCGTTCGCGGACAAGCTACTAAGCTCGTGACCTGGTATATAACTCGTCCATGGCCTACCTGACTCAACGCAACGGTCCATGGCCGATTCCCGACTGGTGTATATTTGAGTATTGATGACCCATGGTCGATTCTCGGTTGTCGTATAGCCTCGTGAAATCCAGTACCCCGAAATTAACTCATGGTCATACATAACCGATGCACGACCGTGCGGTATCACTCGCGACTGACACATGCTGACACAAGACTGATCTATAATTATCCCGGACTGTTCCACTAACAGTCCTTATGGTCGAAGGGTCGATTTACAGTCACTTCACTCTAATCAAATTACGTGATTTGAGAGTCATTTCACTGTCAATCCCTAGGCCAATTCATAGACAATTTTTTGATTGAACCACGACCAACCCTTAGTATACTCGTTCCAACCATATTGTTCATTCCATTATCGACCCTTGGCTCGGAATGTTTGCCATTCCATTACCATTCACCTTAGGCCATTTTGGTTCCAAATTCGGAGATGTCACACAGATAATCCATCTTCTACTATTAGTGCAATCTTGTAGAAATTGTTTGTAAAGTTCTCCAATAAGAATCTCGGCCCACTGCACTTCCTTGGGATAGAGGTTATCCCTCACTCTAAAGGGCTATTTCTCTCTCAATGATGTTATGTTGATGATCTTCTTCACCGGGCTTGGATGTCTGAGTGCAAGCTTATCCAAACTCCTATGGCCACGACTACAAAACCATTTGAGAAAGGGAGTGCTCTGATGTCTCATCTTACTCTATATTGGTCTATAGTTGGTGCCCTCCAATAGGTGACATTGACAAGACCATATCTCTCCTTTGCCGTTAATAAAGCTTGCCAATTCATTCATGCACCGATTGAAGACCATTGAAAAATGGTGAAATGCATCTTGCGCTATCTCAAACATATAAGGTTGTTTGGTTTGCTTCTTTCTTGATCCAATGATACTACTTGCAACATTTTCAATGTGGATTGGACTGGTAGCTTTGATGATGGGAAGTTAATTGGAAGGTATGTTATTTTTCTTGGTCCTAACTTGATCCTTGCAGCTGTAGAAAACAACGAAGCATAGCGCGCTCTTTCACACAGTCAAAGTATAAAAACCATTACCGATTGTGCAGTAGAATTCATCTAGCTTTAGTCACTCTTTTAAGAGCTTGGGTTCCCTCTTCAAGGTCCTCCCATCCTTTGGTGCAATAATATTGGTACCACTTATCTATCTGCAAATTTAGTTTTCCATTATTGTACCAAGCATGTTGAAATTGACTTCCAATTTATCTGTGATCGTGTCACCAAATGACAACTCAATGTGCAGTTTATCTCCACAACTGATCAACTAGCTGATACTCTCACCAAAGTTCTTCCCACGGCACATTTTGAATTTTTATGAGATAAGTAGAAGATTTGCGTTCTTGACCCTTTTCACTTGAGGGGTTGTATCAACCAAATATAGGGCTATCGACTTTGGAAGTTTTGGAACCATATCTTTGAAAGTTGGAAAATTTCTATTTTATGTATTTCTTTTATTGCAAGTAAATTTTTCAGAATTTGAAAAAAAAATTATGACTCTCAAGTGAGCATCATACGAAAGTTATGGTATTGGTAACATCCTTATATCCAACTTAATATAATCGGAGCGTGTTTTTAGTGAGAAGCATAAAAAGGTGAACAAGTACTTCAAGCTCAGCTACTTGGAATTACCAAAAACATCAATTGAATCTTTTTTTTCTTCTTCCATGGCTAGTTGCCAGTACCATCTAAGCTTAACAGAAATATACAATAATTTCGGTCTTAACTCAAAAGATGCATGCACTACATAATGCTTCTAAAGATTGGTTCGGGGGATCCTTAAAACTTGCTATTCCATGATTTCCCGTCAAATCTATGTTGAAATTACGAACTCAAGTTATTCCGTAGCAGCAGCAACAAGATCTGGAGTTCTTACACATCCAATCTATACCAAGGAGTACATGTTGAAAACCATTTGATAACATGTGCAATCGCACCAGCTATGGTGAATGAAAATGGAATGGGTGGTTGCTAAACAGTTTGTGCTGCGTTGAACGACAACAATTGTCTTTTTTTGGCTATGGTCTTGTCTATCGTCATAAAGAGCTCATCGTCCTTCCATTCTACTTGACCTCCACTTGCTTTCCTTTTTTGGAAAATTTTTGCATAGGTTGGGAGAATCCAAAGCCTCAAATCTAATTCACTGGCGTCGAAGAAGACGCCGAGCCCAAAGAATGCCCACAACAGCCGCCGACAATGGCAGACTCCTTGGTCGTCACGACCTTCCTTGTCAACCCATATGGCCCACCACCACAACATTTCAACACCGCCGAGGCTCGAGGACTTGTCCTCGAAGACCCTCCACCACCAAGGGGATTCGTCTCTCAACAGTCACCAACCGTATCCTTGACCGAAGCAAGAGTCGGTCATGGACCAGCCCTCGGAAGGGTTGCCGGATCGTCTGCAGTGGTCAATGGTCGTGGACAAGGGATGTCCAAATGTGCTGTTTTGGTTTTCAGGCCAAAGAGCTATAATAAACTTGAAATTATCCATTGTCAAGCATCATTTTCCCAAAATCTAATGTATTATTCTTGACCACAAACTCCGGAGCTATGCCAAGTTCAAGAACAATCCTTCAAAACACCACTCAGAAAATAAGGTGCAAGCATGAGTGAGTTCCAAATAAGGTATAAGATCTTAAGTACAAATGAGAGAGGAAAAAAGAAGTAGAAGTCCTATTCGAGATTTATTAAATTGCTAAATTTGCAATTATCGCGATTTACTTTGAATTTCACCTTCTTATGTGTAAATTTCTGCAACATACGATCGTTATATTTAAGGAAAATTTCAATTGAGGACCCAAAGTGGGTCTTTTTTCTCAAAAAAGGACTCCAAGTGGATGTGTCTCAATTAAGGGCCCAAAGTGCCCAAACCTGTCTCAAATAAGAACCTCAACTCACTGGCCGACGAGTGTGAGACATTTCTAGTGTCAAAATAAGGGCAATTTCGTCTTTTTCTTTTCTTTTCCGTTCTTTTTTTTCTTTTTCCTTTTTTCTTTTTCTCTCTTCCCTCTTGTGGCCATTGTCGGCGTCGTCCACTGGCCTTAGGCAAGGGCCGCCTTCGCTGATGTCGGGCGACGGGCGCCCTCGCCAGCCCAGGAATTGGGCGAGGGTCGCCCGCCACCGTTGCAGCTCTAGACCCAGAAGAGAAACAGAAATAAGAACAAGTTTTGACCTTTGACGCTAATTGCTCGTTGCAGAACCAGACCGAAAAATGAACTTGCAAAAACGGGCAGATGGGGAGCACTTTTACCGTTCACTGGGACCAGAGGAGACGGAGAAAGAGGAGCCCTACGTCATCCTCCGGTTGGGGTCGGCCATGGCGATTGGAGGGAAGCCCAGGGGCTAGAGATGTCTGCGGAGGGAAGGGGAAGATGTTTGTGTAGATCTGGGCAGGCGAGGGCGAGGGCGGTTCTTGCCCGCCCAGGCGAGGGCGGCCGTCGCCTGACGCCGGTGAAGGCGGCCCTTGCCTAAGGCCGGCAGATGTCGCCAACGATGGCCACAAGAGGGAAGAGAGAAAAAGAAAAAAGGAAAAAGAAAAAAAGAATGGAAAAGAAAAGAAAAAGACAAAATTACCCCTATTCCGGAGCTGGAAATGTCTCTCGCTGGCCGGCTGGCGAGTTGAGGTCCTTATTTGAGATAAGTTTGGGCACTTTAGGTCCTTAATTGAGACACCATCCACTTAGGATCCTTTTTTGAGAAAAGAGACATACTTTGTGTCTTTAATTAAAATTTTCCCGTTATATTTATGAGAATTTGCACTATTATAGGCATTATTAGATTTCGGAGGGCTCGTTCTCTTTAAAATTAGGAACCCACCCTTCTTCTCATTACATGATTTCGTTAAAAGTATGTCAAAATTGTTTGGAATTAATATAACAGAATCATAAAATGATGTTATCATGGTCGATTGTATAGTAACTAGAAAATAGTACATATCACGAAAGGACAATTTGATTTACAAAAATTAATTCCTATTTAATTTTTTTTACAAATGTGTACTTTCAATCGAGTATAACACGCCGTGTGTCTTTTACGTGTATAATTCGGTTCGCTCCAAAATCAAGAGTATTTTTCCAAAAGTTGAGTTGAGAACCGTGATGAAAAAGAAGAAGCTTAATCCTAAATTGTAATCCTAATATAGTCTAATACCCCTTTCAAACTTAAGTTGACTCGGAAAAAGTCAACTGGAGTTAGGTCCAAAAAATATCTAAGGATTTGTCTTGGTAAAAATATTAGTAGCTTGGTTTGATTTCAATGTGTTTGGTGTGCTCATGAAAAACATTAGGGTTAATAGTACGAAAAATCCCAAATTGATATACATGTGACAAATTTACCCAAAACTAATTTTTTTCCCACAAAAAATTAAAAATTGATATATGTGTGATAATTTTACCCTTCGTTAGTTTCCGTTAAATTTTACCGTCCAATTTCTAAGTTGGATGACCCGTGGTAGTCGACGGATGTACTGGTTTAGGGTTTTACCCTCCGTTTGTCACATATGTAATAGTTTTTTATTTTTCATCGTATTAATTCAATTTAATGGAGGGTAAATTTGTCATAAATGTACTAGTTTAGGGTTTTTGGTGGTTAAAAAAATTAATTTTTGGTAAATTTATCACAAATGTACCGGTTTAGGATTTTTCATGATGAAAAAATTAGTTCGGAGTAAATTTATCACAAATGTACCAATTTGAGGTTTTTCGTGATATTAACCCAAAACATGATTATGTGCTATTTGGATAGCAGTTCCATTATTGTAGTGACCGACTATTTCGCTATTATGACATACTCTTATGTCTTCTTAAAGGTTTAAACTAATAGGTGGAGAGAGATCACATTACTAAGAGCATATAAACCCCATTGTAGGTGATGTGGTATACTTCAACGCTCCCTCTCACATGCAAGTTGAGTTGAATTAGGACTAACACGTGGAATTTGAATAACATGGTAAATGCATACACGAAAGAGGCGGGACCTGCCTATGATACTAAGTTGAGAATCACTATGAAAGAGAGAGGAAATGCGATATTGCGCACATTCAAAAATGAAGAATACAATACCCCCATATGTAAAGTGAGAATACAATTAAACTTAAATTAAAAACTAACTTAAAAATAGAAACAAGTTGGATAAATGTGCGGAAGATGGAAGTTTTTGTTTGAAAATCACGTATGCACGCATGCTCTATATATTAGCACAAGTATATTGCTAATCGATATTTCAATCGACCGCGATCCAAGATAACACGTAGACGACAACATAGTGAAAGAGCAATTGGGTTTTTGTTCGTTAATGTTTACCATATAATGGTACGAAGGCCGATTCACAAAATGATACGATAGATCCTTACGGAATGCTCGCGACTTACCAAATCGCTTTATACATCGGTTCTTGTGGTCTTGGCGGTTAAGCCCATAGCATGTTGCTTCTGCCTTCTATTAGTTTCATGTCAATGACCAAGGAGCGTTCGCACGATTCTTCTTGTTGTGAAGGCTACGCAAAGCCAAAATAGGGCAAGTCGGGGGAGTGTCGAAGGCCGCCGGCTTGCGTACCAAAGCAGAAAGGGCCTCCGTCTCAAGACTTGCGGCGAGTGCTTCTCATGATGGACCCCGGAAACGGAGTTGACCAATTTCAGCCACGTTGCACACGTTCTATCCTTTTCTTTTCATTCTCTACGGCACAGAACCTCTCGCTTCAACGTGCCATTTCCATCGCACACGCACAAGCACACGCATCATCGCCATTTCCCCGTATGGCCGTCGTGATTTTCCGGTGACCCGGAGTTGGACCAGAGCCGGGAGTAACTCCCCGCTTTATAAGCAATTGAAGGTTACACTAGACTGGCTTCCTTTCCGATCGCAGATTCATATGGTCCGGCTGCAATCCTACCGAACAAGTTCCAGTCCTTGACTAGAGACTAGGGCTGTCCTTTTCGGATATGCCCGCAAACGGCGGATGCTTCTTAATTTCGAAAAACTTATTCTGGGTATACAAATAATCGGCAACTCGCCGGAAACTTTACTGGATTGAATTTTACTCCAATATGCAGATACAGATCTAATAGCTGAAAAAGGACGAGGCCTGGAGTGCTGGAAGGGGTAGATATTAATAAAATGAATGCTTTCTCCAAGAGAAGTATTCAACCGCATGTACAATATACCGGTCTCTGCAGGTTCCAGTGTTCCACCCAGTTTTGGAATACAATACTGCAATTTGCAACTAGCAAGTGGTAATAAACTTATGCTAAAATAATCTCCTAATTGACGCCTCCAATCTCTTAAAAAATGGGCAGTCTAATTTCTAAATAAGCTTTACATTGCGTATTTGCAAGAACTTGAGTGGTTAACTTTGGGATTAATCCCATCCCTTGGTGATACCTATGCAAATAATACTGTAATGTATGTAAAGTAAAAGATTTTTCAATACCGTATGAAGTGGCGCGGAAGAAAAATCACATCTCCAGCCGATTCTACTTGATGTCTTACCAGACAAGCCACACTCACAAGGTCTGTCCATCTTCGGGCCCGGGTCATCTAGTCGGGGTCAGCCACATTTTCGAGAAGATAGATATAGAACTTCACTAAGTGTGTCAATTGACACAATAATGAGTCTAATGGTGTTATCATACTATTCTCACTGGGGCGATTTTCTTTTGCATTTTTCTTTTATTAAGTTATATAATCTCGACCAATCGTGTAAACTAAAACCTTTTACACATACGGCACTGTAGAGGAAATACTCACACCTTAACAAAGAATGGAAAAGAAAAAACAGACGTGCTATTGTTTGAATTCTATGTGAGAAAAAAGTCCGTTTCCCATCGTCCGCGTATGAAACAAGAGTCAAATACTCAAAATTATAACTCAAATCAAGCTTATTGGTCTCTTTTAAACCTTATTAAGGTCATTTCGAAAAGTCCAAACGATGTAGATTGGGGACATTTGACTTGCAATTCTAAAAAGGACCTCAGGAAGACTTGACGGGAAATCAAAGTACTTCATAGCCCGCACTTGATTTCGTCAAAGATGCAATGGATCTTTGGCAACATTCCTAGTTTATATAAAAGGAAACCAAAGCCGAGACCCAATACCCACCAAGTAACCCAACCTCACACAACAAGCTTAACCGCTTGAGATACAGTCAAGAAAATGGCTAAACTAACGGCACGGTTGGCCATGCTCTTGGTCGTCCTCCTCTTCGTCGTCGCAGCCGATGCAGCCCCGGCCAAGAAAGTGCAGTGCACGGACCCTGGATTTCCTAATTGCGTTTCCGATGGCATCTTCTCCTGTCCCTCCGGATGCCCTCAAACCTGTACCATGAACTGCAACATCTGCTCCCCCGTCTGTCCGAGGAGCCCGCCTCCACCGGCATCGCCGCCGCCTCCGCCCAGGAAGAGATTGCCTCCCCCGCCCAGGAGGAAATCGCCACCACCCCCTCCGCCCCATCACACCCATCCGTCACTGCCGCCCCCTCCCTCGGGAGTAGTTTCGGGACAACAGGCAGCGAGGTGCAAGAACAAGAACTACCCCCTGTGCTATGGAATTGAATTGCCTTGTCCCGATGGCTGCCCCTCTCAGTGCGAAGTGGACTGTACCATCTGCACACCTGTCTGCAGTAAGCTTTTCTTTGCCCGTTTGGATCCATCATCATTTATAAAAGAACGTCCTAATTCTTACACAATCAAACTGGGAAACTCTGGTAAAGTTCATAAATGTTCAAGATATTTCTTTCATTTGGCATGCAATTCAGTGTTCTATATATAAATGACTACGATCATTTGATTTTATTAAGCTGAATCTGTTAGCCTATAGTTTTAGATAATAATTATTGTTCTTGGTTTCATCACTCTTCATTTAGATGGTCTAGGGCAATGGCACGTCGCAAAATGTCAAATATATTGTTATGCGGTCTATTGTAATGGATTTAAAACTGAGACTTTAATGTCGCTGTTCGTGTTCAAACGTGATCAGGTTGCGACCGGCCAGGTGCAGTCTGTCAAGACCCGAGATTCATCGGCGGCGACGGCATAACCTTCTTCTTCCACGGCAAGAAGGACCGGGACTTTTGCCTGGTTTCTGACTCCAACATTCACATCAACGCTCACTTCATCGGAAGACGAAACCAGGACACGAAGAGAGACTTCACATGGGTCCAATCTCTAGGAATGCTCTTTGGCACGCACCAGCTCTTCATCGGCGCCAAGAAGACAACAACCTGGGACGACTTCGTGGACCGCCTATCCATAGCCCTCGATGGACAGAGCGTCTACCTCCCCGAAGCTGAGGGCGAGAAATGGCAATCCACATCATCGGACGTATCCATCACGAGATCGCGGGACACCAATGCTGTGGAAATAGAAGCGAAAGGGAACTTCAAGATTAAAGCAGTTGTGGTGCCGATCACCGAGAGAGATTCGCTGATACATAACTACGGCATTACACAAGAGAATTGCTTTGCACATCTGGACTTGAGCTTCAAGTTCTACTCGCTTAGCGCGGATGTTACTGGTGTTTTGGGCCAGACTTATGCCAAGAACTATGTGAGCAGGGCCAAGATGGGAGTCACCATGCCGGTTTTGGGCGGCGAGCGGGAATTCGCCTCCTCGGGTATCTTTGCAACTGACTGTGCTGCTGCCCGGTTCCTCGGCGAGCTGACCCCAAGCGACTCAACCAAGAATTTCAACTACGGGGATCTTAACTGCTCCAGCGGGGAAGATGGCCCTGGGGTCGTTTGCAAAAGGTAGAGAGATCTTCGCATCTCAATAAGGGAACCACCATGAAGCTCAAGTACTTTTTACATTTGATATTTGATGCATGCAATAAAGGTCAGAGTCGAAGCAGTGATATTTGCGTCTGACCAGTTTCATATGGTCTTCTCGTATTTACTCTTTTCGTGAATAACAGACAGTATTCAATAAACGTGATTACTGAGGACGAATTGCCCTTTATGTGAAGCAGGATATAAGTTAAGCTCCGCTAATCAATGTACTGAACAGTTCTCTCTATGATATTTTTCTTTCATTCATTTTTATATACGAAACAGGAAATTATTTTTAAGAAAATATTTTTCACATCATTTATTTTTTGTGAAACAAACGGAGCCTAAATGACAAAATGAAAAATAAATAAAGGGAGTTTTACTATAAGTTGCTGTTAGAAAGTTCAATTCAAAACTTTAAAGGACATGTTTGTTTAAACTTAAATAAAGATGAAAGTTACTCTTTTTTTTCTTCCATGTTAATATTCTAAGATTATTTTCAAATTCTAGAAAATCTTTAGAAGAAATTGTATATCAATTTATGTGTTGAAATATTGTCGTACATCGCTTGATAACGGATCATATTTACTCTTTATATCCATATTGTTTCCCTTTACATATCAACATAAGCTTATGAGTTGAATTTCTTGACTCTGTATGAAATAAGTCGCTATTAAGTGAAAGGATATTACATGTATAAAAGGCCTATATGAACTCATAGACAGGCAATGCATCCAAAAATTTAAATTATTAGATGGAGTTCTATATAAGCACCGCAAATAAATGATATTTAACGGATGATATTATTTTATTTAGCCCATTTGTCATGCAACTAATAAAAATACCTTGCAACTCGGATCAAGGGTTAAAAAAGCATCAATTTATATTTAATGATCGTGGTGCTCTTCTCTTTCTGCGTGAGTCCAAATCGTCGATTAAGTTGTATTTATCATATACCGTATTTGAGGGAAAAAAAACCGATTTGACTAAAATATAAAGGAAAATTATAGGATCTTATATTTGAAAAATCATGTGCTAAACACGTGCCAACGAAAAAATGCATAAGAGAAGTCGTTTTTCCAATTTAAGCTTGTTGTTTTTGATCCATGAAAAATGTTTCGTACATTGATTTAATTGTACTAAAGTCGAAAAACAATTTTTGAAAACATAATTTTTAAGGGATCCTAAGAGCGCGCATAATAATCATTCTGTTTCTTTATTTTTTTTTTGGTTCACAGGAACAGATTTGAAATAGAAATTCGTTTGCTAATTCAATTTCATTTTTTCTATTTTCGGAATAAATTTTTAATCTAAAAATAGATTTGGAATTAGAATGAAAAGTAAAAATTTTCTCCCTTTCTATTTCTATAACAAAAAGAGAAAAAAAAAAACTCCTCTCGTTACTTGCCCTTGCTCCCACCATTTGCCACTCGTCGGCTGTTGCCACCCTTGTGATTACTCGCTCGTTGCCGACCGACTATCACCTCCCGCCGCCCCCTACCTCCTGTTGTCGATTGCCTATCGATCACCGGCTATTGCCACCCCCAGTGGCCGCCGCCTCTCGTCGCCACCCGATGTCACCAGCCACCCCCTACCGTCGGCCGTCGCCTCTCGTCACCGCTTGACATCGCCTGCTATTGGATGCCGGTGAATGGAAAAAAGTGTAAGAGGAAAAATTTCGTATCGTTATTAAACAAATTTCAATTTTATTTCAGGAAGAGAAATTTTATATTGTAATTAAACATGTATCTCTTTTCAGAAACTTGTAGAAGGAACAGAAAAAGGAAAAATCAAAATTTTATTTCTGAAACTTATCATTTACGCCATATGTATCTCCCATTCTCAATAGAATCAAGGGTTAATACCACCAAAAACCCTAAACTGGTACGTTTGTGATAATTTTAGCCCGAACTTTTTTTTTTTTTTTTTGGTAAGGATAAGGAGGGATGATGATAATCCCGAACTTTTTTTTTTACCACAAAAAACCCAAAACTGGTATACATGTGACAATTTTACCCTAAACTTTTTTTTTACCACCAAAAACCCAAAACTAGTACACCTATGATAATTTTACTCCAAACTGGTAAACCCGTGACAAATTTACCCTAAACTATTTTTTTGACCAGGAAAAATCTCAAACTGATATACCCGTAACAATTTTACCCTGAACTAATAAATTTTTAATATTATTATTATTTATTTATTCAATTTTTTTATTTTCATTTTGTCTTTATCTTCAACCTCTGGTCGGTCGCCGAATCGGCGACCGGCCAAAGGAGAAAGCCGGCGAGATCAACCTTGTCGGCGTAGGCGAGGGCTGCCCTCGCTCGACTCAGGCGAGGGCTGCCCTCACTGGATCTAGCAAGGGCGGCCCTTGCCGGCGTCGGGCGAGGGCTTTCCTCACCCACCCAGGCTAGGTCGGCCCTCGCCGGCATCAAGCAAGGGCTATCCTCGCCCGCCCAGGCGAGGTCGGCCCTCGCCCGACTCGGGAAAGGGCTGCCCTCGCCGGCGTCAAGCAAGGGCTATCCTCGCCCGCCCAGGCGAGGTCGGCCCTCGCCCGACTCGGGAAAGGGCTGCCCTCGCCGATGTCGGGCGAGGTCGCCCTCACCTGGGTGGGTGAGGACAGCTCTCGATCGACGCCAGCGAGGGCCGCCCTTGCCCGACTTAGGTGAGGGCCGACCTCGCCTGGGCGGGCGAGGATAGCCCTCGCCCGATGCCGGCGAGGGCCGACCTCACTAGATCCGGCGAGGGTTAGGCGAGGGCCGACCTTGCCTGGGCGGGCAAGGATAGCCCTCGCCCGACGCCAGCGAGGGCAGCCCTCGCCCAGCAGCCAGTGGGGCCAACCTCGCCGGCTTCAGCCTCTAGCCGATCGCCAGACTAGCAACCGGCCAGAAGTTGAAGATAAAGAAAAAAAACAAAAAAATTAATAAAAATTCGAAAAAATAAAAAAAAAATAATATTAAAATTTTAGTCCAAGGTAAAATTGTCACGGTTGTATCGGTTTTGGGTTTTTTGTAGTATGTTCATGGTAAAAGTGTCACAAGTGTACAAGTTTTAGATTTTTTGGGATATGTTCGGGGTAAAATTGTCACACGTGTACCAGTTTAGGATTTTTGGTGGTATTAACCCTAGAATCAATATACTTTCAATATATCGATGAAATGAGCATTTTTTTTTGTTAGCTAAAATAAACAAGTGACGCGGCCATTCGTAGACAATAGTGATCATCTTCCTCTCTGTCCGGCAAGGGTTTCGAAATGAGTTCCTTCTTCTTCTTCCTTGAACGACAGAACGCCACACGCGTCCGGCAGGCCTGCTCGAGGTCGCAAATCGTAAAGCTGACAAGCGGGTTCCGGTGACCCCCTGGTATCGGACAACCTCCCACTGTTCTCACTCGGGTGGGTGCTCCAAGTTCACGCTCCGTCTCCCCAATTCCAATGGCTTCTCATGGCCATCTTGACGAGGCGAGTCGCCACGCTGCTCATGTATGCTTGCACAGCTTTACTGGGTCGACATTGTAACGGTTCGTTTCTCGCTGTAGGACGACGATTTTGGCGGAGACTTTTCTGGGGCTCATAATGCTAGGCGTTCGGGTCTTTCTTTCTTCGCACTGATTTTTCTTTGTCCTTCTCTTTGCTTTACGCGAAGTTTATGCTGACTTTGGTGGTGATTTTCTGTCGTTTCAGGGAATAAGAGAGCTTTTGGGGACATTGAGGACGATGAAGACGATCTCTTTGGATCCAAGAAGGTACCCAGAGGGTCGAGCGGACACTTCATTTTATTCAATTTTGGACTGTCTTTCGGCATTACGCATGCTCGTAATTTGTATGGCATTCAATCATTACTTATATGGGTGCCAGGCATATGTTGTAGTTCTTGAAGGCCTGTGCGTGTGTTGGTGATGGGACAATTCGAACGCTTCAATTGTTGGCCGAAATTTACTCCAATATAAACTAGTCAATTTTAGTCTGTCGGAAGGAGAAGAGGTTGCGTTTCCGCTCAAGCACGAGCATACACGGTCACATGTTGTTTTCCACCCAGTGCTCCTTGCGGGATATTTATCTTTGCAGTTGTTTAGCTCTCTCGTTCTTCTGTTCAGTTCTTGTATGCAACGACATAGAGCCTTTTTCCATTGTTTCCCTAGTCAAGTCGCTGACTTAAAGGCTGCTATAAGTTTAACATTTTACAGTTTGTTTTAGTTTTATTGTGTGTTGTGCTTATAATCAAACAGAAGATGCCCAGCATCTTAAGCTATTTGTTGTAATTGTTGGAAGTTTATATTTGCCTTGCTTCGCATTTAAGTCCGCTGTTTTAGTTTCATTTTCCTCCAGGCCTTTGATGCTTAAAGAGCTCCTCCTTTTTCTTATTTTTGATGCATAGAAATTTATTCTTTCTTAGTTTCTTGCTTCAGGGTAATACAAAAGCCGAAGAAAATACTCCCGGTGCGGCTACAGGAATGATCTTGTCACTTCGTGAGAGGTAATTAAGAACTTTAAATTCTTACTCTATGTTTTTTTGGACAATAAATGGTCGTGTACATTTGGCACGCTTCCAATATTTGGGTAACCTGTTCAGCCGGAAATCTCATGAGTTTCTTATATTCTTTTCGCAGTCTTCAGACCTGTAAGGATACTCTAACGACATGCCAAGTATGTATTCGACGATAGGTGTTGTCATTATCCTCTGTCATGTCTTTTTGAACCATGTAAGCAAGTGCAACTGTGGTTCAATTGCTAATTTTCCTTGTGCAAGAAGCACGTTGGTCATGAAGCTTTAACATTGATGAGAGCTGCGTTGGAGATGCTAGAATCAAGGTTGTTAAATTTGGGATTTAAGTAGAATCACTAAGGGGTCCGTAAAATCGGATCGTGAAATCATGATAATTTTAACAACCGCTGAAAAGAACTTGGAAAAACACCATCCCCCCATAAGTGGTGACCCCAACAAAAGACCATAATACAAGATCAATTGAAACAAGTCCATTAAGCTACAAGCCTCATGCAAATACAAATTTACTAGTTTATAGTGCCTAGTGTTCAAGCTTGAAAGAAGGGTGAACAAAGACAATAGATGCGATCTATTTGCAGTTGACAAATCATTTTAACAACAAAAGCTCATAAACCCATTACTATTAAATAATTCTAGAATAAATTTTCAGCAGCCTTTACCACATCTTCATCAAGGCTACAGTCATTTCCATTATCATAATCATCCTCATTAAGTTCATTATCAGATCCATTGCCATTGTTGTCATTGGTACTCTAGACGAAATTTATTTCATTGCTATCCAACTCTAAATAGCTAGAAGCTTGAAATGGTTCCAAATCATCTTGAACGTCACCCAGGTCATGGAATTAGGTGCAGTTAACATGCTCTGTCATTGGAAATTGCTATAGCCTTTTCATCATTCAGCCAGAAAGGGATGAAATTATCTTTCCTAAAACCTTGTTAGCCTAATGGAGCTGATAGGTTAGAATTTAACTTGATTAAGAAAGTTTGAAGAAATAAAGATGGCTTTACACTGCAAAACATCTAGTGCTATTGTTTATCTAATGATTCACGGAATTTTGGAGTCTAGGGCTGTAGTCATGTTGAGGCAACTTGATTCAGGTGTGATGTTCGAATCGAGCTCCATCTCGCTTCAGTTTCACATAATGAGGCGATCAGTATGTTCAAGCTCGACCATATTATCTATGATCAATTTTAGTTGGGTTAAGCTTTAACTTGAAGTTGAGTTCTCAATGTTCAACAGAACTGAAAAGGAGTTTGTTTATGTTTTTGATGTTGCATGCACTTTTGTGATCTTTGTGCTATTCTTTTATATATTCGTATCTGAAACTATTTGGGTTTTTTTTACCCTGTCGAGTTTTTCAGACAGAACTAGAAGCTGCAAAATCTGAGATTCAGAAGTGGCATTCTTCATTCCAAAATGAGTCCTTCATACCTTCTGGGACATCTCCTGGTTAGTCTTCTGTTTATTTGGATATTTAATTATCGGAATTTGATTTATGACATGAGCATGAGAGAGTTAATTCAAACTATTCCTGTATATATTCTGATACTCTCCTCTTCCTTGCAGAACCCAAGGTGATAATCAACTACCTTCAGACACTTAGATCTTCAGAAGAGGCATTGAGAGAGCAGGTTGGTTCACTGGCAGTATGTTTCTCTTTCCCTTTGTTCAATTTTGCAATCAGAAGTTATTTATCATCTGTTTTTTCAATTTTTCTATATTAGCTGGAAAAGGCAAAGAAAAAGGAAGCAGCTTTTATAGTAACATTTGCAAAACGGGAGCAGGAGATAGCTGAGTTAAAGGTGAATCTTTCGTTGTGGTTATGGAGGATATTAGAATGGTTTGTAAGTGCAGTGTTGTTTTATCCCCTATCATCTTGTTTTACAAATATACTGATTATCATTAATTATGGGCACTTAAGTGAACAGTAGATGAGAACCAATTGTGTTTGTATGTGATTGTAGCTGCATTCATACTCCAGTTACCAAGATGGATTGTTTCAATTGATTATCTTTCTGCCTTCTTTGTCATATTGCATGTGGATTCTGTAGTCATAGTTATGACCTATACAAAATATTTTGTAGACCTCTTGTTACGGTACTTAATGAGATAGCAATAGGTATTATAGACTTTTAGTGACAAAAAGAAAGTTTTCCCACAAATAGGAAGAGTAAATAGGCAACACCATTTAAGGGCCTCTTTCACCAAGTAAGCTGGGATTCTTTTGATGTTTGCTGGGTAGCTGTTTAATATTGCTTCAAATTTCTAATATCTGGGCTGCATTTGACTGACGCAAGATTTACCCTTTATTTCAGTCTGCTGTTCGAGACTTAAAAGCACAACTCAAGCCCCCATCTATGCAGGTAAGGCAGAATATATCTTGCTCCTTGAACATATGTTTCTATGGAATGGCAACAAGTGAATGCATGTGAATTATCAAATTACCTGTGTGACTTGAGTTTGATTTCTCTTAGAATGAAGTCTATTTTTTTAAGAGAGTGCTTTCAATATTTCCGGCCTAGACATTAATGTCTAATTTTTGGTGACAAACCGTACACTTTTTAGTGTTTACCCTATCTGTTAAATCTACTTGAATGATGATTTTTGGGTTGGACTGGAAAAGCTCAGGCTGTAAACACTGTGTTTTGATATTGTCGATTCAGTTGATGATACTACAATCTTCCTGATGTTATTACTTGGCCAGTTAATTTTCTTGCATTAACTTGCGATGGTAGATCTAATATGTTTTTATCAAGGATTTACTGGGTGTAGATAGGGGTTACACCTTTATTTTGGTTAAAATTTGGATTCGCTAGCTCTTGCTGTGGAATTTATTTTCTCAGTTTGATTGGTGGCTTGGAGGGAACAACTTTTCTGCGTCAGTTTGGTAATCCTTAAAAATGACCAATTTTTGAGCCACACGTGTACCAATTATTAACTACTGGGGTTTGCCTCAGTAGCCACTCTTCCTACTTGGGAAGGGGGAGGTGGGGAGTTCAATTCCCAACCTTCTCAGGGGGGGCTAGGGGTGGAGACGATTAGTTTCGGATGTGGGTCTTGACTCTCACGCTCTGCAAAGAGGCAGGGCAAAAGTTTAAAAGTGAGTTGAAAGTTAGAGTAAGGACATACAAAAAAAAAAAACAAAAAATGTGTGCCAGTTATTACTCTGGTGTTGGCATCTTAAACATTGACTGTTCATATTTCTTTGTTGACAGGCTAGGCGGTTGTTGTTAGATCCAGCAATTCATGAAGAGTTTTCCCGGTTAAAGGTCTGTAGTTGAACTTTTTCATATAAACATTTATGGATGTTGAATTAGTCAAAGCATCATGTCGATAAATGTCTTAGGGAAAAAGACACTAATTTTGAAAACTTGGTGATGTATGTAACTGGTAATGTACACATTACAAGAAAATATCTACCCTGCATAGGTGAGTTCACATTCCATGGCACATTTAATGAGTCTGCAAAGTGCCTGAAGACACTTCTTATCATTTTTTCTTAGTACAAGAATCCTTTGTTTTTGGTGCCATGGGGATGAAACTTAATTCTAGAAATTTTTAAAGTTTTTTTATAAGAAATTTTCAATAATTGGGGAGGAGACCGTCTGCTTCTTTTATGTGGAGATCTGTTTTCTGCTCTTTGCTAAAACTTTTCTGATTGTCCTAAAAATTTACGAGACATTTGGTTTTCTTGATTTTAGGACTCCTCATAGTAGGATATACTTTCTCTATAAAGTCAAAAGTGAACTTAAAACTATTCTGCGTGTGCAAGTTCTTAATGTGTGCTTTTATATATATATATATTTTTTTTTTTGATAACCCAGGAACCCCCTGCACGGCCGACAGCCGGAGGGGTAAATCTGGGGTGACGCTAGCGCAGGACCCACCACCACGGCGCCACATATTTTCTTTTTAGTATGTGAAAAAAAAAGAATTTTGTTAAGTACATTGCCAGTATCATCACCTCAGTTTTCATGGTCTTGGACTGGCTGATTTCATGGCATTAACATTTTCTGCTTTTGTAGCTCTACTTTTCCTGCATGCCCTACGTTGGCTTCTTGCATATGCCATATGCTATATGGATATCCATGTTGACCCCACATGACTTTGATAATTCTGTCCTTGGTGTGGATCTCAGAGGAGATACCTATTCATTGCGAATGCTTCTAAGATTTAAATGTTGTTCTAATGCTAGAACTTGGTAGATGAGAAGGACATGAGGTTGAAGGAGTTGCAGGATAATATTGCGGCTGTTAGTTTCACTCCACAGAGCAAGATGGGTAAGATGCTCATGGCTAAATGCAGGACCCTACAAGAGGAGAATGAGGAGATTGGGAATCAAGCAGCTGAGGGAAAGGTTCTGCCATATGTATCATGATATCCTGCAAATTTCAATTAGATCCTTTTATTTATTATTGTCTTATGACTATAATTAAAATAGCGCTCGTCCACGAAATGCTATGCAGTGTAGGGATTCTGTTAAAATTAATATCTCGAGAATGAGATGGTTTGGGCTAATTTACTTGTTTGTCAACTGTTATCTGGCTTGCAGATGCATGAATTAGCAATGAAACTAGCTTTACAAAAGTCGCAGAATGCAGAGCTGCGGAGTCAATTTGAAGGTTTGAACATGGCTCATCCATGTGTCTTTGAATTTGTACAGCTCTTTTTGCAACTATTTTGGCAGAAGAGAACCTTTACTTGTCAATGCCGCGAGCAAAGGTTACTTTTTCACTAAATAGACATTGAATGAATGTAGAAATGGCATTTGCACAAACAGTGTCAGTTGTCTTTAAAGGAATTCAAATGTATATGTGTATCGCTATTAAGACAATACGTAGGTTTCTTTATTCTGTCATGTTCGTTTTTGCTTCGAGGGTCTTATATTAGCTACTAGCTCGCTAAGTTCATATTGTGGCGGTTGCTTGCAGGATTATATAAACACATGGAATGGCTCACTAATGACGTTGAAAAGTCAAATGAAATGGTTTTCTCTCTCTCTCTCTCTCTATGATTGTTGTTTTTTGCATATTTGATGTAATAGTTATATGCTTTGTAGGAGACCAGATAGAGAGAGATTGATAACAGAGCTCTTGTAAACGTAGGTGCTCATCTTGCAAGAGAAGCTGGAAGAGAAGGATCAGGAGCTGAGAAGATTGAAGAATGAGCGGCAGCAGAAAAATATGCCCGATGCGATGAGCGATAAAGCTCCTATTAAGGAGGAGAATCAAGGTCTTGTTGACTGAGTGGGAATCAAAGAAGTAAATATAATAGGACTGTCGTTTATTCTGTTCCTTTGTTTATCCGCCGTAGTCTTGTTTGTACATTATTATCATTATTTTTGTTCTTTTATGTGCTCTTCACTATCTCACATGTTTTATTACTCTTTGAACAATTTTGGAATTTTGATCGGCTTTGTGAGACTACATGATCTAGTGCACTGGGTTTTGTAGTATCTGAGAGGGACTAGAATGAATACGTTCAACGTGGTGTTTCTTCTTTTTGATCTGTTTCGATAAACAAGGGATAAATGACATTAAGAAGGTACGGTTAAATTACAGGTGTATGTATGCTTCTCTCGAGATCCTTGCGAACGACAGAGGAGATGCACACCGAGAAGGATAAGATAGAACACAGCACTCGTGCATGGAGAGCAGCCCTTTTGATATTGAAGGCAGCACAGAAAATTCGCCTCGCGATAAGTAAGTTGCAACTGGCAAGTCCAGTTTCGACGACTAAGGTTCTGACAATCTTTGATAAGCGACAGAAGGGGATGGCAAGGATTGACGGAAGAGCACAGTGACATGAAATTTACAAATTACTTGATGGTTCGAGGTCCATAAAGTCCTCCTCGAGTGTCGGCTGACTTAGCAATGACACGAGTACCAACCAAGAGGAACAACAAAACCGGATAACCTTTAACCCTCGATGTCGAGCGGAAGTGAAAGGCATGACTCCTCAAAGCTGGAGCACTGAAGCTTGTCTTGTCGCTTATGAACGGTGAATTAGCTGGAAATGGCAAGTTCCATTTTAGTCGTTGCTCATGAGCCCATTCGATCTCTATTAGAACATGTGGGAATCACACACTATATGATGGTTGAGATGGAGTGAGCTCACATACATTAGACAATGCAAGACTCTCCCACCGGGCTAAGCATGGTCCATAATTAAACTAAGTTTAGCTGACTCTATCAATTTTTAATCATGTACAATTCGTGACGATGTCGGGTACGTCTCCCAGAGAGATGGTCATCCTTGTCGTCCTCTTAGTGATCAATGAAGGGCCTCCAAGTCTTGCTTTACCTTTTCCTCTCTTTGGCACCAAAAACTTGTGGCTTTCACAAATGCGCCAAATTCCATCTCGCAACTATCATTGCAATTTCATTTCATGTCTTTCTGAGAATTGGATTTTCATGTTTTTTTTTTCTTTATTGACTGCGTACGAGATTTAATTCCAATTACAATATTCTAGATTTTCAACTTAAACCAAGCTTACTGACCTCTTTACTCTCTAGCCTAGCGTATCCACAAGTCAAACAATAGAGCGAGGGGAGGGCATTTGACTTGCAATGCTGAAAAGGACCTCACAAAGACTTGAGGCGAAATCAGAGTACTTCGAACTCCACAATCAATTGCCTCAAAAAGCAATGTCAATGTATCTTGTTTGGACATTCCTAGTTGCACTACAAAAGGAAACCAAAGCAAGAGCCAGAACTCACCAAATAGGGCTACACCCAACAAGCCAAACCGTTTGAGAACGGCAAAACTGATGGCACGGTTAGACGTGTTCTTGACCCTCCTCTTCGTTGTCGTGGCAGAGGCCGACACGGCCAAGCGAGTGAAGTGCACAGACAGTAAATATCCGGATTGCATTGCCATCGGCTACTACAGTTGTCCCTCCGGATGTCCTCAAACTTGTACCATGAACTGCGAGATATGCGCCCTGGTTTGTCCGAGGACCCCACCACCGCCAGCATTGCCTCTGCCGCCCATGAATCCCCCCCACCGCCCAAGAAATCGCCCCCTCCACCGCCGCCCAAGAAATCACCCCCTCCATCACTGCCCAAGAAATCGCCGCCAACCAAGAAGTCGCCTCCCCTGCCAAAGCCGCCCTGTTACTCCCCTCCACCACCACCGCCTCCTTCCGGAGAAGTTCCCGGACAGAAGAGAGTGTGGTGCAAGAACAAGAAGTACTCTCATTGCTATCGCCTTGAGTTCACTTGCCCTGCTAGTTGCCCCACTCAGTGTGAAGTGGATTGCGTCACCTGCGGCCCTGTTTGCAGTAAGTCTCTTGCCCATTGAAATCCATCAAACTAGTAAATATCTCTGGTATTGCAACTTATAATGACGTGTCTTGGATTATTTATTTCTACTATAACTTGAATTTGAATCTGTATCTGTTAGTCTATAATCGTAATGCAAATTGTCAGTGTTTCGTTTCACCTGTGGCATGATTCACCGTGCCAACGGCATAAAAAAAAGTTTGTCTATACTATAGGGCAACGGCAAGCCACATATATCAGTGAATTATACTTCTATTATGTTGCCATGAGCATGGGAAATCTTTCTGTTGAAAGTTTGGTTTGTTTTCTTAATGTATGAGGGTGCGCTACTGCGCTCAAGATAATTGGGTTATCAAGCATTTTCTATATCATTCTATTGCAACAAATTTTCTTTTGGCTGGCTGTTCAATATGTGTAAGATCATTACTCTGATAAACTGAGAGTTTAACGTCACTGAACGTGTCCAAACGTGATTAGTTTGCGAACAACCAGGCGCGGTCTGTCAAGACCCGAGATTCATCGGTGGTGACGGTATAACCTTCTACTTCCACGGCAGAAAGGACCGCAACTTTTGCCTGGTTTCCGACTCCAACATCCACATCAACGCTCACTTCATCAGAAGAAGAAACCAAGATATGAAGAGAGATTTCACATGGGTTCAATCTCTAGGGACCCTCTTCGACGAGCACCTGCTCTTCATCGGCACCAAGAAGACGTCAACTTGGGACAACTCTGTGGACCGCCTATCCATAGCCTTTGATGGACAGAGTGTCTATCTCCCCGAAGCCGAGGGTGCAAAGTGGCAATCCGAATCGTCGCCTGACGTATCCATCATGAGTTTGCGTGACACCAATGCCGTGGAGGTCCAAGCGAAAGGGAACTTCAAGATCAAAGCTGTTGTGGTGCCGATTACTGAGAAAGACTTGTTCATACATAACTATGGCATTACACAGAAGGATTACTATGCACATCTAGACCTCAGCTTCAAGTTCTATTCGCTGCTCGCTGACGTCAGCGGCTTTTTGGGCCAGGCTTACGCTAAGAACTACGTGAGAAGGGCCAAAATGGGAGCGGCAATGCCGGTTTTGGGTGGCGAGAGGGAATTCGCCTCCTCGGGTCTCTTCGCGACTGACCATGCCGCCACCTGGTTTCATTGGCAAGCTGAGCCCGAGCAGCTCGACCGAGTCTCTTGAGTACGGGACCTCAACTGCACCGACGGAGGCGATGGCCGCGGGGTTGTTTGCAAAAGGTAGAGATTCTCGTGTCTCCAACTCGGCAATAACAATTAAGCCCGAGTAAGTTCATACGTTTGACATTGATGTATACAATAAGGTCAACAAAAATCAAGCGTCACTGATCAAGGTAAGATTATGAATGTGAAATGATTATTTCGCTTTGATGTCATAAGTTTCTCATCTTTGCGTGTAATATCAACAGTGGGCTGTGTTCTTGCGTCCTGATTGAGAAAGTGGGCTGAACAGAATAGTCCATGCAAAGCCTTGATATACTCCAGTTTTAAGCACAAGGTCCATTTTTTCTTATTAAATTCGAAAAGGCCCATCACGAATCTACTTAGATTAAGTCTATGTAATAACTTACGGGGAGAGTATCCAAATGTCACTTACTTTATAACTTCATAAGCATTTTCAAGCTTGGTTCTTAGTCTAATACTAGCTCACTCAAAACTCAAAAGTATAAGGACACTAGAAGTGTCAAAAGTTTTGTATAGCTCTCACTTAAGTACCAAAACTTTTCGCTAGCTAACTCAAGTGTCAAATTGGATAAAAAAACAATCATTCAAGTGTCTCCGGTGATAAATTCTAACAAAAAATATTAGGCAGCTTTTATAATAAAATGGTTAATCTAACATGGCTTTTTTATATTAAAAACGAGTTCAGTATGGACTTTTGATATGGTTGACTTACCTCAACAACGTCGCACGAAGCCCAGCCTAAACCACGTTGCATGAAACCCATCTCAAAATAGACAAGAAAAGTCTCTTTTGGAATTGGATTTGAGAAGGCTCCTTCATCTCCACAACCCTCCGGACACCGTTTGCCGCTCCCAATTACCACCAGCAGCCACCATCGTGTCTCCGTTGCCGGCCACCGCAAGCTTGGCGACAACTGAAACAGGGACCTCGGTCGCAAAAAGGGGAAGTCATTTTTTGAATTGCGGAGACTTCAAAGAAAATCCTCTCTCTGATTCCTCTCATTTGTTGTCGTTGCTGTTGTCGTTCACAGTTTCCAAGCCACGCCGCAAATCCTGTTGTTTTACTTTGTTTCTCGGTCGGGAAGCTTGAAGTGCTTCAAGCACGCTCGGTCCTTCTTCGCCACCAAAGCCGCTTCCAGGATCCTTGCTCTCCAATTTAAACACCGATTCGAGGCCAACGCCTCCTTGCGCTATTTTGGTGAGCTTAGGTCTAAGAGCTTAAATCCCACGGTTTTGCTCTGTTTCTCGAAAAGGAAGCTTGAAGTGCTTCAAGCTCGCCCCGGTCCTCCTTGCTCTGTTTTAGTACCTGTGTGATTGTCGTGCGTCTAAACCGAGACATGTCTGTTTGATTCTCTCATAACATCTTCAAACCGAGTTATTATGATGCTAGTCCGAGACCTCCATTTGCACGTTGTCTACTCGGTCTTTGCCTACGTCCTTCGTAAAATTAGGCTGTTAATTTCGGGAGAAAACTGAATTAGGATTTCAAATTTGGGAAAATGCTTGATTATTCGATTTATGATTCATATTCGGTGTTAAATATGTAGACGACGTTGTTTATGGGTATACATGCTTACTGGGCATGCCGGCGAGGCACCTCGATCGAAGAAATTAATAAAATATTATCACGTCGGATTTTTAGAACCCAAATTTGATTTTATTTTTACAAAGTGGCATTAAAGTAATCTCACGAAAAATTTTGACACCAAAGTGAGTGCCGGTTAGATTATATGAGATATACAAAACCTGCTTGTTTCACCAGAATTGCTCCCATGAAGAAATATTTTTCACCGAAAGCAGTTATCTGGCTTTTAATTGAAGGAGACCGAGTCTTGTGGTGATTCCGAACAGAAAATACCAGGCAAATAGAGAAATCGATAGCTTTACTCCAAACAGAATTATACAAACACAAACCGTGCCAGAATTTAATCGACAATAAGACTTGGAAAGTACAATCGGTACAAACGAACCAAACATGACGAATCATGCCAGAATTTAACCAACAACAAAGCTTGACGACGTGACATAATTTAATCGATGACACATCACATATGATAGAAATACATGCCAAAATTTAATTAACGACACGAATATGAAGGCTACAGCTAAGGAAAGTAAAGTAAAATGTAGGAAAGTAAAAATAAATATAAATTTATTTTATTTGTGCTGGGGGCTTTACATGAAACAACTGGTAGTATTTATAATGATTTAGCGTTAACTGCTTTAAGACAGTTTCCAGTGGTTTCTTCTGCACCTCTCGGCTTCAAAATCCAGTGCCTAAGCCACTTTGGAACGGTTGTTTCTTCACTAGCTATATCACGTTCCTGTAACCGTCCCACATGCTTGTTTTTTAACGATGGCCGATAAATGCTCATCGGTAATTAACTCACGATCATGCAGCTCAATGACTTGTCTTATGATCTTATTTTAAAACGATAACCATACTTGGGGGTGTCAATGGGTCAGGTCGGGCTTTCATGATACCTAACCCAGCCCGAAATATATAGGGTCGCGCTTAACCCTAACCGACCCGACCCAAGACCCTGTTCAGCATATACCCTAAGAGTAGGGTTGGGTTTAGGGTTTTTTTTACGGGGACCAATCTTCTAACTATCAATTCGAAATTGAACCAGCTAAGCTTGAGCGAGAGAGAGCTTCTTTATTTTCTGCGGCTTGTTATGTACCTTCTCTATCTCTCTCTTTTCGCATTTGCAATATCAGTTGAGCTCTGCTCCCTCCACCCAATCACCATCCAAGAAGGCCTACGGGAGTAGCTCCAGAAAAATGAGCACCACCGCCGAGTCCAAGAAGAAATCGCCCAAGCCCTCAGCGGCAAAGCCCTGTTGCGACGACCGGAAGCCCTTGTCGGCCTCCTCCGCCGCCGTAGACTGCAAGACCGTCATCAATAGCGCCAACATGAAGGATGACACATAGAAGGAAGCCATCGACATCGCAATCGTCGTAATCCCTCTTTCTCTCTCTCTCTCTCTGATTCGTCGTGTCAATTTGGTGGATCACTCCTACGGCTATCTTTTGTTTGGGCACGAGGATCTATTTTCTACGATTCTGAAGCTGATTGGTGTCTTTTTTTTTTTGTGGGGGTGATAGGCATTCGAGAAGCACAATGTAGGAAAGGATAGGACAACCTCCGAAGCTCGGCATCGCTTCGGAACCGAAGACGAGAGTCGTGACGGCTGCTGCTCCAACGGAGAGGATCGATAGGGAGATGGAGCTCGCCGAGGAGGTGGGACTCGGAGCCAGGGCCTCGACCTGGCGGTCACAGCGAGCGCCATGAGGGTGAGAACGAAGGCCACCACAACCATGTTCGCGAACTTTACGGCCGCCATTACCAGGAACTCGAGCTTTCGCACACCTTTGAGAGGTTGTAAGGGCGAGGAGGGGCTAGGATTTCTTGGTTGCGCTCGCGCAGAGAGAACAAAGTGAAGGGGGGAAGGGCTGTTCTAAATGAGTCATCTTTGGTGCCAGGGTCAAAAAGGCCCGGCCCGGCTTGACCCTAACAATTACCCACACCTAAAATCCTTACCCAAAGAAGACTAAGACCCAACCCAAAAATACCCTAAAATTTCGGGTCAGGTTGAGTCAGTCCTGGCTGGGCTGGTTAGCTCGGGCTTTTTTGATACCCCTGCCCTCGAGGCCGTCTCATGTGTTTGTCCCTAAATGAGGGCTAGAACTGTCAAAATGGGTCATAAAAAACCCATTTCTTAACCCATTTATTAGTAAATGGGTCATAAATGGATTAGTTATATTTAGTAAATGGGTCATAAATGGGTAGAAGTCTTATATTAGTGTTAAATGGATCATAAATGGATCGCAAATGGGTCATAAATAAGTTTATAACTGATTTAAACTCAACGCATTTCTCTCACCCTCACTCAATCTTGCACTCACTCATTCTGCACTCTCATTTTAGCTTGGGTATGAATTTTCCTATATTTAATTAAATATGGAAATATTTTAGCAATATGGGTCTAATCGGGTATGGGTCAGGTCGGGTATGGGTCAACAAAATTACATTGCGCATAAATGGGTCATAAACGGGTTAATGGGTCAATTTAGGTCGGACCATTTATGACCCGACCCAAACCCAACCCGACCCACCCATTTGACAGGTCTAATGAGGGCTAATAACTACTAATCGGTTGCTGCCACACGATCTTTCCGCTCCATGACATGTCTCGTGATCTCGCTTTCAAATGCTAATTGTTCCCTTTGGGCATACATGCCCATTCCTCTTCAAATCCATCCGCTTTGTTTTATGCTTTTATGCCCTTCAAGCGAATCCCTGCCATTCATTCTAATGTTGCCCGATTGTTTCGTCTTGCACTGGCAACTATATCCCTATGTTTCTTGTGCTTTCGAAGTATTTTAATGGCATTTTTCTATTCGCCTATCTATATCAACAGCTACTATCTATTCGTCGTTGTATATCGACAATTGAATATGCACCACGGATGTATATCAATATCAATAGCTGATCTCTATGGTCGTCGACAAGATGTCACATGTGTAACGATAATCACATGACCATTCATGCTCATGTGTCAAGCCTGTGTTTACTCATGTCAACGACCCAATCATTTTTTGTGTACACACAGCTATTCATTTTAGCCAATTTATCTGAGACAAACAGTTGATTTCTACTCTAGTGGCAGGATTCATCTTGAGATGCTTGTGATCAACATGCATAAACAGCAAAGTTGGACCTGCAATGCAATGGCAAGCTCAAGAACCGAAGAAGAGCGTAAAAAGCTAACATTGGGGTAATTGAATAAGACCACCCGAAGGAGATCGTGCAATCGATTGTGGTCACATTTGCCTGTACACTCCGGTTGAGATGGAACCGATGATAACATTTGGATGTCGTTTCATGTTTGTGGCCATCGCATGTTTTGGGGGTTCGTCTTTTCTTGTTTCCGATGGTGGCACGTGTCATCAGCCAGGCGATGCATGGGTGGCCTTCTCTTCCTTGGGTGCTTCTTGCTAATTGGCCACCACCACGTCACGATGGACTAAATATAGCCGCAAACTGAGCATCTCTCCGGACATATTGGCAACGACGTTTTAACGCTGTCCATGCATGTGCAAAACATGGTAAGGTAGAGACATTGGTAGTACGAGGTTCCTTTCATCTTTCATTATTGCTCTCCCACGTTAAAAACGAAAGAGTAGCATCAAGTTTTGGTCCCCGTGTTCCTCCATTCCCAATGGCCGTATAAGCTTTCTCCGACCGGTGTTCTTATTGGTAGACTACATGGATGTAGACGTCATCCCCACATACAAACTTAACCAATATATGTGGATGATATTCATGTTTGTACCCGCCAGATCATAGATTCAAGATCCATCAACGGGATATTGGTAACAAAATCAGAGTCGATGGTGAATGTGTAAGCTAATTGCCGACGGGTAGGATTTGAGTGCCGAACCCAATGGAAAGATCGAATGATCTTTGTTCACCAGTTGGACTATATGAGGGTTCGCAAGAAGTGTTCATAGAGAGCAGCTAGCCAATATCTACAACATAATTATTCACTAAATCACATTTACAACATGCGAAACAAGTAAATTAAGGCAGATGAGGCAATTCTCCATCCCTCGGCACAAAAGCATGATAAATAAACAAGAATCGTGGCTAAACTATGCACAAGATTGTTTTTCCTCGTACAATCCCTTGACACGTCAGTCAGCATCAAAACCTAGTTAATGTTCCCAAAGTTGATGGTCGTCCTCGTCATCCTCTCAGCGACCGAGATGCTTTTGCAGAAACAGGCTTAGTGCCGATTAAAGAGAATGATAATCAATATAATATGAGCAAATAGCTTTGCCTTTTCAGGACTTGGAACACCGACTAATGCTGTGTGACCTGACATAAGTAGAAGGAATCATGTCATGGAGATGAGTCATTATTGGTTCCAGCGAAGAATGCACCAAATCAGTCCTAATGTTCTTCATCTTCGCGCACGTTCGATTCAGGAGAATCGGACCCAACAGTATTAGTTTAGTTTTACTCCGAGAAATATGATTGATACGCAGACGCGGATTATCTCAGAGGCCCAAGATTTATCTTTCTAAGGCTGCCTTTTCTTCTATTGTAAAAGAGTCATGTTGATGTGTGCTTTCGAGACACTTTTTAAGCATACTTTATTTAAAATAACTTTGTCGATTACCGTAATACAAAAGCGGCCAATTCAATAGAAGCCGCATAATTTCTTCGAATTAGTTACCTGAAAAGTGCCCTGATTAGCCAAATCTCAGTACTACTAATTGTACGGTTTTGGAAGCTCTAATGGCGGAATAGGGATTTTCGATGATGAGGAATGATTTGTGATGACTTATGGTGATTAATCATGTCGAGAGATAACTCTGCTCCGATGGTGCTTTAAGTAAAAATTGCAATAATTCTTATTCTGTAGCCGGACGGGATGGCAATATTCTCTTTCGATTAGACCTCTTCATCACGTTTTTCATGTTATGTAAAGCATAGTCGACTATGTGCCTTACAATGGGTCTTTTGAATCTCGAGAGATATTTTATGCAATTATTGTACTGCTGGCATCCAATCTAATTCATTATTGTAAAATAGACTTTTGGGACATTAGATGCACAATGAGCCTTTTCTTTTTGGAGTAATAATTTAAGGGTTTTGCCTAAGGAAGTGAAAATTCGAGGAAATCTTTTAAAATCTCATTGTGCATAGTACGCACAAATATTTCATTATGTTACTTTTATATATGCAAAAGAAATTGACTATGTGCAACAGTAATGAAATAGAGAGAAATATTTCAAAATCCCTAACTATGTCATGCTATGCAACACAAATGAAGTCGAATACTCTCTCTTTTTGCTGAAGAGAAACGAATAATTATCCACCAAATTAATGTTGGTTGAAATGCTCTACACAATCATAACAATTACTATTGCTTTTATATATGTAGATGTTATTCTTTTTTCCCAATATTAAGGAAAGCTTATTCCTTGTTTTAATAACTTAAAAAAAAACCACTTGAATTGCCAACTTCTATTTCTAATTTCACCGAGCTATCATATTTATGTACATGTGATTTCACAAATTAACGATTACAATTGCTCAACCAAAGTTTTCTAAGATCAAACGACTTCTAATTTGCAAAAAAGATAAGATTCTCTTAAAACGTCTATGAATATTGTAATGTTCGCACAAACTCATTTATCGGAATGAGAAATTCTTTTCATCATATAAGGATCTTTACGATTGTTTGTGTCAGGAAGATGGTGGAGTCAGAACATATCATACATAAATGCCCCATGTAAAAAGTGTATGCATCAAGACAAACAAGAAAAATGGTATCCAACTTTTTTCCAAACCAAATGGTAGATGGTATCTTTTTTGCTAATATATTAAGAGAAGTTGTCTAGAGAGTGCTCATTGTAAAAAAGGAAATCCCCTTGTCAATGAAAAAATATATTTTATCGGAGCAATTATATTAAAGGGAAAACGTCGCGTATATCAATGAAATATTGACCACAATAGTATACATCCATTCGACAACTTGATCAATTCTATCAAACTGTTTAATTTAAACCATCGATAGTGGAATCTAGACTCCACCACCGGTGGACGGTATGATAACTCTTTCTTTTTAATCGACAAAAACACCATTAGTGATGGCTTGTCGGAAAGTAAACATGAGCGACGGCAATAGAAGCCATCAAACGAACTGTTTAGTGAAAATGTCTGCGAACAAATTACTAATTTAAGGAAAGGGAGGGAGACCATTCACAAGGTGGATTGCTTTTTCTATAGTTTTTAATTTTCCATGGACTAATCATATCGCAGCTGACTTCACTAAATCCATGAGCCTCCTCTATGAAGCCAAGCAAAGATCGTATCCAAATAAAAAAAATAAAAAATGAAAGGGCAGCCCCGATCTACTTAGATCCGCAAATCGAGTCAAATTCATTAAAGCGGCCTTTTATTCCAAAATAAATAATATTATGATAAACGAATTCTTTGTACTAAAAAATTATCCGTGCACTACGGGCTCCACAATAAGCACACACAATTCACTACGAAAATTCCCGTGATAAGAGTTTAGGAAGAAGTTGAAGTCTTTGTTTTCGCCTACGGTTTGGACGCGCGAAGTGGTCAGATAAAGGCGCAACTTAGCATTGTAATATGCTAACGCTCGCAACATACAATATCGACATTAAAGACCCTGGCTATTAAGATTAATCGATTCTGACATGTATATAAAATAATGCGAAATTAAATCAAATCCGGGTGCGTCGACCCCCAGGATTATCCAGAGCAGTTAATTTGACAGTGACATCAGTTTAGTCAGTGCGGGGCTTGGTCTCCCTCTCTCGTGCTCCGAGGTAGCAAATATATATAAATATATTTGTGGGATGACAAGGGAGCATTCGAGGATTTCTAGGTTAAGTGCGTTGATACATGAGCATGTTTATTTTTCTATTATTGTTTATACACTAAGCTGTTCTTTTTTTTTTTAAATTAAGTCGCTATTTGCAATGCTAGTTGCTATCACTAGAGATCAAATATGAGGTCCAGAGTTAGTATTTTAAAAAAGGGATAAGCGCATTAAAAATCCTAAAACTTGTCACAAAAATGCAATTGAGTCCTAAAACTTTCAAAAGGTGCAATCAAGTCCTAAAACTTATCATGAAAGTACAATCAAGCCCTAAAACTTTCAAAAAGTATAATCGAGTCCTTAAACTTATTGCGAAAGTATAATTGAATCCTAAAAATTTTAAAAAGTGTAATTAAAAGAAGAACTTAATTGGACTAACTTGATAAATTTTAGGACTTGATTGCACTTTTTGAAAATTTGAGGACTAAATTGAACTTTGTAGCAAGTTTTAGGACTTAATTGAACTTTTTGAAAGTTCTAGGGTTCAATTGCACTTTGATGACAAATTTTAGGACTTCCAATATACTTATTCGTTTAAAAAAAAATAATCCTAGTTGCTATTTGTAATCTCAGTTTTTGGGGTTTACTAACATAATAATCTTTGAGCCATTGTAAGACTAATAGTATGTTGTGAGTAATAAATTTTTAGATTAATAAACCCCAAAAAAATGTATAATTTTTTATTATTTTTTGTTGCTGTTAATCTCACAATAAAATAAGAACCGTCACTTAATCATTTTTCTTTTTAAAAAGTGTCGCTTCAAATAAATGCAAATTGATTTCCGGTTCCTGACGAGGAAGATGATGTGGGTAACCAATCTAGTGTGTGTGTGTGTTTTTTTTTCCCTTTCTTACTTTAAAATTGCAAATGGAATAGAAAATTTCTTGAAAGACCAAGTTTAATAAGAATCTCTTGCTAATGCATGTACGTGAGAATGGAAAAGAGAAGGAATTAAAATAACGACAAGACACCAACTTAATTTATATACGCTCGTTTGCAATTATGTTCCACAATGGTTAGACTAACCTAATATATGTTAACCTTATTCTACTTCCAATTGTACTTCCTTTTGTCAAGTCGACGAGCTTTAATTTGTTGATGCAACAATTCAACAACCCACAGCAGCGGCCTTGATGAGGCAACCCCTCTCCCGAACAATCACCGGCAAGCCGCCGCTCATGGTGGCGGTGAGACCCGGAGAGAACCGGGCTTGTCTGGTTGGGCCCACGACTCGGACGTCGAACCTCCGCACCAACGCGAGCGCCACGCTCTTCATCTCCACCACCGCCATCTCCCTGCCCAAACAAGCCCGAGGGCCGGCTTGGAACACCGGGTACTTGTACAGACTCTCGGGACGAAACACCCCGTCCTGCAGCCACCTCTCGGGCCGAAACTTGAGGCAATCGGGGCCCCATATCTGCTCCATCCGGCCCATGGCGTACGGGTGGTACGTGACCCGGGTCCCGCCCCCAACGACCGTCCCGTCCGGCAACACGTCGTCCGCCGACGCGAACTTGGAATCGAACTGCACGGGCGGGAACAGGCGCATGCTCTCGTGAACAGCCGCATGCAGGTAGTGCATGCGCTGCATCTGCTCGTAGCTCGCCAGCACATCCCCGGTCGACCTGTCCATGACCAGGTCCGATTCCTCCCGGATCAACCTCTCCACCTCCGGGTTCTGAGACAGCAGCCAGAAGAACCCGGTCAGGGCCGAGGCGACTGTGTCGCGGCCTGCCAGGAGGAAGCTGATCACGACGTCGCGGAGGAAAACTTCGTCGTCCACCGTGCCCATGAACCGCGACAGGAGGTCGCTGCGGGTCGCGAACGACCCGAGCCTCCGCCTCTGCCGAATCACCTCCTCCGCGAGGGCGTTGACTAGCTTGACCGCGTCCCTCAACCTCCGCTCGCTCCCCACGTTGAGCAGGCGCTTGGCCTTCCAGACCACGTGCGACGCGTGCGCCGCGCGCTCCGCCGACAGCCTCGACGCGAGGTCAAAGGCCAGAGCAAAGCTCGACATGGGGAGGGAGAGCTGGAGACAGCCCGGGTCGAGCCCGAAGGAGAACTTGCAAATGCTGTCGAACGAGAACCTCCGAAACACGTCTTGCAAATCTACGACGCCACGATCCATCCTCGACGTCAGGAGAGGCACGAGCCTGGTCTCGATCTCGCCTCTCACGATGTCGAACGCGTAGGCGCGCACCGACACGCTCCCCAGCTCGAGGCTCGCCATCTTCCGCTGGAACTGCCACGACTCACCGTCGGCGTTGAAGATGCCACGGCCGAGGAGGTCCCCCAGGATGGCGTTGAAGGGCTTGCCCTTCGGGTAGTTGTCGAACCGCGTCCGGAGGATGTGCTCCACGTTCCCTGGGTTCGCGGTGATCGTGTTGCGGAGGACGTGGACGTGGATCGTGCCGGTCGGGGAGTTCCGGAGGAGATGGGCGTACCAGTCGCAGAGGTTGCCGAACTCGGACGACCAGCTCGAGGAGAGGTAGCTCGCGCAGACGTCGCACTTGCAGAGCGGCGCCTGCAGCGACCTCAGCGAGTAGAGCGAGAAGGAGAGGAGGGCCAGGATGAGGGCGAAGGTGAAGAAGCAGAAGCAGACTGTGGAGTGCATGGGCGTGTCCAACCACAGTGAAGATAAACGCTCCATTGACAAACAACTGGGGACGAGAGACAGAGAGAGAGAGACAGACACAGAGAGAGAGAGAGAGAGAGAGATGAGATGAGATGAGACGAGAGATTGAGGGAGAAGACAAGTGGAGGCATTAAATACTGCAATGCTCATGTCCGCCTAGGGATCAACTGGTGCAGAGACATGGTGGGGGAAGTTGGCCACTATGCTTATAATAATGCCCGGCTTTAAATCGACGGCGAAAGTGATTTTGACAAAAAGTAGCACACCCTTAGGATATGGTTCTTTGCATATCAATTGAGCGTGTACCAGTTTTGTGAAGCACATGTTTTTAGGAACACGATAAATGTGCTCTTTTTTTCTTGCACAATCCACATTTATCGCCGCTAAATTTGTATAGTCGGCACAAATTTTCAAGTTATAACTATTCAACGGAAGATGAAGGTGGGTTCCATGGAAAAAAGATTGCACGAGTTGTGTAACATGTAGAAATCTATCGCTAATTATCTGGGTCGTTGGTCAACTTTTCATATTATAACTGCCCAATCATCGATGGAGAAGGTGGGTCGCGCAAAAAAAAGGGATAATTCCATAAATAATTTCCGAATTTTAGCTCACTGTGCAATGAGATGACTGAACTTTTAATTTGTAGAATGTAATCCCCATACTTTTATTATATATTTAAGTTAGTCCATGGACTATCATCCCTCTATTAATTCAAGTTTAGGAACAACAGTGAACATTTTCATATAGTTCAAGAACTAGATTGAACATGTATAAAAAATTCATGGATCACATTAAACAAATTAAAAGTTTATAGACGATATCGCATATTAGGCTAAAGTTTAGGGACCACATTGAATAAATTAAAAGTTCATGAACCATTTATGTCATTTTCTAAAAAAAGAAGGAATGCACAAGCTACGTGCCATATAAGATATAGGTATTCATATTGGGTTGATAAACCCTGTTAGGTCCGATTCTTTTAGAAAGATATTACTCATTGACTCAACCGTCGAAAATCAAAGAAGCATTGGTATGTGATTACAACACCATGAATATCCATACTCTTTGGTCTTCAAGTCAAATTTCAATCGTTAAAAGGTAAAAGGTAACGTCTACTTGTCACCCATGTTAAGTATGCTTTGACAAGCTAAAGATGTAAACGGTAGCATGATCCATTAGAGTAGGTACCTCGTAAACATAGCCATGGGTGTTTCATACGCCCGGTTGAAATGTTCAGTTTAAGCCATGACTGCTCAACATTCCACCACGGGCAAATTATCCAATAAGTCCTATATTTTTTGTACTGCCAATTCATTTTTAAATATTTTAATTTTATTAATTTAGTTCTAAACCTTTCAATTGTGTCAATTTAGTCCTTCGAGCTAATTTTAGCCAAAAATCGCTTTGTAGTGATTTAGTCAGTGTCATTCATCATACGTGGCACAGCTGATACTGACGTGGACAAATTTTGCAATTTTTTTAATTTTATGAATTTTTTTCCTTTTCTTTTCTTTTTCCTTTTTTTCCTTCGTTGGCCGTCGGTGGACCTCGTTAATGGCCAGCGAAGGTCACTCACCTTAGGTGAGGGCCACCCTTGCCTGGCTTGGCCTCAGGCAAGGGTCACCCTCTCTTGGGCTAGCAAGGGTTACCCTCATTGACCTCGATCCATATTGGGCGAGGGCCACCCTCGCTTGGGGTCAACGACCTCCGCCGGTCATCAATGAGGCTCAGCGACTCATCAATGACCGTGCCACGTAGGATGTTGATGCTAACTAAAGTGCTACGCCAACAATTTCCAACCAAATTTAGCTTGAAGGACTAAATTATCAAATCAATAAAAGGTTTAAGACTAAATTGTTATAGTTTAAAGGTTTAGAAAATAAATTGGTAAGTTTTCAAAAGATATAGAATTTTTTTTTTGGTCGAAGATATAGAATTAAATTTATACAATTGAAAGGTTCAGGACTGAATTGACCGCCGTACAATAGGTATAGGATTTTTCGGACATTTTCCCTCCCCACCATCGATGCAGGTTAGACAAAAGCTAGAGTTACATTAGGCCCATGACACAAATCGAACTTATGCCATAGACGAATTGGATTTCTTGAAATCGAAGATCGACCCAGAGATTCAAATTCAGGATTAGGAAATTCGAGAGCAAGCCTTATCCAATTTGATCAACCACTGCGACGGTGTGTTTTTACTTTTCCCTCATTGCTCTGAGATGCGTTACAATGCTTTCGAAGCAAATCTGACAATTAGGCAGACATAAAGTTAGGTACAAGAGCGTATGAACAACGCGTGCATGGGGTTGATGAAGGAACGAATGTAGCTGAAGCGCAGTTCAGGGCAGCCGTCACACACGTGCTTCAGTCCGGCCGGACACATTGAGCTGCTGCCGCGTGTAATATCTTCTTCGCTCTTCCCAACGTCGGCTCCAATGCCGCGCCGGCGACTGCAACATTGCCGCGTTCCAGAGGTAGAGATAAGCTCGTTTTACACGTCTTTCTTCCAAATTAAAAGAATTTGACCTCCCATATTTGATCTTCAGGGTGCGTTCATGTTATGATAGCAGAAAAAGCAAATCGGGTCAATTTCCCAGTCTCGCATCGAAAAGATTCAGATCCAAATCAAGATCCGGTGGATAATAGAAATAACTTGCTCGAAAGGCTCATGCCTGCAATATTTATTGACTTCTTCTGTGGTGGAAAAAGCGAAAGTGGAATGTTGCGGTGGGCCAGTGATCCAACCGCTAGCATTAAAACCAGGTTCTAAATGAAGTTAATTTACTTTAGTCATCACACCCTGCTTTGCCTTTTCCACCCAACTACATCCCAATTTTCCTCCATATTAAATATCACGATAAAAAAAATGACATAAAATAGAGAAAATAATACAAATAGCCTCTAAATTTTGATCCCATGTGTAGTGCCATCCTTAAACTTTTAATATATTCATGTGAGCCTTAAATTAATTCTAATTTAGTTATTTGTTTAATTTAATCTCTCAATTTTACCTAACAGGTCAAATCAGTCCTTTGATACAATTCATAAATTTTCATGATTACACAATTACCCAAATTTTAAAATATCTTTTCGTTTTAATTCGAATCAACAAAAGATACGTTATCTTTTTATTACCTATTCACCTTTTTGGTCTTCATAAATATTAGTGTAGCTCCAGTTAGTCATCTTTTTATTACATCTTTACCTTTTTGGTCTTTAAAACTATTAGTATAGTTCCGGTTAGGTACATAGAGACTCATCTAGAATTATATCGGATTCATATTCCTTTTATTTTGAAATTAGTGTTTTTATAAGAAGATTTAATAATGATACTAATTATAAATTTATCTTAATAATATTAATCTAAAATCTTGTTCCTAATGTTTTAGATAGATAAATTTTTAAGTTTTTGCGTTTCGTGTTTTCTTAATCAAAGTTAGTCAAATCTATAAATTATGAAATTAAAATAGCAGGAATACCAACGTGATACAACTCTAAATGATATTCTACTTTTACTAATATAGAGATCATAAGCTAAAATATAGTTAAATGGAACTATCGTAATATTTAAAAAGATTAAAAAAAAGGTACAAAAAACTAATAACAGAATAGCCATATCTTTTTTGTTGATTTAGGAAATGGATTGACATTAAAAAAATATTTTAAAATCCAGGCACTAGTTTAATTATGAAAAATTGTGAGTTTTTTTATGAAAGGTTAATGTACTAGATTGAACAAACCAAAAATTTAGGGACTAGATTAAAAATTTAGGAATTATTTCAAGGATTACGTTGAACGAATTAAAAGTTCAAAGATGATATTATATATTGGGCCAACGTATAGTGACTATTTGTGTCATATTCTAAGTATATTCTTGATAGACTAATTATATACATCTCTAGCTTTGTTCTTTTTTATAAGGGAAAAGTCACAAAAATCCCAAACTATGTCCACTATAACACTTTTACCATGAACTATTTTGTGATGTAAAAAAAACCTAAACTATGCGTACCATGACACATATACCCTAAACTTTTTTTTTGACATCACAAACCCTAAACTTGTACCCATATAACCCATTTACCATCCATCAAGGTTCCGTAAAATACTATTTTCCAACCAAAACAACGTTATTGTTATTCACTTAAGTCATGTGGGCGCCGTCATGTCAACACTGTTTACCTTTGCACCTTTTTCTTCTTGCTACAGTACTGCTACATTACTGCTACAGTGTTGCCACACTACTGCTATAGGACCACTTGAATTCTTTTGAGAACTCATCTTCAAGATTGAGGGAGATAGGATAGATGAAAGGATAATCTGGATACAACCCACTGGGTCTAAGACTTAATCTCTCATTTCTGCTAAAAATCAGTAGTTGGTATTTTCACACTAGTGACGGCAAATTTTGATTTTTAATGATACTCATTCGATGTGACTTTGATAAAGGGTAAATATGTCACACGGAAATTTAATGTTACAATGCGGCTTTGTTTGGATTATTTTGCGGCTGTTTCTCTTTTTTATAACATATATTACTATCTGGAGCTACAATTTGTAGGCTACAACGATGTCGGATATCAATGCTTGCATGTTATTCCCAAACAATTGCATGTGCAAACCCTTCACTGATGGGAACGAATCTCTTAAATGTGCCCTAGCCAACCAATAAAGAAGCTACTCCTTAAAATAATCGCCAACTGCATGATGGAATCTCAACCATAAAACAGTTTGGGTCTGATAAAACCCTTATATATTGATGCCACCGTCCGTTTCTTTGCACTTTACGCACAATACATATTCGTCCGACACCATCCGACACACGAGCTTTGACGGCATCTGCGTTTTGTCTGTGCAGATAGTCATGTCTTAACCCAATGGCATTCATATGATCAAACAATTCTGGTTCCACGTGGTGGGGTCTTCTCTTGATTTGTCTCTTAGCCCGCCGTTTGATCACATGATGCGGACGCCTCTAATGACACGTGTGCATGCGTGTTTGTAATATATTTGGTCCCAGTGAGCGGTGCACCCTTCAAATGAGTGGATCAAATCTGGATACCCTTCAAATGAGTGGATCAAATCTGGATTGGGTCAAAAATAATCCGATCCAAATTGATCAATTTTCATGAGAATCATGCCGGATCCGACCCGACTCATATTCCGAATCTAGGAAAATTCATACCAAAGCTAAGGTAAGAGCGTGCGATCGAGTGAGAGCGTGAGAAAATGAAGAGAGAATTATAGAAGTAGATTAGATCTAAGTAAATTATGAACCTATTTAATATACATATTATTGTGGATTTTGTTATTCTAAATCAATTTATGAATTAATTAGTCATTTACCGAGTATCACTAATATATATAATAACTCAATCCATTAAATACGGATTAAGAAAAGAATTTATGATTAATTTTAATAGATCTAATGTGTGATTACGTCAAGAGGTGCCTCATGTGTGGAGTGGTTGGAACTGTGGAGTAGTTGATAGCTGATAGCGATTGGCTGCCCACCGAATTTTGATCAAGCAGTCTGCGAGCATCTCTCACTGCTCGGCCATTGAAGTATGAAAAGTGATGCACCTTGCTAACTCAATTGTTTTTTTTTTTTTTTGGTAAGTATTGCTAACTCAATTGTTTATACACTTAAATTTGCAAACCAATGTGCATATGTTAATCATCTAATGCTTCCACCGTAAAAAAATTCTTCTTTACTTCAACGTGGAACTTCCGTGTGTTGAAGTAACAAAGAGCATTCGCGAGCTAATTGTGAGATTTGTCATATCCTAAAAATCCCGATAGAAATTAAGTATGAAGATAACAATTTGATCTTCATGAAAGTTGAATAAAAAAACTAACTTGAGGACAAACTCTGTGGTTATTAAAAAGGTTATTATCACAAAAAACCCTAAATCGGTACACCTGTGACAATTTTACCCTCTGTTAGTTTCCGTTAACTTTTACCGTCAAATTTCTGAGTTGAATGACATGTGGCAGTTGACGAGTGTACCAGTTTGGGGTTTTACCCTCTGTCTTTCACTGATGTACCATTTTGTGAAAATTAGTTTAGAGTAAATATGTCACAGGTGTACCAATTTGAAAATTTCTATGGTCAAAAATTGGTTTGGGATTTTTTTGTTGCATGTGTATCAGTTTAAGATTTTTTGTATTAACCCTTATTAAAAAGATTTTGTTATTTCACAAAAGTTTCGGTGACATACCGATGAGTAACACAAAAAATCAAGCGGCCGTACTTTTTTTTTACCAATAATTTCTTTCCACTTATCGATTTTTTTTAAGAAACTACTAAAATGAATAAATTATCTTTTTTAATGGAACAATAGAATCGTCCTTTTTCGATATTTCTTTTTCCATACCATCGATAGGATCTTGCGAGAGATAAATCCACAACATGATCCAGTGGAATAATGGGTTTTCTACAAAATCCCCGAACAAAGATATCAAACATCGTTGGAATAAAGAAAAATATATAATATATTTATACGTACTAACAATATTAATTATGAGCACCGGTAATAGTACTATGATAAAATGGGTAGTGGACTTATATTTAAAGTCAAAGTCGTTAGATTCACAGAAAGCAGATAACTCAAATAGTTTTGAATCGGATTGGGGAAAATTGTCCAAAAAATTTTAAACCTATTACAATTTTACCAATTCAACCCTAAATTCCAGGACAATTATCATCCACGACCAAATTGCCAATTCAACTTTTGTCGGCCGTACCACATAGGACAGTCGACATTCACGTTAGCCGGATAGACTCAATCGACAAAACGTGAAAATGTTTAGAACTCAATGGGCACAATTACAAAGTCTAGAACTAAATTGGTAAAAGTGCAATTGATTGAGGACTTTTTGGATAATTTTCCCAACTGGATTGTATATGGTCCCAAAAGTCTTAATAAAATGCAGTCTCGACAGGTCTTAAGTCAACTCACTTTTCAAATAACTCAATATATCGGACCGAGACAATCATCATCCATGAGTAACCGAATATCATAAAGAATCAAATGCGGAAACAAGTAAGAATATAGTCCATCATTGAGTACATTTGGTTGATGATTCTTGGACAAGCTGCGTACAAATGGACATGAACATAGTACGACCAACAACACACAACAAATCGCATTGCGAAACAAACAACATTACTATGTAAATTTCTCTTTCGAATTGGGAAACGCGAATGAATCGTGTGCGACGTGTTGAACGACGTCGTTTCGGGGAAGAATCATTTGAAGACGTATTTAACAATTCCGGGGATGTGAGTATTCATGGCGTAGCCTTCCCAGTCTATACACCTGGGGTCAAAGTAAAACAGGTCGGTCTCTACGCTTCCACTCTCTCTCGCTGCTGCTCTCAACTTCTCCGTGTTCGTATCGTCGAAGCTGCATACAAACCAGAAACGAAATTATAAAAAATAAAAAGGACGAAAAAACCGGGTAATGAATGAGTTTTCTCGTCCCGAAAATACATAAATACGATAAATAGTAAATAAATAGAAAACGTACATGCCCTTGAAGAATAGATAAGGTCTGTAAAGCTCTACGAGGCGCATTACGAACTGGAGCTTCCGGTTGAGATTGCTGCACGTGTCATTGAAAGAATGGCAGAATGCCGTGTTTACCAATTCCAATCCCTGTATTTACCGCGTAATGTTAGTAAGATGAAAATGTAACCTGTCGATTGAGACGGGGCAACGGCCTACAGTTCCCTAATTGAGGAGGAGTTTACCTTTAACCACATCAGATAACGGATAGCCATGTATCTCCGGAAGCTAGCCATGCTCTTCAACACAGTGACCTTGCCGACTTTGATGGGCTTCCCATCCTTGTTCCTCCATGGGTTCTGGGTGAAGTAGCGCAGCCCGTAGTCCTGAAGGCTCGAGTATTGTACCGGGTTCCTGACCGACGATCCCACTTGATAAATCGCGTTGGCGGGCGGTCGATTCGCATGCGCCACCATCGCCACCATCATCGAGTTCACCACCATGTCCGCCGGTATCTGCAAAGCCATCCGATGGATACGTGCCTATGGTTAGTCTCTTTAAGACATGAATGCCACTACCATATAAGGAGTACCAAGTTTCAGATGCTAAGTGACGGCTCGGTATCTAATGCGGTTTTGTCTTGCAAATGCAAAAGCAATGTACAGTCGAGTCTGTACGTGGGGCGTCCGTGACCGTAACACCAACCCGGTCCATCCAATCTCTTTTCATGAAATCATGGGCCCTGGAAGGTCCGTCCTCGTGAGTTTCCATCTAATAAAGTCTAGTCCTAGTCGAGTTAGGTCCATTTAGGGAAACCCGTATCCTTAATTTCGCCTAATTTTTCGTATGTCCAAAGTTGCATCGATACGTCGTATGTCGTGTTAGTGTCCCGTTAACACCCAATAACATGCCGACCCGTATGCATATCTCTCACCATCGAGCTTCCGATGTTCGTGCGATGCTCGAATAGCAAACATCAAGTTAGCATCCATAGGTACAAGCATAGTACGCGACATGTGCGCGACAACAATTGGTGAAATCGAACAATCGATCACGTGACTCACCATGTCCACGACCCCATTGATGTCGCCGAGAAAGCACGTCAATTTCCCGGTGGCGTAGCCCACGAGTAGGCTGTCCACGGTTCTGCAACCAAAAGATTGTCGTTAAACGAAAGAAGAGAAAACCAACATTTGCTGCCAATCATGCTCGCTTGCGAGAGTTAACGTTAATCACGAGGATTAAGTGGGTAATTAATTAGGTTTCAAACCTAACTCCTTCGGCCCAACCAGGGAAGGGTTCTTTGTAAGTGCTGGTGACGATGGTTGGGCGGATGATGACTACGGACATATCCCCCTTCAATTCCCCCACCAGCATCTCTCCCATTGCCTTCGTGAATACGTACGTGTTTGGCCATCCATATACCTTCGCCCTGCAATACACACCCCCCACCAAAAAAACAAAAGAAAAAAATTGATGAAAGCAGAAAGAATTAACATCAAGGGTTCCCTCAAAAATCGATTGGACTTCGATTGAATTACATCCATCGTAAAAAGTTTGAAGTTTGGTCGATCGAGTGATTGAAATCAATTCGAGCGACCTTGTTATGAATTTCACTAATAAGTTTTCCGTGATAACCGATGAAATTTATCCAATGGAGAGAAACTTATCCCGGAGATTGTTGACTCGTCTTAAGTTTTTAAAAACTTCGAAGAGACCCTAAATTCCAGCTTCTGAGAAAATGTCTTCTAGATGATTTGATTAAACCAATAAGGAAGATTAGTGATTAAAACAAAGCAAGTTGTCACATTGATAAGCAGCATCGCTATAATCACCAACTACAACAAGAATACAAGTATTAATTATCAATCACGCAGCAATAATTGGCAAGAGCACGACTATTCATCCCGAGGGATGAAGCCCCAATATTTGTATCAACGAATTAGTAACTGGTGAAATTATTTTTATCTCTTTATTTCCCCTCAATTTTAGAGAAATTACCCAATCAATTATAAACTTATTGTACGAATGCTAATTCAATTATGAACTTTTCAATTTTACCAATTTAGTCATAAAACATTTGCGCGAAATTCCAACATAATCCTTCCGATCAATTGTTGCCGAAAAATGCCGACGTGGCAATATGCCACGTAGGACAACCGGCAACAACTGAACCGCCACGTAAGCAATTTTCCGTAAAAATTGACCGGAAGAACTACATTGAAATTTCACCCGAATGTTTAGAACTATTGTCTCCATGAGAAGTTCTCTCCTTTTCGTTGTGGAAATGTAATTAAGATTAACAAACCTTTTGATTCCCAACTCCTTCATAGCCACTCTAGTTTCCTTCTCCGAAGCTCCCTCTTTTCTCAATTCATCCAACTTTTCCTCCACAATTCTCTTCTCCGCATCAATGTCCAGCCCGGAAACCCCATTCAGCGTCTCTCCCATCCGGTAAGGACTCTCCTTTATAAGCCCTTCCGTCTCCCCGGACACGTAAGCTGCGATCGGACAGGCATGAACGGTCTCATATCAGGCGCATCCACTAAAACCGCGACATTAACTCATGCGCTTGGTAATACGATAGACCAAGTCAATCACGATAGACAAAGCGCAATGAGCTTACTTCATGCCGTTTCTGTCCCGGCCCATCGATACTCGTTACCAAAGTAATCAGAGAGCATAAAAAGTGGATACAAGAGTGATTGATGTACTTACATGTTGAGACATGGACAAGGACCATCAGTTGGGAGCATTTCTTGGCAAACTCTGTCACATATTTTGCTCCATATGTATTGACACCCAGCGCGACATCATATCTATGTATACACACGCGAAACCGAGTAAATTTGTTTGAAAAAGAAGTGTTGCTAACAACAGAAAATAAAGATTCGACCGAGCAATTAGTATATAAAGAAATTCACGCGACTGATCGAGTTAAACCTTTCATCAAAGTTGGTGGTCGCAGCTAAATTGACAATCACATCGATTTGAGCCCACAACTGCTCTCTCAAATCCGAGTCCGCCACGCCCAAATCCTCACAAGTGATGTCCCCAGGCACAACAGTGACCTTCTCAGATATCAGGGAGCTGAAGTTCGGACCATATTTTTCCTTTACCACTCTGAACAGTTCCTTCCCAAACACCTAAAGGCAACATGCATATTAACAAGGGAAATTAGAAAATAATAATCCAAAGATCAACACTTGGGATAATATATGCATATCTACATAACGCAAGGCCAATTCTCATTCTTTCCCAGATTAAAACTACATTCTGTCATGGTCCCCTTCCCTGCACTAGCCAACAAAATGACTTCTTTCTTTGATTAATTTCATTCTTATCTGTTAGGCGTACGTCGCTGTGGAGACGCTGCGTGGCTGACTTTGCGTCCGCAGCTCTCAAGAGAAGATGGAGCTTCTTCACATTTGGCTGAACCCTCAGGACCTTCTCCACAAATACTGCACGCTCCCAAAAGACGAACAAACCATTAGTTATATCAAAAACCAAATCAACACTAGATGAGAGAGAGAGAGAGAGAGAGAGAGAGACTTTTGGCAAGAAACCCAGCACCACCGGTGACCAAGATGGTCTTGTTCTCAAGAAACTGAAGCACGCTCTCCAACTTCATTGTTGAGAGAGGAACAACGGGTAATTTCGATGATGATTTGGTGGACTGTGTTGTTTCACGTCAGAGAGACAGAGAGAGAGAGAGAGAGAGAGAGATATGCGAGACAGAAGGTTTTGGCCTCGCCTTTTTGCTCGGGAGGAAACCAGAAAGCAACCCACAAGATGTTTGGTCCAAAGCAACATGACTTTGCATCTCCATATATGTTGTTTAGAAAAGGGTGGTCGAAAACGATGTTGGAGTGCACGCAATCCGTTTTCCATTTTCGTTTTCTGTGATGTCTTTTCTTTGTCTGATCGAACGTCAGTTCTTCACTTCCCTTGGTGCGAGGCGAGTAAACATCACGGTTCATCGCTTGCGCTCGGAGTTCACGCACGTGTGGGTGATATCTGCTCAACTCCATGCATTTCTTTAATGCGTTTCCAGTCAGTAAATCTTCCAACCGCACATTTCTGCATAACCTAAGATACTGCCATACCGTCCAAACCACACATTAATACATGACCTAAAAAACACTGTTATTTTATGAAGAAACGGAAAAAAAAATAATGGGTTCAAATGCATAGTGAAGTTAGCAGTTTGGAATATTGATTTCATGACAATGCCATTGATTAGTCTGGAAATAAAACAAAAGAAGAGATTGTGTCTTTTTTGTACGAGTAATTGTAGGTGTTAGGAGTTCATTGGTCAGCTAATCTTATTATATATTCTTGAATTGGGCTCACGATGCACAGTCAATTGAGCAGGGCAAAAGTACACCACAAGTGCCATAACTTGTGTACGGCGATCACTTTGATGCCATAACTTTTTTTCGGATCACTTTGGTGTCAAGTCGGAGGAAAATAGATCACTTTAGTGCCAATTTGGCCGGAAATCCGACGTAGCATTTTTTATTAATTTTTTATGCCAACATGGGCTCGCCGGAGGATGAGTCAGCGTGTACAGTCAGCATTTTTTATTTTAAATAATTTTTTTTCCTTTTTTTCTCTTTTTTCCTTTTTCCTTTCTTTTCTTTTTTTTTTCTCCCCTCACCGATCGGTTGCCGATGGCTAGTCGGCCACCGATGAAGCCCGGGAAGGGCTAGGCGAGGGCGGCCTTGCCCATGGCCGACGAGAGGCGGCCTCGCCAGATCTGGGCAAGGCGACCCTCGCTGGAGACAAGCAAGGCCGCCCCTCGCCGGCGTCGGGTGAGGGAAGCCCTCGCCTGGGCGGGCGAGGGTCGCCCTCTCCAGATCCGGCGAGGGGCGGCCTCGCCTGTCGCCAACGAGGGTCGCCTCACCCAGATTTGGCGAGGCCGCCCCTCATCGACCATGGGCAAGGCCGCCCTCGCCCAGCCCTTCCCGAGCTTCGACGGTGGTCGGCCGGCCACCGGCAACCGGCCGGCGAGGGGAGAAAAAAAAAGAAAAGAAAAGAAGAGAAAAAAAAGGAAAAAATTATTTAAAATAAAAAATGCTAATTGTACACGTTGAAAAAAATTATTTAAAATAGAAAATGCTAACTGTACACGCTTACTCATCCTCCGACGAGCCACGTCGGCGTCAAAAATTAATAAAAAATGTCATGTCGGATTTCCGGCTAAATTGACACTAAAGTGATTTATTTTCCTCCGACTTGACACCAAAGTGATCTGAAAAAAAGTTATGGTACCAAAGTGATCGCCGTACACAAGTTATAGCACTTGTGATGTACTTTTGCCATTGAGCAGTTTGGAATTTTGATTTCGTGAGAATGTCATTGGCTAGTCTAGAAATAAAATAAAGAAGAGATTATGTCCTTTTTGAACCAGTACTTGTAGGTGTTAGGAGTTCATTGGTTAGCTAATCTTATTATATATTCTCTAGTGACAATATATTTTAAATGTGTTCATGACACGTTAAAGCACGGAGTCAAGAATCGGGTGCCCCACATTTCCTACTGCCTTTTCTGAGGAATTTCTCAGCCACCCTTCGATGTGGAGTTGAACACAATAATTAACTTAGGGAAAAATACATAATAAGTATCATAACTTTCGTATGATGTTCACTTAAGTAGCATAACTTTTTTTTTATCAGTTAAGTGACATAACGTAAATACAACAATCACTTGAGTATCATAACTTTTTTTCCAATTACTTAAGTGATATATAATTTTTCAATCGATCACTTACATGCTATAACTTTTTAAAAATATTCACCACAAGTGCTATGCCACGTCAAATTTCTAGCACTTTGGTGACCTTTTTTTAAAAAAAATTCCACTTAAGCAATCAATTGAAAGTTATGGTACTTAAGTAAACATTTTTTAGAAGTTACAACACTTATGTGGCAAAAAAAAAAGTTATAGCTCTTAAGTGAACGCTGTACGAAAGTTATGACGCTTATGATATTCTTATCCCAATTAAGTTATGACCACTCAAAAGATATGTGAGTCTCATGGTTAGTAAGTGATATTCATGTATTTTGTTGGGATCGTGCAGCAGAAACTCGATATCTTTACTTGGAAAGATCATCAAGAGTGAGCCAAAATCCAAGCTTGTTAACATATCAAATTGGACTCACCTTCACTCAAAAACTTAAGTCAATGAGTTATAGGCCAACTAAAACATTAACTGCTTCACACCACACCAATTCTCTAATATGGAACTTCTCTAACACAAATCATAATGCATCTCCCTCTCATGTGTGAGCTTGGTGTTAAGTTTGCTCTCCCTTAATTAGGGTATCGTTTTGCATTAACTTATCTCAAGCTAAAGCTCCAACACTCACCTTCATCCTCGGTCTCTTTCTTCGGACCGAACCATGAAGGCTACCAGCGGTACCTTCATCCCCAGTCTTCATGGCTGCCATTTGGGACCGCATTGCTAAATCACAACGCCCACCTGCCCGGAAATCATGTTGGTCATTAGATTGATTCCTTGAGATATTCACCAAACACTGGAATAAATTGGGGGTCCACCAATCTACCACCAGCTTTGATACCATTTATTGGGAGTGCGCAGCAGAAATCTGATACTTTCACCCAAGGAGATCGCTAAGAGGGAGTCGAAGTCGGAACCCGTCAACATATTCAGTTGGACCCACCATCACTTAAAAGTTTAAGTTAAGGCCAATTAAAATATATTAATTGCTTCACACCATACCAATTCTTTAGTATGGGACTTCTTTAACATAATTTACGCATGCATATCAACAATTAGAACTGTATTATATGGATAATATGAAGAGCTAATATTTCATGCACGCACTTTAATTGTGTATTTTATTTGTGACGTGCACCGTTCGTCGTTAATTGTGGCTATTGAGGATCAAGTTGGGTGAGGCCGACGCATTTGCTGTTAAAAAATATTGGTTGATCAAGATCCACGCCCATAAGATTTTGCTTTAAAAAATGTGGACGAAAAATTTGTCTCTATGTTACTAAAATATAGAATTTCTTGTTTCAGAATAGCATATGCTGGCCAGCTTGATCCTTGTGAACGATGTTAAATTTTTGAATTATAATTCTTGAATATCGGAAAGCTTCAGAAAGGTGTTTTTGGTGGGATTATTGTGGAGTAAGGATAAGGAGAATGTTGACTGGTAAGATGACGAATGAAAGGTTGTCATTGCTTTGGTCTCTCTTATTTTGGATGGTCGAAGGCAACGTTTTATTACTTTTCCCAAGTTTTTCTTGAACTTCAGTCTATAGTGGCCAACTTGTGGTTGTCTCCATCACCTTAACTTGAATTTCAAACGATCTTTTTATTGTATACTTTGAAGCAGCTCAGTGCTCTCTTATCACTTCACAAAGTTGGGAAACTTTTCTTTTCTTTAATAATAGGGAATATCCACTTTTTTTAACAATAGGTTGTCATTGCTTTGGTCTCTCTTTATTTTGGATGGAAGAGGTTGCCATATACTTGTTCTCGTGCCGTTGTGTGATTCAGTAGATTCAAAGCTAGAAACTAGTGGCGATTAACATGTTAACTGAACTGAGTAGAAGATTATATAGAGATTGGTTCTCTTACGAGAGCGTGTAGGAACTTGTGCCATGAATCGAAGCCATTTCGTGGAAAGAAAGTGTGATTTAACACTCATATGCTAGAATACCATCCTTAAGTGTAAACTAAGATTTGAACTAATTCAAGAAGTATAGAAGGAATCACGAAAGATTGGAACGTAGTGCCGGCCCATGCGTTGTGGCCATGTAGAATGTCTAACCCAAGTAAAGAGTTTGTATTCAATTCTTATTATATAAAAGCCCTTGATTGCTCTCATATATCACTTCACAACTTTAATTTCCATTTCGGTGTCCTCTGTCATATGATGGCCACAGATGGATTAAGCCTCAGCCACACATTAAGATGCACACCGATTGCAGCTAGCAGCCAAAGATACATGAATCATTTTGTTGCTACTCGCACAACTTGCATGTGCCTGCCAGATAATGTCTTTTAACGGGAAAATTACCAAAACAGTCCTAAATATATTGTAATTGTGTCAATTCAATCATAAACCTTTTTTTTTCAATTTAGTCCTAAACATTTTGTATTTGTGCCAGTTCGGTCCATCAGGCTAATTTTGGCCTGTCGGTGCTAACATGGACGTTGGCTGATGCTAACCCGAACGCCGGCCGACGCTGACATAGCAATTTTTTTATTTTTTCTTATTTTTTTATTTTTTTATTTTTTTTTCCTTTTCTTCTTCCCCTGGCTGGTCCAGCAACTGGCCAAGGGCCAATGTCGCCGGCCACTGGTGAGGCTTGCCCTCACCGGCACTGGCGAGGGTGAGCCTCAACCTCGCCATCAAGGGCAAGGTCGGCTGAGCAGCGGCCTCGCCATGGCCGCTGCTCGCCTCACCATCGCCCAGATATGTGGCGATGGCGAGGTCGAGAAGCCATGGCGAGGCCGCTCAACCTCACCCAAATCTAGGGGAGGCCGAGCGACCTTGCCATGGCCGTTGCTCGACCTCGCTGTCGCAGGCGAGGTCAACCATGGCGAGGCCGCTTGGCCTCACCACAGATCTGGGCCGCTGTTTGGCCGACCTCACCCATGACAGCAAGGTCAAGGCTCACCCTCGCCGGTGCCGGCGAGGGCAAGCCTCACTAGTGGTTGGCAACCAATGTCGTTGGCCCTAGCTAGTCACCAGTCGTTGGATCGGCCAAGGGAATAAAAAAATTGCCACATCAGCGTTGGCCGACGTCCACGTCAGCGTCGGCCGACGTCCACGTCAGCGTCAACCGGCCAAAATTGGCCGAATGGACTGAGCTGACACAAATACAAAAGGTTTAGGACTGAATTAGTCCAAAAAAAAAGTTTAAAACTGAATTGGCACAATTACAATAAGTTTATAACTATTTTGATAATTTTCCCGTCTTTTAGCACCATGCGCTGTCGCCAAAAGGGTGTGAGGATGACATTTCAGTTTGTTCATCCCTGGAGAAGTTTCAAGGCAAAACAACATTCATCATAAATAACATTTTGGAAATTGCAGTAGGTGACCAGTCATTTTCGGGGTTTTGGTTGGAGATAGCTGCCCCATGTGTTTACCCTTTACAACACCCACATGACCACACTTCTTATAATTTGACTCATCTATATCTTCTCGCAATGGCCATAAAATATCTTAATACTATATGGTGTCCTGCACTGCTTTTTTGACATTTGGTCGTGTGGATATCAAGCTTTCGTTTATGTCCAAAAGATCATGTTAGGCAGAAGCATCAAAGCTCTTCTTGTACTGTTGTGAAAGGACCTTCCGCAAGTTCCTTTCGGTCACTTCCTTCCGTTACAAGAGGCCTAGTAAAGTATGATTAAATCCTGCATTTAAGGGGAAGGGAAGAGGCCAAGTTGTGCCATTATTACACGCTTAAGGGAAGCTCGTTCGAGCTAATCAAGGGGCTTGTAGATGCCTGCGGAGAAAGGGCAGTGGACACAATTCAAAGTTTGACCCGGAACCTTGGTTCCTGAAAAGGACCTGTGTTTAGTAGTTTGGAGAAAGGGCAAGGAACACGTGATCCAAATTGCAAGGAACCGTATTTTCCCATCTAGCCAAGCAATTAGCAGAATTCGAAATGAAAAATCACGCTAAATTCTCAGAAGACGAAGAGAATACAAGCAATGTTAGAGTCTACACGAGATTTATCGAGACTCGACTGAAATAACAAGGAAGATTTATCGTTCAATGTGTCATGCTAATCGGTATTTATCATCACCTTGAAACCCATATTTTTTTCTCGAAAAGGTCTTTAAAGTTGTCATTTAACATTTCTCGCCTTCTGAACTCTGCATTTTCATATGGTTATGCCCTTTTTTTTGCCTCTTTGTCTCTCAAATTTGGCATAAGTGGTTAGCGTGCTTGATAACAGATATCATTCGATCAATCCTTGGTGCACATGCAACCCGCTTTGATCTTTAGTGATTTTGTAACCTTAGTCAATTCGCCGGCCTATAACCAGGTCAGACACAAGGACCCCGTCGCTAACGTGCTGGGATTGGTATTACAATCCGATGCTAGGTCCAATGCAGCCCTCTGTTTTTGCTTATAATCTTAGTGGCAAGACGCAAAGACGACACTCCATGTGTTTAGCCCAGAAAGCAAAATTTGGTCCGGCCAAGTCAAAGAAAGATACGTTTCGTCCCATTCAAAATTCTTCTCTCTGCAACTATTGGTGCATGGAGCTTCAAGCCAGCTAAAAGTAAAAAACCATTCAAGATCGGCGACTTGGTTACCACCGCCATAGAACAGAGAAGATGCACCTTGAGTGCCGTGCTCTTCCTAATCCCCACCAGCCCAGACGACCTCGAGAGACCGATTCACCGTTGGACCCCGTCATAATCGAATATATTTTGCCATAACGCATACACATAATGGCACAACACATGAACTTCTGGAAAGATTTTCAATGATCTATCGAGCCTACTTATTTCTTGCCCAAAACTCTCGAAATTTTCTTGTTCGGTCAATATAACCTTAAGCGAAAAGGAAGCGACTCGAAGAGAATCATTGCCCAATGCCATAGATAATTCCCACTACGAGAAGAAAACCAAGATAACGGAGCACAAAACTCCTACTCAAACATGCAAAGATAGGACATTGAAACCACCGTTCGACATTTGCATTCTAGAGTACGTGCATCAACGAAAGACTAGGGAAAGTAATGCCTGACAAAAAAATCTGATGAAATGAATTAGTTACTGTTTTGGATTTCGAACACTGGAAGTAATTCTCCGGAAAAAAGCAAGCAATTCTTTTTTTCACCTGCAAAGGTTCAAAAAAGGGTAAGAATCCCCAGGGAGTTGGAATGCAATTCAAAGGAGCATCAGATCTATGATCGAACTACCACGGCCAAAAGAAAAAAACTCTACAATCAGTAACTATATAAAAATTGAACGGTTCGCGTCCAAAATAGCTTGCTACAATTGTTACAAGGGAAGCATGAATCATCTCTAATGCTGAATCTAATCGACAACGAGAAGGATTAAGAAACTAAATGATGTACAACAAGCTAAGAATTCCAATTGCTATCTGTGACGAAAAGAAAATCTTAAAGGCAACCGTGCTTAACATCTCTCAAAGCAATTGAGCGAAATGAGATATCCTGTTTGATACCCCAAAGCACTCCAAAAACTTGAAGCTCATTAATAAGCTGCATCCCGGTACAAAGACGAGCAAGGTTCATTAGCATATTCTACATGCCACTCGTGAGGGAAGCATCTCTTCTTCGGGAATTGAAGAGAGGGTAAGTTGGTTCTACAGGTGGGTTCAGTCAAGATCGAGATTAGATGGTAGTCAAGAACCTGTATCTTTTGGAGGATCGATCTCTTCAACATGTTCGGTCGCTGGAGGATCTTTGTTTAGTGAATCTATTTCTGCTAAAGGTGGAATCTCTTGATCCATTGCTAACACATGGGAATTAACTGGTTCTGAGGCCTTCGAGGCAGATTCTGCTTGATTTATGTCCAGCGCAATGGAATTAAACCGATCCTTTGCCTGCAGGCAAGTCTCCAGAACGACTGAATTAACTTGATCTTTTGCCTGCAAGAGAGGATTCACTTGGTTCTTCTCATTTGTTGACGGAAGCTCAGGTGATGGAGAATCAGGATCTTTTCGGTCCGAAACAGTTTCTTTTTTGTCCAATATAGTCTCAATGCTCTCATATTCAGAGAGAAGATCCATGAACTCGTTGAGTAATCGTTGAACTTTCCTATTTGATGCCATTGCTGGGAGAATGTCATTCCGCAGAAGTTTGTGCTTCTCAATTCCCTGCAAAGAAGAAAACAAGCATTTGCTATCTTCCAGAGACTAAAAAACCTGCAATATAATTCAGAGGAAAATGCAGACTCCCAACCAAAATGAGATGAGGTCAGTGGCCTTGCTCTGAGCAACACAAACCAGGAGGAGTTCTCAGTAAATGCAATTGGCAAGGCCATTCCATCGTTCAATCAACTGAGTTAGCAATATGATAATAAGACAAAATGCTGGAGCCTTCTCATAGCCAAGATCTAAAGCAAGATTAAAGCAGGATGAAATCTGCCGTTTCTGGCAACTACTGCAAAGTCGATCAAACATCATATTACGAGATGAATTGAGGACCTTAAAGGCTACCGGTACTTCCCAGCATAAATTTCACCATCAAGGGTCCTTGTGGGACTGGTGAAAGGATTTCAACTCAAAACCAAAACCAAGACAATGTACTTGGAAGAAGGGACAAACAATCAGAATTACTAGTCTCTACATTGAGAAAACTGAAAGTGCAGAAATCCTTACAAGTACAAAAGGATCCCAAGCAGCAGTCTTGCTATCCGAAGAGGTAGCATTAGCCATCCCAGTAGGAGGTCCAAGAAAACTTTCACAAACTTCTCGTAGTCTAGACTCATCTGCTTCCCTGCAATCAATAGATACATACTATGCTCACTAATATACTAAAAAATTGATACTATTTTCCTGCTTCAAACAATTTCTGCATACTAAAGAGCACACATCATGAGAATGATCGAGCATATAACAAGAAATGGATCTTGAAGCAAATAAATTTGTAGTTCTTAAAGTCTAAACAACTATAGTTATTAGAAACATGACACTATAAATACATTTATACCCATAAACAAAAGTACAACTCCTTGATGCCAGCCTGTTGAAAAAATCCTCAAATAATAAAAAGAGGAAAAGCTGTGTCGCTGATGATTCAAATAAGAACTGGTCAACACGGTTTTAGAGCTCTGCCGTGTCTATAAGTACAGGCAGGCCGGAATTGCTGAAGCAGACTGGCCAGAAAACCCCTTAAGATGCTAGAAATAAACATATGTCACAGAAAGCACTGCAATAACCCACTAGTTGAGATCCTGCAAACTTTTTTTTTGTTTTTGACATAGAGATCCTGCTAACTTGAACAATCAACGATAGCCATAAGACCAGCTTAAGGGTATTTAGGAATGCATTATGGAAAGTAGAGAAACCCAATCCACTCCAAGAGTTAATGGTCGGGAAACACAAGAAAGTTAGAGAAACATAAGCGTTCTCAAATTCTGAACCTAATCAGCTTTTTCTCCAAGCTGCAACTCTTTCCTGAAGGAACTTAACTCATGCCACTGAGATACTAAAGTTTTCCTTGCAGGAGCAAATCAAATAGCAATAAAACTCAGCTAGGAAATGCTAAGGTGGGGCCACCATAAATGATACATGAGGCAGACAAAACCCAATGACTCAGCTCCAGCCAGAAAAGTTTTGAAGTCTAGCCATCTTCTTAGGTCATAAAATGAAGCTTATTAATTGCCTTGGACAAAACATATGAACCAAAATCACATTTACACCATCCACATAGGAGTATGGCTCTGATGAAGTACTGGACATGAGAGGTATTTGATTGTGATCTAATTACTAACGATTTAAAGCCGCTGGCAATAATTAGTGGACTTCAGAACAAGTGATCCCATCTGACTTACCTTGCCAAGAAGCGTACGTAAGACAGAAGGCATTGGCGATACTCATTAGGTGACTCCAGCGCAAGTGCAGATGCAACTTGTGTTTCCAAATGAGCGCGAGTTTGCATGCCATCATCGGTAAACCTGCAAGAGAAACCCCCAAAATTAGATTCTAGGCATTTAAGATTATCATAGCACGCATGTATAAGAGGACAATTTCATTAGGAGCCACTTAGTCGTGTTAAACATAGAACAAAATTAACAATGATGTTGGAAAAATTCGCTCTGCAGTGGCTTTATCAAAACCTCATGCACTTACAAATCAGGAATACAAATCTGCCTTTCACGACTTGAGTCAAAAAGAGTACAAACCTGGTCCAACCTGGTTTTCTGGCCATGTATTTCCTCACATCCACCTGCAGCGAAGCAAGCTCGCCATTTTGGACAGAACCCAGACTCCAGGAGCTTGCAAAATTTGATGCAGGGAAGCAATCATCCGCAACCCTCAACCAACACATAAGACTCATATCGAACAGAAATGCATGGCGGGTGGCAAGAACAACCAGAGGAGAACCAAACTTCGATAACTTTGCAGATATTACTTTAATTGTCCCTGATAGCGTTCAGGAAACAATTATAACCAGCCAAAGGCATATGGCTTATGAAAATAAAAGTATGAAAAAGGCTAAACCACTTAAAAAACAGACAATCTTCTTAGCCTAACCTTTACCTTTGTCGGACAAGCTAGGATCACATGTGATGAGAGATTCCAGTGAGCCACGAAGAGTGCAATTCCGGTTGAACAAATCCCAAACATATAACAACCCCTTCCTTGTAACAACTAACAACTTCCAGCAGTCATCACAGTCCACAAAAGTTGGTGCAGATCCAAGCATCATTGTTGGCATTGCGCGTCTCCCGCATTTTGTGTAAACCTTCTCATAACAAACAGACAGACAGAAATTAACAATGATATATTCCTAGATCAACAAACACCTATATATATGGGTAACATTCTCAATTCTTCTATTGAGTAGCAATGTGTGCATATATTCTAACAAGAGGTTAAAGAATCTAGAAATATCAAGTTGAAGCACTGGTTAGCCCACACCCGAAAGCACAGAGGATTCGAGACGCAAGATGCAAGACTCTCAACACCATCCATTAGCATTTTACAGTCAGGTTGAATGAGCATTGTGCAACTGATGATAGAAATGGACTTTCATTCCATACAAACTATACAAAGCAAAAAAGGGAATATCATAATACATATACCATTTTGAAAGTTTTATGAAATTACATATAGATTTAAATAGGTGAACTCAAGGGGAAAGGCAACAATAAGGACCATCATCAAACTAAATTGAAAATCTCACTACAATATCCTAAACTTGAACTAACTCAGATAAAATGAAGATAGCATTATGATTGGAAATTCTATTGGACTGAATAACTACGAAACAACATGTCTTAAAGGTAACACCTGAGAAAATAAGATAATATATTAAATCACAACCAATTGATCACTCTACTCATAGACGCATGTAATCTTCTTGCTTCCTTGTTTTTTCTTTAAACTACTACGATGATTTGGCTTCTCAACATTCTGCATATCTTTGTTTAAGTAAACAACTTAAAAAGGCTGAATTCTAAGATTAGATTTTCTGCATTATATGACATTGCCAATGCTATCTAGCACAATCTGAGTACATACCCAATAATGAGAGAACTCACATAACAGATGCTAGGAATGCCAAGGTGTCAAAGCTAGAAGGGACTGAACAAAACTCAAGAAACTATAGTTCCAGTAGCATCAGATCTTGCATCAAAGTTAGCTTGCCATTGGGACAAACTGGAAATGACCATACTCAGCAAGGAAGGTAAAGAAAACAACTCAAAAGAGTTAATATCAATTACTGCATATGCAAAACTTCATTCATGCAGTGGGCGGAAAACAACTTTAAGCTACAAGATCTCCAAGGAAAAGAAAACAGACAAAAAAAAATCATCTCTCAGGCTACCTGTAAGCATCCATCCTCACACCCAACAGCCCAGAAGTTTGCATTTCCAGCTAAAACAGTGACATTTCCGGAGATCCTATCAGACCAAAGAGTTTGGGCTCCTTTTGTGCAAGCAATTTCTGTTTCTTTCATCATCAGTGGATTCCCCACTCCAATGACGTCATTTACAGGACGTTCCCGTGGGCGAGATTCCAAGCACACAGGTAAGGAGTCTTCCCCTTCTTTCTTATCAAAAACCCTGATGATAAGAGTAGCACCACTGTTGGCAGATCGAGAGAATTTTACGCTTCCCACTGGCTCCACACTAATGCTCCCATCTCTGCCAGCGGAGACTGGAACCTTCTCAATAACCAGACTATCAGTAACAGTAACTCTAGCAGTTGCTCCAGAGCGATCCTTTATACTTGAGCTTCTGCCAGCTATGCCCCCAACAGAAACTTCCCTGAAGCCATTGTCAGTTGTAACAACCGCATTATCATCCTTCTTTTGCTCAGATGAGATAAGAGGGAAATCTAGTGCTTGAGACGGAATTCCACCAGAGATATTTTGCTGCTGGCTGGGAGCTCCCACCGCTTCTGGAATTATTCTCTTTCGCCCATCAGGCCGTCTGTACTCTCTTTGCTTCACAGGGCTAGAAATACGAGCAGAAGTTGCGGGTTTATTTAAGCCATCAGCATCGGCTGCTCCAGATTTCTTTACAACTTCAACTTGTGGTTCAGATGCCTTTGTTTTAACACCCAAATCAACAGAAGGTTTGACAGCCGCTTGCTTTTGCTGAACATCAGAGACCACCTTTTTGCTAACAGTTTGTTTAGCAGAAGCTGCTTCAAGCAACAATTGAGCCGGGCTTTCTGCTAGGTTGGCCTGCTGACCTCTAACATCGCCATAACGACTTCTCTTTAACTCATCCAGTTCTTCATCACTTAGTCTGTTCCCAATTTCTTTCGCCTCAAAATGGAACGTAGCCACTGTCCCATCCAAAGAACAGGCAAAAAGAGAATAACCATCGGGACTCCTGTCCACAAAATTGAAGTCAAAGAAGCTAAAATAGAAAAGCACGCAGCAAAAAATTCAGTGCATTTTGATATTAGGTAGCATACATATCTGGCTACAGGGAAGATGTTTTAAGCGTAACATACCATGACAAATCGACGACACTTTGGCTAAAGAAATGCTTAGCCACAAAGAGAGGGCGAGCACTCGCTGTTGTCCATACAGTTATAGTGCGATCCTGACTCCCAATTGCAATGACATTATATGGTTGCGATTCTTTTCCTCCAGTATTCGAGTTCCCATTGGTCCAGGCAACAGGTGCAGTGATCATTTCATGGTTATTAGACAAGTTTCTTCTGAACATCGAGTGATTGAACTTCACAACAATAACAGGTGCATTGTGACCCAGGAAGTCAAAAGTAGCAGACCATTCTCCTCTCTCAAGAACAGGAGCAGAATGCCTTGGCTTCTGGAAGCCATGGGTTGTTGTTATAAAATGACCACAAGGAGACCACCCAAGCCGCCTAAAAAAGGTTGAACCAAGCTGAAAAAAATGAAACAATCAGAACCCATTAAAAAGAAAGTAGAGAACAATAAAACACGACATTGATATACATACAGATTTTGTCCAGTGGCCATCTGTTCTGTGAGCGAGACTCCAATCGCTTGTTCGCCAAATAATAACAGTCTTATCATCTGATTGACTTGCGATGAATGAGCCAATTGGATCCCAAGCAACGCCTTTTACCAGACTAGAATGCCCCCTAAGAACAGCAGTGCATATTCCGCTGGTCATCTCCCATATATGTACAGTGTTATCCAAACTTCCACTAGCTAACATCGAATCATCAGGAGACCAGTTGAGATCCACCTACTTTAAGCACGCAGAAAACAACTCGCAGTTAGACAAGACCTGGAGGCATCTTCAACGTTTCCAAGAAACAAGCTGTCCTAACTAAAACAAAGGATAAACTCATACATCAGACAGGATAAATTGAAAGTAAAATACTAAATATGCTGGTCGAAGAGAATCTTGACACTATCCATTGAGCAAAGTCAAATTCTACATTAGTGAGGCCAGATGCAAAAGCAATTCCATTACCACATCTGCCGTGTGTCCTCTCAAAGTCATGACAACTTTCCAATTCTCAACATCAGGGGGTTCTCCGCTACCAAATTCCGTGGTTCCTGAACCAGGCTTTCTCTCATGGATCAAAATTACTTGATCATCAGACCCGGATGCTATGTATCGTCCATGCTTAGCCCACCTGACACAATTCACAGACCCAAAGTGATCACGGAGGGTAGCAAGGAGCCTCTGTGTTACATCATCATGTTCGACATCCTTGCCAACAGATTTCATGTTCCATATCCGGACCTGCATTCAGTGGGAAAGCAAAACAATTGTTAAGATAAACATCGCAACACTTGGGAGGTTTGCAGCAATTTTAGTCCTGTAAAAGAGCGAACGAGCTGACGTGCATGATAACACAACACAATTTCCCCATGCACAACACTTTCTCAATTATGTGCAACAGCATCATCTCACATTTTGAAGTAAAACAATTCTAACAGAAAACCATAGATAACTACATTCATTGATCAAGACACCAAAAGGCCTCACTTTTCCGACAAAAGAATAATGATAATGACCAATTTTACTCGTCTCTCGTCATTCTGTAAAGGAATTACTGACCACCATGAAAACAAACAATTGAGCACTGCACAATGTTAGAATGCGCCGCGGGGAGGTCGCGACAAATATCTGACTTCCCTTCGACCTATTATCAATAAGAAGGCTCTGAAACAAGTCGAAACTTTTGACAGGAAAGCTTCCGAGTTGGAATTCAAGCAAATTGTAAGCTGGAAGGTGAGAGATGCCTGAGACTTGAGATATGACTTGGTACAGATACCTTAAATTTTTTACTTTACTTTTTTGCGTTCACAAACAGAGTAAATAAATGGACCAAGACCAGATCGCATTACCTTGTGATCACCACCTCCAGTAGCAAACCTGAGCCCACCAGGCTGAACATCGATTGAGAATATCTGCATTCCCTCATGCCTCACCCACCCCGGCTTCTCCGCAATCATCTCCGCTTCTGATCCTATTCACCTTCCCCTCGCCCCCGCCAATCTTGTGCAGCCACCCCTAAAGCACGCACATTGATGGTCTCTGAAAAAACAGACACATTTCATTTTTTAGCCTTACTAAGAACCCATTCAGCTCCTCAACCAACACAAAACCACGAACTATCTCACTCTTCCCTCGAACCCGCGAAAACAACCAGAATTACCAATCCCGAGCTGAGAAAACAAACGAAGAAGTCATTCCTGAAAAGGGCAAATTCGAGGTACTCGAATGACGCAGAAAAACCCGGAATTCTACCAACCAGGAAGACCATCCTAAGGAACTTCAGGTCGGGGAATGAATGAAACGTAAAACCCTAGATGGGTCATCTCCAGGATTGAAGAAGAGGCACAAAGACGAAGGCTTTGACTCCCTGGCGACGGTCAAACTACCGGGAGCTGTCGAGGTTGTAGACTCGGACACTATATAGACAGGCGACCCAATGAGAAAAAAGAAGTAAGCAGCGCACCAAAACAGTTGGCTTAGGCATTGGGCGAGGCCCAAATTGCGAATGGGCACGCACGGGAAGATCGGAAGAGACGCGGGGGATGGAGAAATTTGGTGGGGGGGGTGGGCGTTGTGCGTACCTCGTGCTTGCTTGAAGCACCACTTTTTCCGCGCGTGCAGGTGCGACTTTTCGCCGAGACGGTTTGAATTTGAGGGCTCCCTTCCTCTTCCTGGTCAATTACAGTCACCGTGGGCGAGCAAATTTACCCAAGAACGGCGAAATCAGGACGAAGAAGAAGAAGGAGAAGAAGAAGAAGAACGACTGAAGAAGAAGGTGAAGCTCTTACCAGAGGGAAAATCAATCTCGCACCGGAACGTATTCGCACATGAATGTGCACCTAGGTTTTCTTCTTTTCGTTTCTTAATTTTTTTTTTATGTTTTTATATTTTTTCAAATCACCCGGAGTTCCTATTTATGCTTTTTAGCGACGATGAAAAGTGAAGGGAACATTAAAAAAAAAAGTGAAGGGAACATTTTCCCTTTTTATATTTTTATTCTTTGTCAGTATTAAAGTGAGAGGGAAAAAAACACTAAGGTAATAATAATGAGATAAAATGAAAAAGCCAAGGACTAAGGTAAAGTGCTGCGTGGATGCTTTTACCGGGTCCATCGGATCAAATTCCCCCCATCATCATAGAAAAGGCAAGGTTCCAATTCTACATGGAAATTGATTGAAATTAAAATTGATTAGGACCCCTGGTTACTCAAGGTATCGGATATGGTCCTATCCAATCTTGAAAGTATGGTTTTGTGGATTATAATTAATTTTTCTCTTTCTATGCTATCGTCCTCGGGATTAATGGTACGAGATTGGGTACGCGAGACTTTATGTGGCGAAAAGGAAAAAGAATTGTCGGGTGTAATTGATTGGATGATCAACGGTGGAAATGGTTACAGAAATGAGCGATGAAATACAATTTCGGCCCGTTTCTTTTCCCTCTCGATAAAGAGTGGTGAGGGGCCATCACTAGATCTGATCGCGAGTCCGAGGGGCCGAGGGTCAGAAGGCACTTTCGAGCGGGTTCGAAACGAGGATCTATAGATATAAAGCCTGGCCAGATTGAGCGTTGATCAGGCCCGCCTAGCCTGCATAGTTATTGTATAATCTTTTCATGATGGACGGGGCCTATGCAATGTTTCGGGCATATCTCGAGGTCTGGATCCGACATATGGTTGGCTCTAGCAATCACGTGTCTGTGTACGCACGTGCATGGAGCATTAAAAGGTGTGCGGTTGGCCTTGCTCGAGCTTGAAGCGGGTCGGTGGACCGCCGCCGAGCTCGGGATGAGTTGTCGATGGCTGCCGACGGACCAACGGGCCCCTCCCTCTCCCTCCCGAGCTTGCATTGTCTGAGTGCCACGTCAGCTGATGGGTCCGATGACTCGATCAGAGGTAACGTGAAATCCACTGGTGTATTCTAATTGAAGGGACCGGCATGGACAAAAAAGTTCCGAATTCAAAGATCTAATCAACGGAAAAAGAGAGTTTAAAGATCTGATGAGAATTTCTTGCAATGATTTGACCTAAGCGACGACTTTTCTATTAAACAAAAGCGGCTAATCATTACGACCTTGAAGAATAAAAATAATTGGGATAATTATGGCATGATTTCTAAAACTTGTGTCCGGTGTCCGAAACTTGAGTCTTAAAATTTCCGATTTTATGCATTTAAATCCTAAATCCTATCAACGTCCTCCACAGCTCAATTATACATGAACGATAAATGTATGTGTCGCTTTTTTATTAATTTCTCTTTTATTTTTCATATAAATAGCGCTAGCGTTATGGTGTCATATTTAAAAAAAAAAGCTAAAAAGATCGTTAAAAAGATCAAAATTCGAAAAACAAATAGATTGTCTAAGGATGAGGGCTAGAAGGGAGGGTGGCACCGCCCCCACCTTTGCCGCTGGCAAGGGTTGTCGCAATGATGGCTAACCCTCGTTAACCCAATGAGGGCCTATTGCCCTAGCCCGTATCTTGGCAAAGGCGAGGGCCTGCACTCAACGGTGGTGATGACACATGTCGCAAGACTTGATCGACCCTCGCCTAATAGTAGCGGGCTAACGTCTTGCCATCACTAACGAGGGCTCTCGCCTAAAGCCGACAATGGCTGCCAACCTTAATCACAATCGCTACAAGAATCCCCAACCCTACCGGTGACAAAGGGGGCGGCGACCGCACCGCTTTTCTCCGGCATCATTTTTTGTTAAATCATGTCGATTTAAATTCTAACTAGTTTCATCGGCTTATCATACCTATACGAAAAAAGGATTAACAAAAGAAGGCATCCGGACTTTTCCGTTCTTTAACCAACGGAGCTAACGGAAGCATAATAACCACTATTTCCCATGCACCAATGGGAGGTGTATTCAGACATTGTCCGACCTTCTCTTGCACGCGAGGCGTGGGAATCACGTTGTCCTCTGTCCGCCGCTGGTGACACTCCAATCCGATCCCCTCACCGTTTCGCTCCTCTGTTTCCTCAGGAAACGCGAGCTTTTCCAGTCCTCTGGTGACCCTGGTTCGTACCCTCTGCCATCCCCTCAAGAACATGACCGGGAGTTCTTCGTCCATAAGGACGCTGGGAAATTCTCAAAGGACGCGATTCTTGGAAAACCCATCGTGGACTTTGCATCGGCGCGCCATGATTGCTCGATCCGATTCCACTGGCGAACCGCCACGTCCCGAGACTTTAATTTCTCCCGGAGCGCGCCATGTGTTCGACAGAAGTCCCCAACGAGCGCAAACAGGGTACGGTCGCTCGGTTGCTGAGTATTCTCGCTACTGTCCAAACCAAGGTCCCCTCGATCTCTTCGCGAGTGTCCACAGGTGGGGTTTGCCCGTCGATGGATCCGCTCTGTCGTGCGTGATCAATGCCTGCGCGAACTCGTTTGATCAAAACGCTGGCAAACAAGTGCACTGTCAATGTGTAAAGTCAGGTTTTTTGGAGGATGTCAGCGTTGGGTCTTCTCTCGTTGATATGTACATGAAAACTCAAAGTGTCGAGGATGGAAGGAGAGCGTTTGATGAGACGGCGGGCAAAAATGTCGTGTCCTGGACTTCTCTATTGTCTGGCTATACACGAAATAGCTTGAACGGAGAGGCAGTGGAATTGTTTCGTAGAATGCAAGTAGAAGGGATTAAACCGAATGCATTTACCTATACAGCCGTTCTTGGAGCTTTAGGGGATGATGGTATAGCTGAAAAGGGGATCCAGTTACATGCTATGGTGATTAAGGACGGTTTTGCATCCACTACTTATTCGGGGAACTCTTTGATCAATATGTACTCAAAGGTTGGGATGTTTAGAGATGCTAGAGCTGTTTTCGATACGATGGAAAATAAGGATGCAGTTACATGGAATAGCATGATATCTGGCTATGTAGCCAATGGACATGATATGGAAGCTCTTGTAATGTTTCATTCAATGAGAAATGCTGAAGTTAGCCTCAGCCAATTGACTTTTGCTAATGTCATCAAGTTATGTGCTAATGTTCGAGAGATCAGCTTTGCAAGACAGCTTCATTGCCAGGTAGTGAAGATGGGACTTGAATTCGATGATAAAGTTAGGAAGGCACTCATTGTTGCCTATAGTAAGTGCTGTGAAATGGATGATGCCTTAAAGAGTTTTTCGTCAGAGTCTAGATTTCAAGACGTGGTCTCATGGACAGCCATCATTACTGGGTACTTGCAAAACGGTCAAGCTGCACAAGCGGTTGATTTATTTTGTCAAATGAGAAGAGAAGGAGTAAAGCCTAACGATTTTACTTATTCCCTGATCCTTGGAGCCCAGCCCCTAATTTCTCCTTATGAAGTGCATGCACAAGTCGTTAAAACCAATTATCAGTCGTCGTCTACTGTAGGAACTGCACTTTTGGATGCTTATGTCAAGATAGGGTCCACTGATGCTGCTGCGAGAGTTTTTAAATCAGTGCAAGAGAAGGATGTGGTTTCATGGTCAGCAATGTTGGCTGGTTATGCACTATCAGGGGACACAGAAAATGCTGTAAAAATTTTCCTTCAGTTGTGCAAAGAAGGGGTCAGACCAAATGAGTTTACATATTCAAGTGTAATTAATGCTTGTGCAGCTCCTTCAGCAGCAGTGGAACAGGGGAAGCAGTTACATGCATGCTCAATCAAATCAGCATATAGTGATGCTTTATGTGTAAGTAGTGCGGTTCTTACTATGTATGCAAAGAGAGGAAATATTGAGAGCGCAAGCAAAGTGTTTCAGAGACAAAGGGAGAGGGACTTGGTATCCTGGAATTCCATGATATCTGGATATGCACAGCATGGTCATGCAAAGAAGGCTCTAGAGGTATTCAAGGAAATGCAAAGGCAGAAGATGACAATGGATAGCATCACATTCATTGGTGTGATTTCTGCCTGTACTCATGGCGGTTTTGTGGAGGAAGGCGAAAGATACTATGATATGATGGTCAATGATCACCAAATCAGTCCGACAATGGAGCACTATTCTTGCATGGTTGACTTGTACAGTCGAGCGGGAATGCTAGAGAAAGCCATGGATACCATAAATGGGATGCCATACCCAGCAAGTGCACCTGTTTGGCGATCTATCTTAGCCGGTTGTCATGTTCAGCGGAATTTGGAGCTTGGTAAACTGGCAGCTGAGAAGCTCATCTCCCTTCAGCCTGATCACTCTTCCTCGTATGTCTTGCTGTCCAATATTTATGCGGCTGCAGGCAAATGGAGAGAGAGAGCTGAAGTAAGGAAAATGATGGATGAAAGGAGGGTAAGAAAGGAAGCTGGGTACAGCTGGATTGAGGTGCAGAACAAGACCTACTTTTTCTTGGCCAGTGATGTTTCACATCCAATGCAGGATAGTATTTATGCAAAACTCGAAGAGTTGGGTGTTCGTCTCAGGGATTATGGTTATCGCCCTGATACAAACTACGTTCTTCACGATGTTGAAGAGGAACATAAAGAAGCGATCTTGTCTCAACACAGTGAGAGGCTGGCTCTTGCTTTTGGATTGATTGCTACGTCTCCTGAAACTCCCATCCAGATTTCGAAGAATCTTAGAGTGTGTGGGGACTGCCATAACGTCATAAAGTTGGTGTCCATGATTGAAAGGAGAGAGATTATTGTTAGAGATTCAAACCGATTCCATCACTTTAATAGCGGTTCATGCTCTTGTGGCGATTACTGGTAATACTTCAGAGATTCATTGAAAAGTGATATAAGGCCTTCCGTGCTAAGCCAGGGCTCGTTTACTTTTCACGTCTTAATTTAAGGAAGATGCACGAAGATTGACTGCTCGATGTCTCAATCGAAAAAAGATAGCTTGAGCATTCATTTTATGGTTATTCGACTGGAAGGATAGACAAATTGAAGAATCGACAATTACTTGGGCATGGGAGGATTGTTCAGTTCAGTTGGCTGGTCGATCACCTGAAATTCGGACATCCTCCATCCTTCCGTGTATGGTGATTGATGATCTACATGACTGATGATTCCTCTCTGATTATTACTGGTGACTACCTTTTCATGCTTGCTTCCTTCTCGTGTTAGATCACTCTTCTTTTTAACAAAAAAGATCTTCTCCTGGACCGCATAGCTTGTTGACACAAACAAGGCTTGCTTCCACGTATCCAGCAACTATCAAAGTTAGTACCGAATTTTATCGAATGATAGGTGAAATTGTTGGTCGGACTTTGTCGAAGTCGAGTTCAAGATTGTCAAAACCAATGGCAACTGAGTACAACTGCATACCGGTTGTGTTCAAGTGGAAATCCAAAGAGCGAAGACCGACACCCCAGAACTGAGATTGAGAAGGATCCTGTAAGCGGGGTTGGAAATTTCTGAAGAACCAGTAGAAAGGTGCTCCACCAGACACTTTAAAAAGCATATTCGAGAAGGGATACGGTACACACAGGCTCTGTAATTTTTCGTTTACGCATACTGCTTCAGAATATGATTTACGCTTAATTTATTATTGCTCCTATTAGTTTACTTTGTACACACTGGTTTGAATTGTGAAGCACATATTTCGTTCTATTGCTGTAATCATATTGTTGTTGAGACATGCGGCAGGTTCTGTGGTCTACCTAAGAGCAGCAGGAAGAAGCGAGGCATGTAGAGAAAGAGGCTTCTCTTCGAGTGGGCAGCTAGCTTCCAAATGCCTGATAACCAAACCGAAGTCAAAGCTCGCCTTTTTCTCTCAGCTGGAGTAGATATATAGTGATTTACAAGACAAAGATGGACTTTGCAGCATAGAATTTAAACACATCTTGTGTGTATTTCCGACTATAACCTTTTTTAATAACTTGTTTCTGCAAGTTGATAAGCGCAACTTGAAAAAAGTAAACTCTGCGGTTGTGAATACAGAAAATGGGAACAGCAAATCATCGGCCAGATTGCAGAAGCAAAAAATGAAATGGAATGATATGTGGATTGACGGTATCAATTACATACAAATCCAGGTAATCAAGCTCGCTTTCGGTATAAAATCGATCAAAACCCGATCAACCTTCTTCACCAAACTCCCTTGTAAATCTCTCATGAACCTCGAGGTCAGCTTTGCTCACAGTTGGCCTCTGCCTTGCAAGAACCTTATCGAAATCTCTGCTCGAGATCGGTGGTGGAATAATCTGCATCATTTTGATAAACACAAAAACAACTTAATAGTGAGAATGCATGCAATTACTTATAATGTTTCTGAGACACACAAGCACGTTCGCACGATAGGATATATGCCTCTCCAATGACCATAATCATATGCATTTTACTAAACTAAGAAATTTTGGATGGTGTAACCAGTCACCATATTATCAAAGATGACTTAGTCATAACAGATCTGCAGCGCCTATGCAGCATATATTAGTAAATACAGAGCATGGAGGATCTCATATCAAGCATCACTTTGATCGCCAAAAATTCTGCATATCGCTCCAAGCATCAGCTAAAATCTCTATTCTCTCATTGTTCAAAGGTATCGCTACTACCTTAGCAGCTTGCCCTTCGGCTGCCAGCTCCTGCATGGAAATTTGAACAGCACCTTCTTGCTTTGGTCCACATGGCATCCACATACCATTTGAAGTCTTTATGAAAAACATGGCATCCTGAGTTTTCCGAACAGGCTCAAAGAGGACATCCTTGACCTGTCATTGTGAAAATAGATGGAATTGGCCAAGAGATAAGTTAATAATTTGAATAAGGTGGGAAAGATTTTATAAGTTGTGCTTACACAAACGGATATATCTGAACCAGAAAATCCCTCTGTCCTCGAAGCCAAGCTCTCAAAATCACTTTCAGCTAAATTGTGAGGCGTATCTCCTAAGTGCACCTATTCACATTACAAAGCCACAGGAGAGACATGAAAAAAGACTACTTAGTTTGCAGAATACTTTCAAAACAACGTACTTACAGAAAACTTTAATACCTTAAACATGTGCTGACGAGCCTTAAGATCTGGTAGGGGAATATATATGCGCTTGTCAAAGCGCCGCCGAATTGCCTGTAGTTTGTCAATAATCATGAGAAACAACCATGTGATGGGGCCACCCCGTAAAACCACCCAAATATCTTATCATATATCCATTTTACCTGATCAAGAGAATAAGGAGTATTTGTTGCCGCAAGGACAAGAACTTTCTCATCATTGTTTCCAACACCCTGAAAGAAAGATTCACGTAATAAAACTGTTTTAAGTCTCAGACTGGCAGAGAATCTAATTCATTCTGTAACCGGTTCTGGAATTTTTTCTCATTATCCGGATCAGAAAAACTTTTCAGACCATCAACAACTGCCACATCATGTAACCATTCAGTTCACCAAGGTTCAATAATACAAGCAACAGATAACGCAATATGAAGATCTTTAAACGAATAGGCACATCCATAGAATATAAAAGAGAGAAACCAAGTGGCAACAGACATCTCTGCTAACCTGCATTTGGACAAGAATTTCTGTTTTGATACGTCTAGAAGCTTCACTCTCATTTCCTTCTCCACGTTGGCCACCTAGAGAGTCTATTTCATCGATGAAGATAATTGAAGGAGCACTCTCACGAGCCATCTGAAAAAGATTGGAAACTAACTTCTCACTTTCACCCATCCACTTTGATACCAGATCTGAAGAAGAAACACTAGCCACCAAAAAGTCAGGTCATAAATGACACAATCTTGGCATAAGACTCAAACTACAGAATTTCCATCAGTGACGTAGACATTAGAGACTCAAAGCGTACACAGATGCACCCACAATCACCAGACATATATTGATCTTATTTAAATGCAAATATGCACTGAAAAAAGTGGGCTTAGTATGAAAAAGCTTGCCGTAGTATAATTTGCCATGGTGATTAGAGAAGCTACAAGTGCAGCTCAAACAGATTCCTAATTGCAAAGAAGCACATTTCACAATCTCTTTTCAAATTAGCAGAATAAAATGATATCATCTGCGCTCGCAACTAAAATCAAGCACAAATCCACAGGCACTATGCCAGTGAACTCTGCGAGAAAGGACCACCATAAAGATGTTTTTAAGGATGCGGAGTTAATGGAGGGGGTCCAAGGGATTCACAAGGGATAATGAAATATCCAACATGCAAAGTGATGAGAATAGATTTGACTCTGCTAAAGTTAACTATACCAACCACTAAAAGAAGGAAAACAATCTGTATTATTCTCAAAGTAAGGAGGATTAATAGGATTTCAAAAGTGAAGGAAAATTCATCAAAACTATCCTTCCTAAACAAATAGATAAGACATAGGGAAAAAATACTGATGGAGGTTTCTATCAATTTCTCTTGCAAATCCCGAATGCAATGATATGGCATATGCCCATTCATGTTGCAGTAAGTGTTGCAAGTTCCAACATTAATTTATCACTTGACCTGACAGCATTAGTAAGCCTTTCTGACGGAACTAATTACTTGCAACTTAATATGGCAAAGGAAAATTTGCAGAAAAAATGATAAACTTGAAATCCGCACTATGTCACGCTGCATAACAATGTACTTCTACAGGAGCATAAACATCACATGCCCCTCTCTAATACATACCCCAGTATCAACAGCTCCAGTAAAAGGAAAGATAGACCCCCACCTTTACTGCCTAAAACCTTGTATCATTCCGTACTTACCATGGTGTTGTCCAATCAAACATCATGCGGATATAAATGTATGCCTAATATATTCGCGAAAGTCCCACTTTGTAAAACAAGCATAGAATCTCAAATGTCAATATCTGGAGGATAGTATCCAAAACTAAGATGTACCTTAACTAAATTTTGATTTCAACCAAAAATCTCCCAAAAGTATAGCGAATGGTCCCTTTTGGAAAGGTAAAATAGTCAAAATGCCTGATGATGGCTACCTGAAAAAGGTAGAGTCTGCTTCTGTTGCCACAGCTTTTGCCAAATATGACTTCCCTGTTCCTGGTGGACCATACAATAGAAATGCCCTCCACGGCCGCCTCTTCCCTGAAATGACAGTCGAAGAATACGATAACTATTACCACCAGCAACGCTTAAATACCCCACTCAATGATTTGTGACATGAAATAATACAATGTCAAGAAGATAATGCACTTCACAAACATCTTCGGAGAGAGGATCTAGTTGCGTAAAAATTCTAAAACTGTGGTAGTAATACGGACGAAAAGATTCTCATCAAAAGAAAAGACTGATTATATTACAGCGTATCAGAAGAGCAAGCAAACTAAATATGAGGCTGGCAATGTTTCTTCAGATAAATGAAACTGGTAAATTGTACTTATCTAAAGAAGAGGCAAATACCTTCCTTCAGTTGAAGTACCGAACTACAAACAAATTCTGTGCCTTAATCACCTATAAAAACAAATTTATGCTATCTAGTCCCGCTAAGATCTACTTAAAGCCATTAAGAGACCAACTCAATGACTGCTGAAGTCCAGCAACGAAGCAAACGACACTTTCTCACTCTTTGTCTCTTTTTACTTCTGGAATAGAAAGCAAGACTGCTCCCATAGAGTTTGTGCAGTGACTCACGAGGCGGCTATTATAACAAGAGGGCTCCACGCTTAGACACTTCTAACAACTGATAGTTAACATCGTCAGCCTTCATGAAGCAGCATGATGCAACTTGCTTCCCCAACAAGAGTCTGCAAAAGCCCTCGTAAGCAAAGACGGGAATACCGTTTGCTTCTGTGGTTTGTATCTTTTACAACCAGAGCAGATGCTGCTGAAGACAGGAACATTAAAAAGCAATGCACGGCAGCCAGAACAAGGGTGCACTTCTCGACTGAATGTCAAGGATAGGGACAGCCATTTTGAACATACTTAGCTGACGCCTCGGCCGTTCGGTTTGACTTTCATAAAACAGCAATGTGCAAGCCCTGATTCATTTTGCAACAATACCATTTATTGCAATATACACCAGGAAAGTAAAAAAGCCATTTCAAAGATACCAACTTCATTCTAAGATGGAGAAGTGGTAACTTCCCAAAGGCGGTCAGGTACTAAATTCTGAAGCATGATGCCTCTAGAGCAATACTTCAGCAATAAGATCATCAATCGACGAAACGAAGAAAAACGCGTGCTTAGCATTACAATCCGCGGGCAAAATATCATTGCAGAACAAGGAAAAATCCAAGATCAAAACGAATTCCAACTCACCGGTGAAGAACTGAGGGAATTTGACCGGCAATATGACAGCTTCCTGAAGCGCCTGCTTGGCGCTCTCGAGCCCCGCGACGTCGCCCCACTTCACATTCGGCTTCTCCCTCACGATCGCGGAGTTTAAGCCGGCCCGGAGCTTCTCCTTCTCCGCATCGTCCCCGCCCTCGCCGCCATCCTTGGGCGTCTGCTTCGCCGCCGCGTTGGGCCGGGAGGAGGCCGCCGCGGCGTCGCCGGGGGGGCCGCCGCCGCCGCCGCCGAGGACGGCGCGGATCTCCTCGGCGCGGCGGAGGTACTCGGTGAACTTCTGGGTGATGGCCTCGCGGATCTTGGGGTTCTTCTCGTACTTCAGGTGGGTCTTGAAGTACTCCAGCGCGTTCATGTAGAGCGCGAACGCCTGGGGGTGGTTCCCGGCATTGTCCTCCTGGACCGCCTGCTTCGCGTACTCGATCGCCTGCTCCTTGAAGTTGCTGTACATGGCTCGATCGCGGAGGCTTCCGTCCCCTCTCCGATCGGCGGCGGCGGCGACGGATTGACCGGACGGAAGTTGCAGGGAATCGGGATCGGAGTGGAATTCGGAGCTCCGATTGCTTGGCCCCGTTCGTCAATCGGTTGCTTCAGGGAATTGGCGACGGAACAGGATTTCTTCTCGTGCACGGTGAAAGTCTTCGTATTTTTATTTTTTTTTATTTTTGCGCCTCTTTCCTATTTTATTTTTCCGCGGTACATTTTTACCGACGAAAGAGGTCAACTGGTGGCGGCTTAATCGCCATTAAACTAATAATCTTACCATTATCGAACATTCATTTAATATAAAATACCTAAGGCTTTTTATATATTAGGATGAATATTAACGTGGAAATTGTATCTGGAATAGTACAAATTTTTTTACAAGATTTTAAAATACCATTTCGAATTTCGAATTTCGGATAGATTCTCGTGAACAACCGGAGGAGCGGGCGAATCACTTTTTACCCTATGTCCAAAAAGGAAAAAAAGGTTGCTTTTTGCCTACTAAGCTTTAGGCGTTTTGGCAAATTTGCCCTCAATGACCCGATTTTTTTGTAATTTGCCCCCCCCCCCCTATTTTGAGATTGTTTGTAATGTGTCCCCATGACGTTGACTTTGAGCAAATATCGCTCGGGACTTGCTTTCCGAGTCAATATTTATGTGTTATTGAGGTTAAAGGTATTTCGAGTTGAAAAAAAAAAAAAGAGTCAGAGGATTATGCACTGCAAGATTAGATCTATTAAAGCTAGGCGGGAGCATCAAGTTGAATTCTAGTCAAAAGACGCTTATAGCAAACAAGCCTAGCTGTTCACGTTAGGGCAGTTACTGGGAGAACCAACTCCCATTCGATTCATTTTCTAGGCCGTTGCTGTTTATTTCAATTCCTGCATCAAATCAGTTTGGAGTTGAATTTTAAGCATTATTTTTTTAATTCGAATCCATCGAGATCTGAACCTCTTCTTTAATATTTAATATGCAGAAACAACCGCATAATCACGTAAGTGAAAATGTTTGTGCTTACAGTCATACGGTGCTTAATGATTTTTTTACCCAAAATTAAGAAAAAAGAAAAGGTCAGGTCTCGATCGGAATGGGAAGAAGCCCGGCACCGATCGGTTTGATTCTTGACTCCGATTTGTCGGTACCAAGGATCATAACACTGATTCCCAACTCTAGGTTCGGAAACAGGCCAATGTTCGTTTTTCACGTCAGATCCTTATTAACAGCCACGCCATTTTATGGTCCGTCGAAAATGATGATTTGCCGTCGCAACTCAAATCGCAATCAAGTTCATTTGTCTCGACTTTTATCCAAAGTATCCGAACACGCACAGGCCCGAAAGATTTTACTTTCGGTGGTCACATTTACTGCCACTTTATTCCAATGGTCGCCGTGTTTTCAAGATACAACCTTCGAAAACAGATCAAAAGGACCCCTCTTTTGATTTTTTTTTTTTGGAAAAGCAATCATTCAAAATCCCTCTAAAAATTCCGGTATCGTTGCGCGATAAGGCCCATCAAACTTTGAAAAGTCGTAATCTCCTCACGGAATTTGACGCCGCCTGCACGAGCCCCCAGACTTCGTGAAGTCGGTATTTTACGACCGCCAATTTCTTCCATCCGCAAAAGCCGTCGATGGGCTATACGAAAAAATGGATCAATTCTTTTTTTTTTTTAGGGGGAGGAGAAAAATTCGTTAATTTCCGAAATCCACGTGCCCTTCTAATACGACGACCCGGTTGGCTGGTCGTGCACGTACTCTGCATTTCGATTCGTCGAGGGGGGGCAACTGGCGTCGGCGTGGCATGGGCGGCGGCTTCGAGAAGACGGCGGCGCGCCCCGCCCCCGGAAAGCGACGCCGTACGGGCGAGGCCAAGGGACGGCATGATTGCTTAACGCGGAGATAAGCAAAGGGAGGAAGACAAGACACGGAGATCGCACATTCTTTATTTGTTCGGTAGGAAAAGAAAAGAAGAAAAAGAGGAGGAAATTCAAAGATAAGAGAGAGAGAGAGAGAGAGAGAGAGGGGGGGGGATAGAGAGAGAAGGCGCCTGGAATCTGCAGCGCGAGGCGAGGGACCAGGTATCCCGAAAACCGCCTTTGTGTGGAGGAGGTGCCTCTTGCTTCGCTTTTTTAGCCCACCACCACCTCCACCATCACCGCTCCCCAAAGATTTCCGTCTTTGCCTCTCCGATCTCCTCCTCTGCTCCGGCCCCTTCGAGTTCATCATCTCCCGCCGATCAACGCCGAGAGGTAAGCGCGCCGATGCCGGCGATTTCCCTCTTGGGTGTGTTTGAGGAAGAAGGAACCTTTAGGATGAATCGGTAGATCTGGATCTGTTTGGTTTTGGTTTTGGTTTGTTGGTTGTTGGTGGTGGGTTGCGATCGGTGTTCTGAAAACCGGGGTCTCGGTTCGGGGGTTGTGTGGTTTGTGGTGCTTCGCAGGTTCGGGAGAGAAAGAATCATGGCGGAAGAGCACCGGTGCCAGGGCCCGCGCCTCTGCGCGAACAACTGCGGCTTCTTCGGGAGCCCCGCCACGCAGGATCTATGCTCCAAGTGCTACCGCGACCTGCACCTCAAGGAGCAGCAGTCCTCCAGCGCCAAGCTCGCTTTCAACCAGACCCTGACCTCCTCCTCGCCGTCCTCCTCCTCGATCCTCGAGCCGTCCGCTGAATCGTCCTCGTCGGCCCCGCCCCGAGCCGCCGCCGCCGCCGCCGCCGCGGCCCTCGAGGCGAAGCCGGAGGACGAGGAGGCGGCGGCGGGGGGAGCGCCGACGATGCCGCCGGTGGCGTCGAACCGGTGCTCGACGTGCAGGAGGCGCGTGGGGCTGACGGGGTTCAAGTGCAGGTGCGGGATGACCTTCTGCGGGTCGCACCGGTACCCGGAGCAGCACGACTGCGGGTTCGACTACAAGGGCCTGGGGAGGGAGCAGATCTCCAAGGCCAACCCGCTCGTCAAGGCGGAGAAGCTGGATAAGATCTGATGTGATGTGCGAAACCTCCCCCCCTCCTTTCACCCATTATTGTCCCAGTACGAAAAAAAAAAAATAGAAGCTCGAATTGCGTCTGTGTTGATTTGGAAATTTGGGGTTCCGGTGGCCACGGCGGCCCAGCGGTGGAGCCGCCGTCGGCCGGCGGCGGGCTGCCGGTGCGTGGGCGGGCGGGCTGGGCGAGACGTGTTGGTACGATTGGTGGCGCATGTAAATTCGATGATGCTCTAGTAAATTGACGTCATTTGCTCTTTCGATCGACGTTGTCTTTTACCGAATCGTCCGTTCCGACAAATTATTAGCGGTAGGTGCGGTTCATACAAAGAATCACCCGTCCGGATATTAAAAAAAAACCTTAAATCGATCAAACGGCGGGCGATTTGTTCTTCAATAAGAACGAGCGGTGCTGAGAATCCCCGATGATTCGCTCCATTAGTTTTCTCCAAAATGCGGCCCTTTTGCGTGAAATTATTCGTTCGGACGATTTGGGAATGGTAGGTGCGGGAAAATATAATGAAATCCTAAGGACGAGGGCGTGGATAAGTATGAATTAGGCAGACTAATCTCGTGCTTGCGACGCGAGTAGCCTTGATCTCTTGCCGGAAGCTTCCGCGTTAAGTAGTTCAATTGGACACCTCTACATTAAGTAATTCAATTGGACGGAGATGGGAAGACGAGAGAATTCGGTGATTGCTCGCCGAAAACTTCTGCAATGAGTAATTTAATTGGACGGGGATGGGAAGACAAAAGAGTTTGGTACATCAATAGATGGCATGTGGTATATACACGATTTAATATAGATCGTTGCCATCTGTATTAATTTGTGATGAAAGTGGTTTTTGTTGATGTATTATTGCTTGCGGAGCTAGGCGTAGAAAAAATCATTTAGTATCATGCATGGACAATTTTCTTTACTTGGGGGGCGTGGGGGGGACGATCGCTTTCCGGTTTAGGCTTAGCAAGTAAAATCGCGGACCGATGGTGCAAAAAGTATAATAGAGGAGGAAATGCCATGGATAGCTTTCTTCGTCGACAAGACAAAGCATTACCGATATTGATCATATGGCCTGTAGCCCGTGCGTCATATTGCTAGTAGTTTGGTGGGCAGGATAACTTTTGTCCTGCTCGATATTTCGTCATTTTGGTGACATAATGTCCGAATATGTCTAGATAATGTCCACATAAGATAATCTCGCCGATGGGATCAAACCTAATCTGGATATATCCGAATGCTGAACAATCAAGATTAGTGTCGCCTCGCCTCCTCCAATGATAGCATCACCGGCTACTGCAAAAGAACCACCATCGCAACAGCCGATCGCCGCTGACTCCTACTATCATGCAAGGACCACCACCTCATAGCTCTTCGGGGGCGTATTCCTCCACCGGAGCTTCCCAATTGACATCTCCGCCTTCGCCAAGCCAGAACCTGCCACTGGGTCCTCGACACGAACCCTTTTCGTCGATGAGATCTCCCCACCAATTCACTTGCAAGCCCCACCATAATAGAGAATTTCTTCAACTTTTTGAGCACAAGTGGGCTGGGCAATGCTTCTTCGGCCTCGTACTGAACCTAACCCTTCCAAGACCCGACGACCATCGGGCCCTATCCATTTTTACTGGCTCAGCTTGAGTCGGCCTGCTGGTCGAGTCAGCTTTGAAATTTTACGTGAGATTAAGCGGGATAACCAGTTAAAAATAATATATCTTTGCAGATAAAATGCATTGCCGTTGGATATTACATGTTCATTCGCGCGATGTGGTTAAAAAAAAAAAAGAAAGAAGACAAGGGCACTGGAATTTGTAAAATCTTGGGACACTGCAAACAGTGGCTTCAATTCACATATCTAAGCTCAACCGTGCATTCCTCATTCTTAATGTCTAATCTTAATCCCCGAAGAACAATTCGTCGGTTTTTAGTAAATGAATAAGTTCCGTGGCAACTTCGGACGAGAAATATCACGGGTACATAAGGAAACTGATAGATTTGTTATAATAGAATTTAATCAACAACGTTAAGGTACACAAGATAGAGTTATAACGTCGAAATTAAATTGACGACGAAGCACCCTGAAACTACAAAAAATGTATACGCCGAAATTTAATCGAGGATGAGGTATATGGAAACTACCATTAAAATATATGTCGGAATTTAATCGATAACAAAATATCTGGAAACTACGACTACACAAGAATTGAAAATTGAAAGATAACATGATTTGTTTGTTTATTGCAGGGGCTTCTATAGTACACAAACACAAGCATTTATAGTTTTCACAACATAACTGCCTGTAAGCTGTTCTTCAGCAACTTTAACCATGCTTTCACATCTCCGAAGCTTTCAATTCCATATCTTCACATCGCCACGACATTTCATTTCTAGGTGATTGCTAAATTTGAATGAATACCTTTTTGATTTATACATCAATGTTGATGTCGATAACTTCACCCTAGATAACTGGTGTTGTCGTAACTGCCTTGTCTGTCAACGCTCTTCAAGTTGCTGACATTTATCCAGAAGAGCTTAAATATCCGAAAATATTGCTACTCATCAAGTTGTCAATTATTCTTTTCATCGATGACTTATGCTATCCACTAAACTTTGCTCTTATCGACTAAATCTATCACTTGTCCATAATAACAAAGTTTGTCATGTTTTGTGTGTAAACAAATGCCCCCTTTTAAAAGATTTGAATGATTCATCGATCGTTCTATTTTTTAAAATTAGATAATCAAGAGTCATCATATGTTTCCTTGTTATTGACAAATTTAATTTTTGTTTGCCAAATTTTATCTTGGTCAAATTCATCATATGGCTAATATTTTTTCACGAAAGACACATTCCATATAAAAGTTTTCATGCGACTCTCTATCTTTGTCCTTAATGACGTGGGCAAAACATGAAGTACAATGTTTTTTTTGGTTAAAAAAAATAATGTTAAAACAACGTCGTTTTGGTCAAAGTTTGACTTTTTATCTAAATTTTATATAAATTATTAGATTAAAAATTTAGCTAAATTTAAAATTTTAAAAGAAGGTAAGGGTTTGCAGCCCTCGCCCGGCTTTTCCCTTTTTTTTAAGTTAACTTATTTTTTATATAATTTAAATAAAATTTCTATTAAATAATTAAATTTGGACCAAAACGACGTCGTTTGGCCACTTCATCGCCACGTAAATTAGAGAAAATAATTAAAAATACCACGTCAACTTTTTTTATTAGTCAAGTTGGACGGAGTTAATAGAAGAACTTGTTTGCACTAATTTAACAAGTTTTAGAATTTAATTGCACTTTTGATAAGTTTTAACATTCAATTACGACAAGTTTTAGGACTTTCACTTAGGGGTGAGCGGTTCCCGATTTCACTTGGAATCCGGAATCTACCTGTCAGAACCAGTTCCTCATTTTTCGGAACCTGAAACCTATCATGCATGTCTTGAAAACCTATCATGGATTCCAAGGTCGATTTCAGGGTCTTCTTAGGAATCGACTAATTTCCTTTTTGTTTTGTTTCATTTTTAGTCAAGAAAAAAGACCCAAAAGAATGACAACAGAAAAGCTAGAGCCCAATCAATACAAAAAAACAAAGCTACAATTATACTTCGACCATAATTAGCAAGGACCAGAACAACACCAACATTAGAAAATGGCTGCTATGAGCCCACTCTCGTGCTTGATCCTGTAATATGTCGGCCATATTTGTGATGCAAGGTCACTAGTTTTTCTCACTTATAAATGAGAGGAGTCTGTAAAGTATCCTCCTCCAAAGGGAAAAAACAGACAACTTCCACACTTGAATCTTCCAAACGTGAGAACCATCCTTAAAAGTAATACTTGGTGCGAGGAGCCAGCGTCCTTGTTGCATCTAACAAATCTTGCAATTGGACAGCACTTTTGAGTTTTGTTTACCAGCAAGCGAACCATGAAGTGTTCCAATGACAAAATAGATAAACGATAAGCTGTAATTTCAAACATTAAGGAGGAAAAGTTACCTCAGATCTAGGCCTTCCTCCATTGTATTTGAGCATCAAGTTTAGAAGTTTTTATCAGTAACTTTTAAATTTACTTTCTGTTAGGGAGTTCTGTCACCGCTTACTGACGAATGACATCAATCACACAACTTCAGCCTGCCCAAATATGCCAATATGCCCACTTCCTTAACGTGTTAGTCCCTCGGATGGCTGCACAGGTTCATTTACTTTCCACGGTAATATCGACGGAATTGTTGAGAAGAGATGAGGAGCTTTTGCCTTCAATAACATCTTTCTCAAGACACATGCAGCAGCAGCATCTTTCTCAAAACACGTGCAAATCACCTTAGATCTAGGCCTTCCTCCATTGTATTTTAGGGTTTTCTAGGTTATGGTTCGGCGGGTACCAGTCTGAATCTCCGATTATTAGTTCTACCCTGGAATCATGCTCGCCCCTATTTCTAGTGCACTTATCCCTTTATTTAAAAGAGCTTAAATATCCACATTAAATATCCACAAACATCACTACTCATCAAGTTGTCGACAATCCTTTTCATCGATAATTTTTGTTGTTTACAAAACTCTGCTCTTATCGACTTAATCTATCACTTGTCTGTGATAACTAAAAGTTAGTCATTTTTTTGGGCAAACACTTAATTTTCGATATGAATAGTTATAATTATTATTTTCGTCTATCCTTTGGTTAATATTAACTAAATAAATTGGTTAGGATGATAATCGGCAACACGCATGCGAATCAATCATCGATGCTTTTTATTTTTATTTTTTTCAGTTGAATTGAATTGTAACATTAAGATTGCGGAACTAATATCTAATAGTTACTCTTAAGCATTGTTTGGTTCAGCATTGCAAATCGACTTTGGGATTCTTAAGTCTCTTGGGCAAATGCAAATGCATTTCATTCGTTTTTTGCTCAACTTTGGGAAAATGCAATTGCATTTCCAAAGACTTCTAAAGGCCTTTAGGACCCGTCTGGTTTGATTTTGCAAATGAGCCTTGGGGAATATAAATACCTTTACGTTAAAGCCTCTTGAGGAAATGCAAATTTTGGTCGGTAAAAATTTCATTGTGAAGCTTTTTTGGCCCAAGTAGTGTTTGGCAAATCTTTTTTTGCAAAAGGGCTTTGGGATTTTTTTATTATTATTAAAAAAAAAGCTTACCCTTCGCCTGAACCGACGAAGGGCTATGGCTGCTGGCAAACCATATTTGGCACCGGTGGTCGTCGCCCGAGGTCGAGTGAACCCCGGCCTGAGGTTGCGTGACCCAGGCCGCCATTGCCTGGGCGGTCACCCAACCTCAGTGACCTCAGGCGGCTGACGATAACTAGACGCTTCCTCACTGATTTCTTACGGTAATTGGCAAGAAAGATTATATTATAATTTCAAGTAAATGTTTGATTGGATATATATCCCTAACTCGATATATATATTATTTTCCTTTAACTTCTCTCAGGAAGCCACTAGAGAAATTGACGTGACGACTTTTTTGTACAAAATTGACAAAATATCGCAAAGGAGTTGTAACTTGGAATCAACGTGACCTGCGTGCTCATCTGGGGTAATTCACATTTAAAACCGAATGCTTTAATTAGATGATAAACGTGGGTCCATTATATTCCGACATTGACATTGCACTAAGTTTTTCATGATAAATCGTCGACCATTTCACAGGGCGCACTTTTGACAAACTATACATTAATCCAAAAAAATCTCGTAAGCAAGGGCGTCATCCAGGAAGGTGCACTTTTCATTAATCTTCCTTCAAGCATCATTATTTGGTAAAAAACCTTCCCCAGATTCCACGACCCCTCAGCTCCAATATTTAGGAAATTTCTAATATTTTAATTAGGGAGAATCAAGGGACTAGTTTACAGATTACCAACATGGATTAATAATAGTTTATAGCCAGAAATTTGGAGAATATTCAGTAAGGCTTATGATTGTTATTAATCTATCGTTTGATTTTCTCACGTAGAAAAAATTTTATGGTCAGAGCTCGATTTGTTTCGCAGAAAATAAAAAAATTTAAAAATTGTTTTCTCAAAAAGCGAGCGTTTAATGTTTAAACATAAATTATTATTAATAATGATAATATTTTACATCGACTAATTATTTTTAAGCGAGGCGACCGATCGATTTTTTCAAGAAAATAATTTTTAAATTATTTATTTTTCGCGTAACAAACGTGATTTGGATTTCCAGGTTAGGCAGCGGGTGCATCACGAGGCGCGAACTTGGGCAAATTTCTCGAAGAGCGATCTCCTGAAATCGCAAGGGAAAAGGTGAAGTGACGTCCATTAGCACGAACGAAAGGTTGACCGCGAATATTCAAAATTTTAGATGATAATTCCTAGAATGTAATCACCACGTCTTTTCTTTTCTTTTCCTTTTCTTTTTTCGGGGTCTGATGTAACCATCACATTGTCGAAATCGCAATTACTTCACGTCTTAGGGAAAGATATTATATTGGTCATAAAAATATTTTTTTTTTTATTTTTTCAATTATAAAGTTGGAGCTACATGGTTGCATTGCCGGCTATGAAAGCCAATTAGATCTCATTGTTTTATGCGTTGACAATAGTGGTAATTTCAGAAAATGGGAAAATTTTGGTTTTTTTTTTCTTGAAATTTAAATATATCTTAAATATATCCCAATTGGCATGATGTAGTTCTAAACCCCTATGCTGCGTGCAATATCGTTCTTATGGTCTCCTGGTGTTTTATTGTCGACGTTGCAACATGTAGCGAGGACATGATCGAATGAATCTTCTTGCATTCTTTCTTTAAAAGTTTTCCGATTGCATTGCTCGCATTATCAAAGGCTTGCGGTTTGATTTAATATCATATGAAATGAATCGAAGAGCAAGAATTGTGATTTGATTTCGAAATTTCAAATATTCTTTTCCCTTCCAAGTTTAATTCCTGATTCAAATGAATCGAAGAGCAAGAATTTCATTTTATATACACGGTCGCATAAAACTCGTGAGCGAATATTGTACAATTCACTATTGCAAAAGGGTGTCCGCATCGCAACATGTTATCAAGAGTAACTTGTGCACCAAACGGACGTGTTGAGATTTACCTATGTTTTCATTGTAGATATGCGCTACTCAATCAATTCTTCTTTGTCTCCAAACTTAGGGAATCTCGACCTTATCAAATCAATCTCGTCTGACTTTACAAAATCAACAAGCCATAATTTTCAAGTGACGATACAATCAATACTTCAGCACTATTTAATGTACAAAAAGCTGACGAAGAAGACGGGAGTTTAGACAAATGATGAACCCTAAATCCGTCTTTTGAATAGCTACCAATACAATCAACATCGATCGTCTTTATTTGACATTGAAAATAGGCGATCTTGTGATCTAACGGGCATAATTGATTTTAATGTCTGGCACGTACGTGATACAATTTTTGTCATTTTAGTTGTCCCTATCAAATTTGCAGCCAAGTTTTCGGAAGCCAGACAGAGAGAAAATTACTGGAAGTCAATTCCTTCCGGCGGTTTAATTAATAAAATTTAATCCATCTTACGACAGTTTAACGAGGACATTTAACAATTTGTTGACCCGCACCAGGAGAATTCTTGATTTTCAAAAATTCGAATTATGTAATAAATTTCAAAAAAAAAAAAAAAAGCAAACAATCGACCCATAGATGAAGGGACCTAGGTCTTTCCAATCCAAAGTGTTGGTCCAGATTATTGTTTAAAGATTCCAAAGTTGGACTCGAATCCGAGGTGTTACTCTAGACCTAGCGAAGGAATCATCATCGTCGCTGATTTTTATTCATTTATTTTAATGGAATTATTGCTATAAAAGTATAGCAATCTGGCCAAGTAAAGGTCACCCTCGATAAAATCGACCCCAATAAATTAATTAGGTATATGGTCACTGTCTAGTCATCTTCTGACCTAGATGGGTCCGAACCAGGCCGCCCGCTTTCCAATTTTGCTAATTTTTTTTTTTTTTTTTTGCCTCGCTTGTCTTGTTTTGGCTCCTAAATTGATTATTCGTGAATTACGACAGGCTGTATTTGGATAAAAGCGAGGGGTTATGTGCACGAGATAACAAATGATTCAACTCGCTCGGTAGGTCCATGGCTAAAAAGAAAAACGAAAAAAATAATAATAATAAAAAAATCGCTCGCACGTCTCAATCGGCGATACGTGCGAATCGATCGTCGTGGAAGTTAGTAAGAACTTTTCAAGAGCTGCCCCTCTTGTTTTTATTAGGTAGAAATGCAAGACGACGCTGAAAAAAAAACTCACCGAGAAGGAATCGATCCGATCACGTGGAATAGAATGTGTGGTGATGACTAAGACCGCAACATCTGGCCAAGAATAATAAAAAAAAAATTAAGAGCAAAACGAGGTTATTGGGTCTGAAATGATGTCACTAGAATTTCTGAAAGAAAAAAAACGCATTAGGAAACAACACGGTTCAATTTTAAATTTGTAAAATTATGTTGCAAATCACATACCTATGTCTATATAAAGGTTCTGAGTATTTTACATTAAATAAGAGTCAAATGGTGCGAAAGGGTATTTAAACAAAGCCATATCAAACAAAATGTAGGTGATTTCGATGCTGATCTTCTTTTAATACGACAATGCTTTGCACACGATAATTGATTTGGGTTTATTAGACCATGAAACTCTCAAAGTACGTAAAAGATCTTAAAGGCGAGAAAGATGGTAAATTATCGATGCTCGAAAGTTAGTCGCACATCGTTTGCTCTGTGAGTCCGAACTTTTCTATCATCTTCAAAATTGGAAAAAATGCAATGTTTCGCGGTTTGCTCGTCTCGTTCGTTTATGAGAAATTTATCAAAAAAATCATAAATATGTTGCACGACGGCGAGACTTGATCATTTTGATTGCACCAATTTAATCTTCTACATTTTGATGATTTGTCAATGTAGCCCTTCCGACAAAAAATCCCTGAAGTGCGTGGCATGGCTGGCGTTGACATAAACAATATTTGCAAATTTTTTTAGTTATTCTAAATTTTTTATTTTCTTTTCTTTCCTTTATCATTTTTCCTATTTCCCTCCGCCGGTGACGGCAGGCGATGGTCTTCGCCCACATATGAGCCCTCGCTAGCCACAGGCCAGTGGCCTGTGAGAGTGGAAAAAAGAAAAAAAATAAAAGAAATAAATCAATAAAGAATTTGGAAAATTTTTAAAAAAATTGCACAAATTTTATTTACGTTAGCGCCGGCCATACCACTTAGGATGCTTGGCGTCCACGTCAGTAATTTCCGAAATTGTCTAATTGTCAATAGGTTTATAACTGAATTGACACATTTAAAATAAATGCATATTTATGATTGAATTAGCCGTCGTATAATAAATTTAGATCTATTTTGACAATCAACCAATTCATGTATCATAGTAACAAATATGTACCCTGAGGTTCTTCACCAACTTACCTTATACAACCCCTAGTAATCAAGCCATATAAATTTTCAAATTAGCATACTTATTAACTATTCGACCCAATCACAGAGCAACTCATATCAATCTACACTAGGAGCATCATTAGGGGAGGAATCGCTCCTGATATGAGCTATCAAACCATTTTTTTAATCAAATACGAGACGTCACGCTTTTCTTAACGATCCAATCACCTCGTCACTTTAATCTTATCAGACGAAATCCCACGCCGAATTTCACCCGACGCCATAAGACGCCTCATCCCGAAGTTCCCTCGCAAAACGAACCCGGCTCGATCGTGTCCTCTAATTCGACGGCGGCGGCGGTGGCGAGGAGGCGAATCAATACTACTTTTGGGCACGAGGAGACCGTGTCCATTTGGGTCTTCTCGCCCAATCAAAATAACTAACTTACCCGCCCAACACTGCCCGTCCTCCTCCTCGTCAATCAATCTCAAAATCGACGAAACACGAGTCGTCCAAACAAAACCCAACTTCGATTCGAACAAGAAGTGTCAACGTCGTTCTTGCCGTGTCGCCAGCTTTTGCTATTTTCATCTTTATACAATCCAGCCTCCACCGGTTCCCGCTATCATTCTCCATTAACGTTCTCCCCCAAGTACTTTCGATTAGGGTTCATCATCCTTCCTCTTTAAATTCCTCACCGCTCTTCCTCCGCTCTGCATTTTTCGTTCTTGGGTTTCTTCGCCAGCTTCTCGACCCGACCGTCCCTCGCATGGATCTGAGACCCCCATGTCCGGACTCAACCGCGCGGCTCCCCCTCCTCCTCCTCCTACGCCGCCGCCGCCACCTATAGCGTCGGCGGCCGCCCCCTGCCTCCGCCGCCGGTCCTCGCCCGCCCCGCCGGCAACGATGAAGCGGCCGGCCCGCCCCCTGTGCAGCATTCTGCTCCTCGCCCTGCTCGCCGTCGCCCTCACCTGCCGCACCGTGCTGCGCCGCGGCGGCGGCGGCGTCGTCCTCGGCTCTTCCGAGCTCGAGGGCGCGCCCCGACCGGTGCTGCGGCGAGTGCCGCTGCCGGAGCTCAGCTCGTCCGTGCTTCGGTACGCCGAGATCGACGTCTCGGAGGAGTGGTTCAAGAAGGAGACGGAGCAGCTGCTGGAAGACGACCTCGAGAGCCGCGGCCGATACCGGAGCTACGGCACTTGGCGGAGCTTCAACCGCCGCGACCCGAACGCGAGGGCCTCCCGAGGCATGCCCGCGACGCTACGCTCGCCGGCGTTCTACCGGTTCTGGCTCGATTTCAGGAGGAATCTGCGCGATTGGGCGCGGAACAGGCGGTTTCAGCCGGATGTGATGGACGATCTGATTCGGCTAGTGAAGGATCCGCTCGATAGGCACAACGGCCTGCCGCCCTCGGGCCGCCGGTACGCCTCCTGCGCGGTGGTGGGCAACAGCGGGATCCTATTGCAGAGCGGGCATGGCGAGCTGATCGACAGCCACGAGGCGGTGATCCGATTGAACAACGCGAGGATCGAGAACTTCGCGGGCGATGTCGGGTCGAAGACCACCGTCTCCTTCGTGAACAGCAACATCCTGCACTACTGCGCGCGGCGGGAAGGCTGCTACTGCCACCCGTACGGCCCAGGCGTCCCGATAGCGATGTACATTTGCCAGCCGGCGCACTTCCTCGACTACACGATGTGCAACTCGGCCTTCAACTCGTCCCACAAGGCCCCGCTGATCGTGACCGACCCGCGGTTCGACGTGCTGTGCACGCGGATAGTGAAGTCCTACTCGCTCCGGCGGTTCGCGGCGGAGACGGGGCGGCCGCTGGAGGCGTGGGACGCGGCGCACGACGGCGCCAACTTCCACTACTCCTCGGGGATGCAGGCGGCGATGCTCGCCCTGGGGATCTGCGACCGGGTCAGCATATTCGGGTTCGGGAAATCCGGGTCGGCGAAGCACCATTACCACACGAACCAGAAGAGCGAGCTGGGGCTGCACCATTACGAGGCGGAGTACGATCTGTACCAGGACCTGGCGACGCGTCCCGAGGCGATCCCTTTCATCCCAGACAAGTTCAGGTTCCCTCCCGTGGTTATTTACCAATGAAATTTGATCGATTTTTGCTGCCCCTTTTTTTTTTTTTTCAACTTTTTTTCGGGGATCCTGAGGTAGATTTTGTTTTCCTCCTTCGATTCGTCACACAAATTGATACATAGGTTGCTCATGTTACGACCGTAATTTTCCACTGGCTTTGTCCAAAAGAAGAGTCGCTCCGCGCAACCCTACTACAGTCGGCACATACATCATTTGATTCTTCTTCCTTGTTGGGCACTGTTAAAGATACCAAAGAGATAAGGTTCTTCTTCTCCCGTCCCGTTCCGACCCGGCTCTGACTCTTTTTCTTTCGTCCCGTCGTATCGAACGCAGCCTCAGCTGCTTAGCCGAGCCCCTAGGCTGCTAAGGGCAATCGAGACGCGTGAACTCGCTTGGTTTCGGTTGTTGAATTATATGGACCCCACGCGAGGCTCACGCGATTCGCATGCATCTCGAGCGCGCGCACGCGATACTTGCTGGTGGTCAACGCGAAGCACATTTGTAGGAATTGAGTTTGGAGGAACAGGGAAGGGGGATGATTGCCTTTGCCATTTCTGTACGTAATCGACGTAAGCAGACGGCGGACTTCCCCGTCGTTTGAGGTGGCTGCTCCCGTTAGGGCTTAGCTGGCCCAATGGGTTTGATGGGCCCAATGGGTTTGATGGGCCCAATGGGCCGTGACCTTCACCAGCATTTTCCCCTTCGTTTCTTAAGAAACGACGGAAGAGAACACGACGGTTGCGTTTTAACTTGGAAGTCCTGAGGAGGATGTGCTGCCGGCGGCCAGAGCCGAGGCTGTGAGCGCGACGCATCGCCGCAAGGTCGGAATTAGAGCTCAGCTAAGCTCCTAGAGCCCCTTCTTCGAAGTCATTCGATGAGTCCCATCTTGACCGCGAATTTGGCAATGATTTCACTTTTCGGACAAATTTTAAGATTTGGATTTGCGTTTTTTGAACTCTATTATACATTAACGGTAGGGTTAGAGAGTTTTGGTGCATTTCTTTCGAAAGAGAGGCTATGTTCTTTCGTAAACTTAAAAAGCTATGAAAGAGAGTGCAAAACTACGATAACCCCGCTCTTCACTTTTGAGCATCGCAAATGTAAGCGAAAGTTCAAGGCGGGATAAGTGTCGAGCTAGAGTCTTAGGTTTTTGCTAGTAGTCAATTGAAGTGTTGCAGTATTTCACGTCGCTTGACTATCACATTTTAATGCTCTTTATATATATATATATATATATATATATATGTTATTTCGTTCCTCCTATTAGCTTAAACTATTAATTGGTAACTTCATAGTATAAAGAAAAGCTCCAATCGAGTCTCGAGCTCGTTGTCAGTAACCTAAATTCCATCGACGACAAGCTCGATACATGATTATGATTTTCTTTTTAAAGATATCGAGTCTTCAATCGACCGAAGTAAGACCTTCGATCCTCAATTGACTCATGACCAAAATCAGGCCTCGTCTTTTGGACTCGTCCCGGCGATAAAAACTGCCCATATAAAAAGATCTTTACAGTCACAAACGTACAAACTCTCAAAGTCCCATCACAAGGCGGCGGAATACAAGAGCTTCGGATCACCGGTGCATCGCACCAGGACGGTACTCATCGAAATCCAATTCAGAGCGGACGCAAGTTAACAATCATTCGCTCGGGAAAAGGGGCTAATTGCGAACCAAGCGATCGAATGATCGGGGGATTAGATGGTCCCCCTGCCCGAGCACAGTCTCCGCCATTCTCAATGAACGTCACTTGACCTTCGGATGCGCGTACTTTGCTAACTCCCCATCCCTTAACTGCCTTCGCTCCGGCAACGCCCCGAGCAAACGAAAGGCCGAACCCCCTGCCCAACGGCCGTTCAAATCGCGCAGCGTCCGACCCAATTCGAAATTCATCCCGCACGCCATTTTCGTGCGGCCGGGGGCGGCGGGACAAAAACACCGTTTTCCCCATTCATTTCTCGTGCCCCGCCAAAACCAGAAATCTAATAATTATAATAATAGCAGCAATAACGAAAACGGGGAAAATGTGGAAAGTACCAAAACCGCAAAAGAGAAGGAAAAAAAAAAGTAGGAAAAAAAAACCGTGGAAAATGCCGCGTCGGATTATCAAAATTTATTATATACACCTTCCCTTCTTCTTGCTCCGTTCATCTCCCCACTCCTCCCCCCCACGCGCACACTGCACAGCGTTTCTTCTTCCTCCCCCAAAATCTTCGCTAGGGTTCATCTCGATTCTCGAGACCCCAAATTCGCTTCTTCTCTCCCCCTCCCCCACCTTACCTTCCTGCGATCGCCGGCCTCTCGGATGGCGTCGTGCCGGTAGCGGCGGCCCCCCCCCGCTCCCACCCGGAGCCGCCGATGAAGCGGCCGGCGCGGCACCTCTGCACCGTCCTGCTGCTCGCGCTCCTCGCCGTCGCCCTCGCGTTCCGGGCGGTGCTCCGGCGCGGCTTCGTCGGGCCCCTCGAGCTCGAGCAGTACGGGCTCGCGGCGGGGGGGCGGCGGCCGGCGGCCGTCTTCAACTCCTCCGTGCTCAGGTACGCGGAGATCGACGGCGCGGAGGAGAAGTTCAAGCGGGAGACCCAGCAGCTGCTGGAAGGGAAGTTCTCGGGTCACCCGCAGTTCAGGAGGTTCGCGTCTCGGAGGAGGTTCACCACCTACGAGCCCAACGGGAAGATCAATATGGTTTTCCAGGTGTCGCTGGCGCCGAGGTATCAGAGGTACGTGCAGGATTTTAGGAGGAATTTGCAGGATTGGTCTAGGAAGAAGCGGTTCCAGCCGGATGTGATGAACGACTTGATTAGACTGGTGAAGCACCCGCTCGACAGGCGCGGCGGCTCGGTGGTCAAGGATAGGAGGTACGCGTCTTGTGCCGTTGTTGGGAACAGTGGGATTTTGCTGGAGGGCGAGCATGGGGAGCTGGTCGATAGCCACGAGGCGGTGATTCGGCTGAACAACGCGAAAATCAAGGGCTTCGAGCGCAACGTCGGGTCTAAGACCACCGTCTCGTTTGTAAATAGCAACATTCTGCATCTCTGTGCGCGGAGGGAGCGGTGCTTTTGCCACCCGTACGGAGCGGATGTTCCGATCGTCATGTATATCTGCCAACCAGCGCACTTGCTCGATTATACGATGTGTAACTCGTCTCACAAAGCGCCTTTGCTCGTCACTGATCCGAGCTTCGATGTGCTGTGCGCACGGATCGTGAAGTACTATTCGGTGCGGCGGTTCGCCGGGGAGACGGGGCAACCTTTGGAAGCATGGGATGCTGCACACGATAAGGTGTATTTCCACTATTCCTCGGGGATGCAAGCCATAATGCTGGCTTTGGGAATTTGCGACAGAGTTAGTGTTTTCGGCTTCGGGAAATCGGAGTCGGCCAAGCATCATTACTATACCAATCAAAAGGGCGAGCTGACTTTGCATGATTACCGAGCGGAGTACGATCTCTATCGCGATTTGGTCGAGAGGCCCCAAGCAATACCATTTATTTCGGATAAGTTCGAATTTCCTCCCGTGACTATCTATCAGTGAAATTGCACTGGTTGGCTTGTATTTGGTTTCAATTGGTCTTTGAGGAAGTAGTTTAGTATTCAATGTGTCAAGATTGAAATAACGTGCTCATGTTGTAACTGTAATCTTCCACGGGATATTCATGGAATTGAATGTCAGAGTATGCAAAGTACAGATTGTTTAGATGTTAGCCTGTTACTTCTTTCGAGATTGTCTTAGATGAATGGAAGTTGGTCTACTCATTTTGGTTGTGTTACCCATGGCACACCAGCTGGATTGCTCAATTTGGAGAGGTAAATCCCATGGAATTGAGATATATATCTCTTCAATGATGTGAAGATACTAATTGCATCAGCAGGAGCGATGTGAAAAGTCAGGAGATTAATATGACTTAAAGTTTCTTTTGTTGAATATTCTTTAATATGAACAACGGGATCGGTTCCGTCTAAAAAGTAGTCTAGATGTTCACTTGCAAATAGCGGGTGTTGAAAGTTTTGGTCTACCTTCCTATTGGAGTATGGCTTGCTGATCTCTGCAAAAGAAACTGAGCACAATAGGATGGCTGAGACTGTCCATTCACAGGACCAGAAAAATTAGATTTATAAAGACCCGACTTGTGTTGTTCCAAGTCGCCTGATCGAGGATGTACATACTCAATTCGGTATAAGCATATGATACTATTGTTGGAAGCAACCGGTTTCTTGGAGCTAGGTGCTGGGAAAAGAGAAGCATCTCTGGCAAGAATGTCTGCCTCATGATTTTCTTTTTTGATTCCTGTTCAAGTGCTCGATAACATGGACTACGTGTTGGGTATTCTTCTTTCCCTGTCTTCGTAGCACCTAATGCCTTCATTTAGTCCTGACTCTGTATTCTCCATTTATCTCCTCATCCTCGTTTGTTTATTTCGCTGACATTGATTGGTCACGTTTATGGACACGACAGATCAGTGGGAATGTCATTACTAAAATCGATTTCATATCTCATGGATAAATTGTCGTTAAATTCCAACCGGCAGAGTACCCTCTATTGCCTGCCATCTGGTAATGCATAGCATAAGTTCACAACAAGGAGAAGTGAGGATTAGAGTGAATTTTGAGACCAGCAGTGAGGATCAGTAGTGCGAGGCTTCCCGCGGAAGAGCGTACTTCAGATTTTGTTTTTGGGCGAGGTTTGATTTCAGTGTGCTCTTTTCGGCTAAGTAAGACGACGGACCAGTGATTCCGACACGAATATCGCTCGTTCTCACCCCATCCTCAAGAACCGAGGTTCCAATTCCAAATCTCTGACTTATCCTCTTCTTTGGAAGGGATATGCCACTGAGGCAATAGCCACTTACCTAATTCCATTGGTTTCTAGCTGTTCCTGAACGTTATTTGCTTCTCACCGTCAGTTCAACCAGTAGGTGTTGCTCTGTCTTTCCCCTGAATCATGGGGTCGCGTCATCAACTCTTGCCGTTCTTCTTGCGCTCTCTCTCTCTCTCTCTCTCTCTCTCTCTCTCTCTCTCTCTCTCTCTCTATGGCAAAAGATTGACCAGCAGTTGCAGACTCAAGCAGGTCAATCAGTGGTCACCGTATTCAATTCACATTGTTGTTGCACCCATCGCTCCACTGACAGGACTGAGGGTTGGGGATTTCGAAGATCAAAGAAAGACAATTGTTCAAGAGTCCGTCAGCAAATAATGTGGTTGCAAAACTCCGGCTTGCCTCTTTCGAAAACGATCTGACGTGGCTTTTAATTTCATACGAACTTGGTGGGCCTTAACCAGTAACACACAATCTGAAGTGGTCCTACTACACAATCTCACCAGATTTGATGGTCTATATTCAATTTAGTATATAATTTTGGTTCGTGTAATATTAGCTCCTAATCCAGGGTTTCTGTTCATGACATGCAATCGTAATTTGAGATCCCGTTCGGTTTATTCCCGTCATTTATACGAACGTAGCCTTTTGATCTCTAGCGATTTCCTTTTTTTTTTTTCTCCTTAAAACTTTGGACATAACCGATCAAAGGGTTTGAAAATGTGGGATTAAAGTCATCTGTGGGTCGGGGTCCAGTAGCTTCAAAAGAAAATTACTTCCACGTACTTACTGGGGAGAGCAGGTAGGATGCATTTGCCGGGCATATTCCCTCTTCCGTTGAGGACAAAGAGAAGCGAGATTCGAACATCACGTGGGAGATTTTTCTAGGTATTCCTCGAATTAAAATGAATATGTTCTCATCCAGAAAGAGTTTCGTATCCATGATTGTCATGAGATGCGTAATTATTCAAAGTAATCTCCCCCGAAATTACCTATGAATCACGAATCGAATGCTTTGTCCTTAGCCATTCATCTGCGTATGCCTCGCAGAAATTTTCAGATCATGTCTCTCTCCGAAGGATGCCTCTCCCTGTCAAACCCCACCGCGTGCCTCTTAAAAGAACAGTGACATTTGCCTCTTAGGTGCGGCAGTTTTTGTGTGTTTTGAGATTTGCGAGTTTGGTTCGCCTTGTTGGATGAAAAGATTGCGCCGAGGCACCATGACGATTGAGCGGCTTCGGCTGTTGCTCTCGATTCTCATGGAACTTTTGAAAGTCGGTATTGTGCTGTCTAATTAGTTCGTTCAAATTGTTGTATCTCCTTTTGCCACTCAAGGTCGCCCCAGCTGGGATTCGACTTGGAGCGCACAATGTTCCATCCGAATCACCATCTCTCTCGACTTGAGGTCTCACCTATCTCTGTTTGTATCCGGCACCTATCCCTGGTCCATGCCCGAGCTAGCCCAAGGCCGGCTTGGACTACAAATTCGGGGCCATCGGAATGCGAGGGGTTTCGGGGCAATCTGCTCCCATTCTCCGAGTCTCGGACCTGACGAGTCCAGACTTGGACAAGGATTTTCAGTCTCCCCTACGAACATGGACCTCTCTCTGGATTGCCCTTTTCCTCTTGATGACGCGGGCCGTCCTTGACTGACCTCATCCTCTACGGGCTGCTCAATGTTGAACCTTGGCCCATTCAATAATCAATAGATAAAATCTCCCGGAAATAATCAATATAGAACCTTGACTCACCTCATCCTCTCCCTCTCTCGTTAGGGTGAGCAGTTTCAGGTCGGTCCAGATTCCACCTGAAACCTGAAATCTACCCGTCGGAACATGTTCCCTAATTTTTGGAACTTGGAACCTATCATGCATACTTTGGAACCTGGAATATACCCAGTCATAGATTCCAGAATCGGTTCCAAGGTCTATCAAGGTTTTACTTATATTTTTAATTGAACGATTGCAGTGAATCATCACCTCTAATGACAACTATTTGCTTCTATAATCCACTGGTTATGACTCATATTTAGACACATGAATAATATAAAACATTAACAAAGTAAAAGTGTCAGTTATGAATATCGTTGAGAATGGAAACTCAAACTAGCGATTCTAGATTACATGCTCATCATTGGACTTTACGGAATATCGCAGGATTGCACGAAGATATAGAACAAGAAAAGCACAATGTTATGTTCAGGTTTCATGTTTTAGGTCCACTTGAAAATTGGAATCTACTCTGCATATATTGGAATTTAGAATCGGACAGATTCCTACGGTTCGATTCTCCGGTTCCCGGTTCTATCTTGGAACCATACTCACCCCTATCTCTCATGTCCTTGACTATTTGTTTTGGCATAGAGTCGGCGAATTATTATTTCTTCCCCCTTTTTCAAGCAAGGCTTCATATTGTAAAAGATATATGCACGGCACAATTGAACCAAGATCTATGTTTTCTCGATAATCGCTAGATAAAATCTTTGTTGCTAAGTCGCGAACCGTAGAGAGTTCTTCCTCTTCATTTGAGGCTATAACGATGACCATATCCACTTGTTCACCGTTATAAACATCAGGCACGAACTTTCGATAGCATATAGTTTAAGCGGTAAGATTACTTTCCCGCCTACAGATTTAACTACGGAATTTAGGCGCTTCGTTATCGAATGACATTGTTGCTAAGAGGGTTTTCCTTGTAAATTACAAACAAATTAAGCTCTAGTCTAAACCTTAGCACCACATGGCATTTCTTTCTTTCTGATCCTTCCCCAATCTCAGGCTTCGAATTCTCTCCCGACAAAGGATGGTGGCTGGTACTACATTAAACAATTTGCACGACTACTGTTAGTTTTCCCCGCTTGCTTTACAAGTCGGTCAAGCCTACTAGTTGAGGAAGCAAGCCCATCATCTCACTAGTTTTTCACTGTTCCTCTTCCTGCCTCTTAATATTTTATAAAATTTTGAATCCATTCGGGATGATAAATTATGATTGCCCTTCCCATCTTCTTTTTGAAAAGAAGTGCTTTTGTGGGCATCATTTCACACACACGAAGAGAGCCCACCGCTTTCAACTTTCAAGAGTTCTCGTTTAGCAACAGCTGCCTAGCCCGCCTTGTAAGATTTAGGTTAATGAACTGCACTTCTAACTTAGCGATCCATGACAGAACTACGGTAGAGAATTCTCTCTTTGTCAATCGAACATTATCGGTATCACACGATACGTTGTCGAAACACGGAGCGGAAGCATGGCGAGGGAGTCTAGGGAACAGAATAAGAGGCTCTTTGAGGACGATGATGCCGCAACCCTTTACAATACAAAAGATTGTTGTCTCCAGTCTATATGTCGAATGAAAGAGATACACCATTAAAATCGTCGATTCTCCATCGGAGTTTGCATGAAGATCGCCGTGCAAAAACCGGACCCAGCGGAGTCGGAGAATAAGAGAAGAAGAAATGTGGAAAGGTTTGTAGCTGTGTAGTGTGGACACTACTTCAGAAAAAGTTGACTCCCTTGGCTGAAGCTTTTTCCTGTTCATCCTTTCCATCTGGTTCACCATTTTCCACCCACCAATCTACGCGTCACAAAAAGCTAACTGCTGGGCTACCATACGTGTGCCTATGACTCCATAGAATTCCACCTTCAACATAAGATTTATTTGACCGAACGCGTTCCTGGATGGAGCGTCGATGGATTCATTGTGGGGCTCATGAGGAGCCAGCAAAAAAGAGGTATAAAGATCTGAGGAACAACCCCACCAACGTCCAAGCTAATGGTCTCATGTTCCTGTGGCTAGTAGACGAAGGCCTCGCGTGAAACTTATTTCAGATAACTATGACATGTCAGACATATGAATAGGTCAATTATGTTTCATCTGGTAGAATTTTTTTTATCCATCGAAGATGCCAATATCTCCGGCACAAGCTTTTGATCGTTGGAACTCCTACGAACATTACTAAATTTGAAAAATGTTAACTGTCCTAGAATCCAGTCTATTGTAATGATCCTTGTAAGATTTGAAGTTTGAAATGAGATTATCATGTGGAAGTGATCATGCACTCTAAATAAGGAATTAGTTACTACTCAGAAGCATTAAAGAGAGGAACAATATGTGAATAGACAGAAAAAAGACCATGCAATTAATCCGTGGAACAACACCACAATTCTCATACAAAGTAAGATTACCAGTTGGCGATGAAGCTGACAAATTTTCTCCTTGTTGAGGTACAACAAAAGCCGCTCCCTCTCTTTGAGCTGCTAATCTAGTGAAGAAAATTCATCTGCTTCACAACCCAGGCAATCAGCTTATTAGTAGCAATCATGCTACTCCCACCCTCTCTAACATTTTTACTAGCTTATCGCTTGGCAAGTGCTCCGTAACAAACCAATCCCTAACCCTAACTTGCCTCTCAAGCAAGTCGTCGAGAATTTTTTGTTACCGAGCACGAGCTCATCAGATAAGTCCGTCTAGTGTCATTTACTTAACCCTCTTCAAGCAAGCGATAAGTACCCAAAAGACGTAACGACAAAAAAAAAAACACCACTCATAGTTAATCACGAGCGAGCAAGTTCATCCTCGGATCCAGTAGTGACACACTCCTTCTCATCCTCAAAACCCTCGAGAGAAGGGTGCGGAGAGTGACCCCTCCCAAATGACCTGATGTGGTCTTTGAGCGATCGCTTGTGCTTGAAGTCGGAACCGCAGGTGCAGTACCATAATTTCCCGCAGTTCTTCTCATGGGTCCGCCAGTCACCTTTGACGGCGAAGGCCTTCCCACACTTGCGGCACATGAACGGCTTGACGCCATGCTTCCGCTTGTAGTGGGTTTGGAGGGTCCTAAAATCTTTGAGCGGCTTGGCTCTCGGGTGGTTGATGTTGTTCTTGCAGCCTTGCGCACAGCAGTAGCACGGCAGCCTCAGCATCGCTGCCGGTTGTGTGCCCTTCAGTGAGTCCGGGCCCTTTCGATACTCCGATCCATGTCCCCACATATGCATCTGTGGTTAAAGGGGTGTTTCAATGACTCAAAGAAAGCAATCTATTTACTATGGATTCATGATATTGAAACTTGAGATTTAAGTTTCTGAAATTGGCAAAGGATAGTTAAAAATCAAGGATTTTCAAAGTAAAAATTTCACCTTGTGCACTGGTTATATGAAGGGTTGAGGCATTTATGCTGATAACTTAAGAAAAAGAAGGTTTATATTAAATTTGGCATTACCCAAATCTCATGGTCTTCCAAAAAATTTCCGAACTAAGGCTTGATGGGTTCATACATTGATTTGTATGCCGCCTCGCATAATAAAGGACGATTAAAAGGGAGGAGATTTTGATTATAATGATATAATTCATTATAAGATGAAAAGAGAAGCTTTCAATATTCAAATTGCAGTTGGCCCTCCCATTTTTCTCTCTTAACATGAATATCTTCTGGAGAGAAGGAGGAGAGAGATAGATAATCTGGCTACTTTACAAGCCACAAGAGAGTTGTCTGAAATCGAGAAGGTAAATTGAAAGGCTAAGGAGATGGTATAAACACGAGATGCTTCAAGGCTGCACACACTTTCTCTTGTAATTAAGCAGCGAAAAATGAGATGACTTTATTAACCAGCGTGAGGGCGATGAACGCCGGTGCTGGTGGATGAAATTAACTCGAGAGTGAACTTAAAATCCCAATTAAGTGACTGGCTAGATCAGACAGAATGAAAATGTAACAAAAAAAGAAAAACACATGGACTGGAGGAAAGTTTTGAAAAAAACTAAGAAAGAATTAATTACTATAATTTTATCAGTTAGCGTTTCGCTCGGAATTCATTTGAAGATGAACATAAAGATCCTTTTGGGTGGACTAAAGGATTAACAACTAGAATCGTTTAACTGAAGACACAGGCGTGAAAGTCCAACGCAATCATCTCATCGGTGTATTGCATTCAAAGGGGGATGAATATAAAGCAACAAAAGCTAAAAAGAGAAGGGGAAAAGAAAGGCAAAGATTCTGGATGATGCTCAGGATTGTGATCTTTAAAAAAGGTGATGAAGATTTGTTAGTGCATCCAACTCCCACGACACATTATCCATGCACGAGTACCTGCTCCCACCTAGTCTCTCTTTTTTTTTGGTAAGATGCGCCTAGTCTCTCTTTCCCATCTCATTTTCATAGCTTTCTTGTTAGTTAGATTTCTGGATGGAGAGCCTTGCAGATTTCATTTACCAACTCAGAAATTGTAAGCTGGGCTTCGTAAGTACATTGCATCAGTTCATGAATTTATAACGAATAGGCATGTTCAACTGAATTGTCTCACCTCGCTCTCCACCTCGAACCACTTCCACAAAAAGGAAAAGAAAACTAAAAGATACAGAAAATGAAATAATCATGTATCATCATAAGATTTTCGAATTTCCATCGTCGTCTGAATTATGATCATTTTTGGGGAAAAGGTATAAAGGGGTGTGCGCGGAGAATGTGTTAAATTTTCAAAACATAAAACTGGGCAAAAATCTGTTGAAAGATAGTTAGAGAACAAATGCTAAACTCTTCCACGAGAAAACCATATAAGAAATTACTGTATACCAATTGATAAACGAGCAAGTTAATTACCTGCATGTTGTTGTATCTATTGAAGGTCTTGCTGCAGATGGCACAAGCGAACTGCATGGGCCCCACGAGAATCTGAGCTGGCGTTGGGATCCAAAACCTGCTCTCCGCATTGAAGCTGGAGTATCCGTGAAACAGGTTCCTCTTGTGAACCCCTTCCTTGATCAGGAGCTCATCGCAGCCATGCTTGCTCTTCTCAAGATTGTCGCCGTAGCCGCCATCCATGCCACCGAGTGGCAATCCAATGTGCAACCCCACGGTGACATTCTCCGCTCTCGACTCTCTGACCCCGTGCTGTCTCTCTCTACCCTCTCCCACAACCGTGACCTCTTTTTGTTCTTCTTCCTCTTGCTTCGGTGGCTTTGTGTCAGAGAGCTTGCTCAGGAGAGGCAAGCACCGGATGGTCTCATGGAGGAAGCGCCGTTCTTGCTGCTGTTGCTGGTGCGATAAGTTGGGCAAGTCCGGGAAAATCGCAGGTTTCGCGAGATGAGCGGGTTCGGTCAGACAAGAGGAAGAGGAAGAGGATGAAGAAGAGGCTGAGATTGATGGTTTGAGCCACTCAATGAAAGTTGGAGGTTGATGACATGGCTCTTCCTTGCCATTGGCAAGGTAGTCCCTGAACCCCATCTTTCACTCAGAGAGAGAGAGAGAGAGAGGGAGAAGGGAGGAAGGGAGAGAGAGGTCACTGAAACTACCCTTGGATGGTTTATAACCTGACTTTATGTAGTGGGAAAGGCCTTGCACTTGGGGTTGATTTATGAAAGGTGTGGTTTGGTTTGTCTTTTAGGAACTTTTTTTTCCCTTCTTCCTTTTTCCTCTAGAGAGAGAGAGAGAGAGAGAGAGAGAGAGAGAGAGAGAGAGAGAGAGAGAGAGAGAGAGAGAGAGAGAGAGAGAGAGAGAGAGAGAGAGAGAGAGAGAGAGATTAGTGGGGAGTGGGGTTAGGGATAATGACATGCGAAAATGAGACTCATTGATGAAAGAGAGAATCCTAGAATAGTCTCGACCGTGTGTGTATATTACAAAGTCTACATAGATGAAAGGGCATTGAATATTTCTCATTTCCTATTCCTTTTTTTTATTGGAGGATACAATGGAATTTGACCCTTGATGCATTGTTTCTCCTAAAACCATGACAATGTGGGATGATGACTTAGTATAGAGGGTGGAAAAGAGAAAAAGGTGAGAGAGAGCAATTTGGTCAATACCTAAAAGAAAGGAGAAACAATAAAATAATTTGACAAAATTACATCATGGACCTCAGAAGGAATTTAAGTACTGAGAAAAGTGAGGTTAGATGAACTTTAACTCCCGCTAGCTCTCATATTATATAAAACATACCGTATTTCTTGAGTTTGTGGTGACATAGAAACGGAGGCCTTCAAGCTTATCTTTTTCAACATAAATTGCTAAAGCGTGCAATCATTTTCATAAACTATAAGTAACGTATTGCATGATCAGGAGTGGGTCTTCCGACACGAGGAATATTATATTGTCCATTTAAAGTAGTAAAAGAGAAAAACCTAAAGGTTAGATTAGTTTTCTGAATTTCCATTGGCAAACATGCCACGGTACATTCCTCAACTCCATATGGCATTCACTGTTCCCTCACTGCATCACATATGCGACGGGATTCATATGATGAATTTGAGAGGAATGTTGTACTTGAACCATAACAGCGACAACGCGTTTGTGCGTGGAAGCACATTCATTGGGTTATGCCCTTCTAAACCGTGTTTGAATACGCATCACGAGAGTGAAACCCGTGTGAAAAGAGAGAGATCTTTAGCGATTGGAAAATGGAATCACCGTGAGATTGGGGAAAATGACAAAGGCAAGGCAATGCTTTGGCATGAGCTGCAATTACATTGTACAGGTTCAAAACTCTCTCTCTCTCTCTCTCTCTCTATTTTGGGGTGTGTACAGTTCAACTTTCTTGTCTCCAACAACACCACACAAAAGAAAAGAGACCCCACATGGCTCAAATTATGCAATCCAGGTTATCTGTCGTCCATCTTTACTTGGTACATTTCGGTATAAGATAGATTCATCTCACGAACGTGAACACATGAAGGAAGCAAGCCAAATCCATAGCAAACAGCCGACAAGATATAATCACCGGATTTTCAGGAGACAAAGCCACAGTCTCTCTTTTTAGCCCTTTCCTCTTGTTTTCTATTACCACTCCCCTTTATTCTCTTCCCAGGCACACACCCTCCCCTTTCCTCTTTCCACCTTTTCTAGTACATATACTCTCACCGTGTCCTAAATTCTAGAAGCTATTGGCCCTCATTTTGTTAAATTTTTGGCATAATTTGATGGACCAAATCAATCGCAGCCATCCATTCAGATCTTTCCCAATTCATCCGGTGATCGGTGATAAGTTTGTTTTTGATAACACGAGAAAGTGTCTAGGTTTACTTTTTGGCATCGTCTCGGACCGTTGGTGCTAATAATTGGGAGGCTTATTAGCTAAGTAATCTCCTGATTTTAATTACCCGGAACCATAGTTAAGGGATTGATCTGAATGTGTAGTTGTTTAGATGCACAAACCCTAGTTTGGTTCCTTTTACTATTATCTACAGACAATTTCATTTCACGTTAAGGCCACCAATCAAGGTTGTGATCATGTCTCTTATTACTCGATCGATTCATCCATTTTAATTAAGTAGACATTTCGTGGTCCAAGCTTTCATGATATAAAGTGTACTATCTGCAGTTGCAACCTTTGTTTATTCTAGCCTAATTAGTGAAGGATAGATAAAATGGCCTTACAGGCTAACTTTACTAGCTTTTAAATTCATTTCTCAAAAAGTTCACTTTCTTTAGCAATTATTGATGTCCGCCCTTTGCTCTCTCGCTTACCACATTTGAATTCGTCCTCTAAATTTGCCAAAAAAGTTTAGTACCATTCTCCTTATTAATCGGTATGGATTTGTGCTAGGACACAACCGAGCTTGACACGGCAACTTCGATCAGTGATTCCACGCAACATAAGAAATGATGTGCTAAATTACCGGTGGACCGCGTTCAAACAGCCGACGACAGCACATCATGCCGATAGTAGTCTTCATTTCTACCTCCGGCCTTGTTCATGATCAAGTTGGGGTCAACCTTTTGCTAGGTCTTTCAACTGAAACAGTGAAATACCATTTCAAGGTTACCAATGGTTGATCGGGCCGAAATGGTGGAATATTGAAATTTCCCAGATGTTGATTGTTGAACTTTGGTCATGCTCATTCGATTCAACTATGACATCATTGCGAATTTTGTAAGTGTTCTTTTTTTCCATGGTCGCTTTGAAGACGAGACCCATATGTTTTTTCTTGACTAAAAAAATCGGTCGCCACCACATTCATCGCTTCTTCTCTCATTTAAGGCTCCCAATTACCGCGAGGTTCTTTCAGTTTGGACTGTCCATTTATGGTTTGTTTTCTTTTGACATTCTTTGCTCATAAATGTCATATGTTCGTGTTCTTCTGCACAATTTCTTGGATGTGAACTCCTAAAGGTTAATTATGGCGGCCAAAAAAAGGACCTTAGGATTTGTTTAGGTAAATACGAGTTAGGAAAATTTCGACATCATCGTTTTAAGGCATCCAAAAGTTGATTCGACATCATTAGACGCGCAAACATACGACTGAAATCGAGATTGGTGAACATATTGCGTTTGGGTTTCACTGTATGAATTTTGAACCTGCTATTTATGTATTATGCCTTATCGTCAAGATGAGGATTAAAGAGGAAATCTGTGGGTCAATCGACCTGGTGATGCTTAATAATTTTATTAATTTTCTTTCTGGCCGGAGCTTATAATTTTCAATTGATCGTACCGTACGATGCATAACTTTTTTTTATTGCTGGTTAGGGAGAAAAACATGGGAAAATGTCGCCTAAATTAAAAATCAAGACCTACTTTTCCTCCGGGCAATAAGGAGAAATTAAACGGCTTACGTAATCAACTTGGGTTTGTTTCGTCATCGTCTGGTGATCTAGATATTCATATTCCTCGCTTCAAATTTGATTTGCAAAAAAACTTTTGCGCATTTTCTTAGGGTCATTTGCATCTTACATGAACCCTTGCACCCCAATAATCATCTACCGTGTATGCCGATGCGTTATCATACTTTTAGCGAGAACCGATTAGATGTTCTAAGAGTCTCGGACGCTCCATTATCAAAAGAAAAGCAAATAATTCTCGAATTTTTTTTAGAACGCCGAATACCTCTAAGATGTCTTTGCACGAATAATGTTTAGTGAGACCCGTTCAATCTAATTTTACAATGTCATAAAACTCGAATAGAAAATAGATGAACGATCGGGACGCGAACCTTTTGTAATAGTTCTAGGGAGTAATTTGCTTTAGGGAATGGCGTCCAATACAATCTATCTTTACTAAAGCCTTGCATCGCAATCGAATGGAAAGAAAAAATGGAAAAAGAGAAGATGCTAATCCAGGAGACACATATGCTAATTCCACAAACATTAAACAACTTTTGAACATATATAATTCCACATTTTGGCAATTTTAGGATCTGGCAATTTAATCAAATTTTTGGGTTTATTTTTGCCATCATCATCTCGTGATCCTGACCAACTTCATCTATTAATTTTCTTAAAAAAATTTAACCAAGAAAAAGGGGCCCTTGATCATGTCATAATTGTTTTTCTTGCCACTAATTCTAGGATCAAGACCAACCCCTGAAAAGAAACCCACCTGCTCGAATGATTATACCTGTAGCGGTCAAGTTTAAAGTGCAACAATCTAAATAAATCAAAGATGAATCGATTAGGAAAAATCCCCCAAAAAGTTATAAGAAGAGGGTCGATTCCAAATTACACTTCCGCTAGCACGTGCCTTCGTTTTCTAGGTTTTGTTGGACTAATGCAGCAAGAAGAAATGACCCTGTCATCGACCTCTGATCTTCTGGTTCGTTGGGTCCATATATAAATAGAAATGTCTGTTTTTTTTTTTGTTGCCGCGCGAATCTTTCCGTATCGTTCGATTACGTCCGCTAACTTAATTAGTGGCGAATTTTATCGGCAACCCAACTTATTATACGCTTGAATAAGTTTTTCTTCTATCGGAGTGCACACGCAAGCTCGAAGACTCGAGTGGCCCTTTTGCTTGAAACGAGAAATCACACGATGTTAGTATCTGCAAAACAAATACGAAAGGAGACTAATTGAGAAAATTAGTGCTCTTACCGGTGTTCGGCAAGGGTTTTATCCGTCAATAATTTTTAATTTTCGTCAATTACTAAAAAATTCATATTACACTTTTGTACATTATGATTCTATGATCATGGTGAGCATCATTATTTGGTTCAGTACGAACCTAGAAATATTCTTGCACATTCACTGTCAAACGAGTGACATGCGTGTCTGTAGTTTCCTCCAGGCGTCCACCACCCAACGGCGAATGCATAATTTTTTCTTAACGCCAATATCAGACCTGGCAAATATCCTTACGATAATGGTAACTACTGTGTTACGCCAATATCAGACCTGGCAAATATCCTTACGATAATGATAACTATTGTGGCGCAATATTCTTGGGCAACATGGGATCAGGCGGCGTAATGTATGGAGTTGGAATGAAGAGCTTTAATGGATGGTTAGAGCAACAAGAGGCAAAGATTTGGCAGTGAAACTCTTCAAAGTATTTTTCTTAACGACTGTATATTACACTTGGATGGAGCGCAACCATAGGCGGTTTCAAAACAATCCAACTGACATTCAGATTATTTTGGAGAAGGTGCGGAAAAATGTAAGAGGTAGAGCTTCGCTATACCAAAAAATCAAACCTTCGCAAGCTAACTTTGTTTTAGCTACTTTATGGAGACTTCCTACCTCCATATTCTCGAATTATTAGTACTAGTTGTAATGTCGGGGAATGCCCCTAAGCTACTGTACATCATCTATTATATACTACTTACATTTTACACCAAAAATGGTAACTACTGTGGTTGTTCAGCCGAACTGACTCTATGATGTATAATACCAAGACATTTTAGAATATTTCTCTCTACATAACAACTATTGTACATGTAGCTAGTATTTTGAATGTACATTAAGAGTGCGTTCGTTTTGTGAAAAATGAGTGATTAAAAATGACGGTTTATATCGTTTAGAAAAATTAGTTAACAGAAAATGTTTTCATTATCAATAATAATCCATGCTTAATTATTTTTGTGGGCGATTGAAAAAAATTTTCATTCGGCTATTTTTGTAAGCGATAGAAGCGATTATTTTTTTAGAAAATATTTTCTAAATTATTCATTCTTCGCGAAACGAACGCACCCTGCGATGGCAAACAATTTCGATCAAGACAGAATCTATAAAATTTGCTATTTCAATTAGAAGGGACTCGAAAAGTCTATTTTTACTATAATTGCATATGAAAGCCCACGCGAGCACCGGCTGGCCTTTTCACATTGATCGCAGCCGCGGATCGAGCTGGCCACACCTCAGCAAGCTGTCACGCTGACGTCAGGAGCGATATATGTTTTTTTTTCTTGTGTTTTTGTCTTGATTGGCGGGAGTGATGTGGTTAACTGGGATTCGCACGGTAGGTAATTTAGGTAAAAAATGACGACAGTTTTCCCACGGTGCTGCTCGTTGAACGTCGATTCCCCCTCCCCCCCCCCGCGACGAAGCTGACTGCTTTTTCCATTTTTCCTGGGTTGCCACAGCATCGCTTGACGTTGACTCGAGTCTCCCTCTCTCTCTCTCTCTCTCTCTCTCTCTCTCTCTCTCTCTCTCTCTATCGCTGTGTCGATCTCCAATGGCAGTTCGAGGGGTTGACGGGTTTCGCAGATGGTGGTGGGTGGGTGGAGCACGACCGAACCATTACGCAAATGCAGAGGGTCCGAACTCGAGAGTCATCGCGGGGTTTCTTTCTTGAAAGACTTTCTTCCGGTCGTGTTCCCTCTTTGCTCCGCGCATCGGGTCATGGAGGAGTCCTGTTGCTGGTTTTTCGCCGTTTTGGATCCATCATTGCGTTGCAATACATGCGTATGGAATCGGGCGGCACTGTTTTATGTTTGTTCTTCGCTTTTTTTTTTTTTTTCCAAGTAAACGGTTCGAGGGTCGGGGGAAGTAAGGACCATTGACCCCGGCAGGTGGGAGGTAGAAGGCGGTCCGCGTGCAGAGTGGTCTGGATTAGGGCCGCCCGCATGGGGGCCAGGGTTTGAACTTAATCGGCTCATAGGGTTTGCAGAGTGTCTTTATGACCTTTGGATGGGCGAGACTCTGCGTGCGCTCGTGCCCCCGCGTTTTTTGGGAAAAAGCGGGCCGCGATTTTTCTTCTTTCCAGGACCGCATAAACCGGAGAAAAGAAAATGAATATCTGGGATCGATGAGATGAATGGTCCCGATCGCATTTAACTTTTGGAATCGATTTGCAAACGTTCGTATTCTTAGAAGTCCGATATTGCCGGACTCTTGCCGGCACGCAAATGGCTTTATCTTGCGAGAGGAGCTTATGAATTGGCGGTTTTTGCTTGGTTATCTCCCTACTTCTATTTGGAGCTCCATTTTGAACATGTATTAATATTGACGCGTTAATTCTATCATGTCGAAGGAAGGCCTTTCAAAAACCTCTCGTTCACGACACGCTCTTGCGACATAAATCACACGTACCAAGAATAGAAAATGCATTGCCATTCATCTTACGTATGGATCGCGTGTTTAAGAATCATAACGTCATTATGATTGTATAAAAATGTTTCACATTGATCATTATAGAGCACCTCGTAGGAATTTTCCAACCTTTTTTTTTCTTGGTAATCCTCTCTATCTTAACCTAATTTTAAACCGAGAGATGGTGAAATTGGACCACTAAATCAAATGGACCGCACAAGGGTTCAACAAGGTCCAATCGGCAATCACCCCCTTAGTCCAATATGCCAATTGCATAGTGATTTTGACCCAAACGAAGACTGGAATTTAAAATGTGGTGATCCTCATTCCAAAGAAGTTCCAACGCACTACGTGAAAGCTTTGCGTGGAGAAAGGATTCGACCTCTATGTGACTCGGTCAAGTCTCATCCGAGAATTCACCCAGGTGATTGAACACTTCCCATTTTACATGTCACCAAGTGAAATGTCAAGTTACTCATGCCAAATACTTCTGCTTGGTCCGTTGACGTCATTTCACGACAAAGTAACTTTTCGCAAGTTTTTCTTTTTGTTAAATTTAGACAGTAGCAATCCATCTTTGACGCAACCCAGAAAACGAACTTGACATGGTAAAAAACTAATTCGCGATATAACGTTTGATTGTATCATTCATAAAAGGAAATACATAGTCTCTTTGTGGCATTTATTTTCCGGGACTAAGATCCTCGTAGATTAAGGGTAAAATGACATCTCTAACATATTTCAAAGATCAAAGGATAGTAATGACGGAGTTAACTACTTTATGCATTTAATGACGGTTTGATCTCTGGTCCTAATTTAATAACTAGCTGTTATGTGGTGCGCAACTTGTGTGCTGTTTTTATAGACAACCTGCCTTCACCACCGTTAATTGGGTCTTTGTAATTCGAAAAGTCGACCGACCATCCAAATTGATGGCGGTGAACGTGAGTTAAGTACAAAAGATGAGTACATATGCTGTGTATTTAGAAGTTTACCTCTTATTCTCCAATTTCACTGTTCATTCGAGGGTTCAAATCTTGTAGTGGGATAGTCAACTTTGTTGTGCAGAGGCCGACCTTCGCTTGCATCATAAAATACGAGGTGACTAAAAATGCGTCTTATGTTTGTCTCGACGGAGACATTATTAAACCCTAGAAGTCTATCGCAAGTTAAAGTCACGTTTTTCTCCAATAAAAATAAAAAATAAAAATACACCCAATGAGTTTTCACGTGATTTCTAAGTTATTGTATTTATAGATATAAAGCACTTTCAGCACTAATATTATATTTATAAAGCACGTAATAGTGATGCGCACATCTCTTGCATCTTTCTTCTAGAAAGATATGTTTATTCTCCTTGTACCTGAGATATTGTGAGCGCCTTAGATTGCTTAACCTGTGTTCGATGATCACTAACTATGCACAACTTAATTAATTGGTTTAAGTAAAAAAAATTCACTTAATGTGATGAGTAAGAATGGCTTACTTTATTGGTTAAATTTACAAGGAAAAGTATACTCTTACAAATTCCATGTTTGCTTAAAGGTGTGTTCACTACCGCTTTGCCCGGCTCCTACGCCTACCCCAAACTTGAATCATCATGTGTCTGTTAAAGCAAGCTAAGCTTCATACGGCCTTGAGGAAGCCAAAAGACCCTCTTGTCTCATGCTCGAAAGCTCTGCAACACGATAGAGAGCTTTTAGATCCCGCCCTAAAATGCCCACTCTCCTAGAGTTCCGAAGTGATCCTCATTCTCACTGCAACCTTCTTGAGACAAAAGAAGGCAAAAAAAAAAAAACACTCCCAACTTTAGATCAAAACTCAAATTTGTACCGAATTTTTTTTTGGTTTAAAAAGATCAACGATTTTTTCTCTAGTTTCAAATCTGCCCCGCATCAAAAAAAATTGTCACCGATTTCTTCAAAATTATCAATATCGAGAGGCTATTGTTGTTAACATACGAAGGTGAGGGTGTAGGTGAAAATAATGAACCTATAACTAACCCTGATTTTAATAATTCTAAAGAAAATAATGGCGGTTCTCTGATGCGGGCAAATTTCGAATTATAGTGAAAGTTTGTGATTTATTTTTAGACAAGAAAAAATGTTTTGAGACAGAATTGAGATTAGAACGAAAATTGGGTATTTTTTTTAAAGGTAATCGAGCCTCAAATAAATACTAGAGTCGCTTTTATACGAAAAAAAAAAAATAGAACCCTTTCGCTATTTTGGGAAAAGAAGAAAGATTTAAGTTATAGGACTGCACGGATCTCCCGGCAAACTTGGGGCATTGGATGATGGGTTTGAGACTTAAGGCCATGGGCCATTTATTAGACTAGTAATGGGCCAAAATTTGACTTCTCATCGAATCCAATCCAACAAGATAATTGCTCCAAATTTGGAACCATGTGAGAAGAACCTTACGCCATTAAAAAATGCCTGGTCCACTAGCCATGCTATCATCGACACAATTCGGGATCAATGGTTTCAAGTTCTGATTAGGTTCCACTTAGAACCTGGAACGTAACTGTTGAAATAGGTTTCGTAATTTTTGGAACCTGCAACCTAACCTGCAAATCCAGGAACTAAGAACCTACCCTATCATAGGTCCAGGGTCTATCCAGGTTTTATCTATACTCTTAATTGAACAATTGTAGTGAATCGTTACCTTTAATGACTACCATTTGCTATGATCCACTAATTATAACTCATATTTAGACACATGAGAAATACGAAACATTAACAAAGTAAATGTCTCGATAATGGATATTGCCGGAAATGAAATTTCATACTAGTGTTTCAAATTATACACTCATCATTGGACGCCATGGAATGCCGCAGGAACGTGCGAAGACATGGAATAAGAAAAATATAAAGACTTGTTCCACGTTCTGGGAACCTAGAATCCGCCCGTCGAAACAGGTTCCCCAACTTTTAGAACCTGGAACCTACTATACATAAACCCAGGACTAGGAGCCGGTCCGATTCCCGGTTTGCATCGAGTCATTATACTGGTGAAGTTATTCATATCGATTCGTGTCATCAACGGAAAAGTACGTGATGTAAAATCATGTTACTATTAGGGAATTGCCATGTAAGATTTTTTGGAAAAAAAAAACCGTCTACGTCACCTAAGTGATTAGCTTTTAAGAGCACTTCAATAATCATTTAAAAAGTTACGACATCAGAGTGAGTGCTATAGAAAAGTCATGTCATTGTTAGTGTACTTATTCCGAAAGGAGTTGTTCATGCGATTCCATTTGCACTTAAGCTGGTTCGATGTTGACGGACAATGAGCAACGTAACCAGTTACTGTGGTATTGATGTCAATCTCAGCAACCCTCAATTTTATCAGATGCTCCCGAAAAGACAAGTTAATTTCCATTTTGGTCCCCCTTTCTCGCGTAAAAGCGATCATCTCCTTTGGACCGTGAAGTGAATGGCCGATTTTTAGAGTGTTATCACCAATAATAACAAGAAAACTTTTTTGTTTACTCAGGCAAACAAAAAAGAGATCTGCCTCAAATCAAAACGATTTCTCCTTTTTTTTCTACGCAAAGATCTTTCTTCTTTTATGAAAGATTTATTTATTTCACAAAAAATGAATGATTTATAAAACATTTTCTGATCGCTTACGAAAATAAATGAACAAAAGATATTTTAATTGTCTATGCAAATGTTACCGGTAATGAACACATTTTTCATTGACTATTTATCTCACGTGATACAGATAATTATTTTTTAAATTATTCATTTTTTACGAAATAAAAGGAGCTGGAATTTTTTACTTAGCTTGAAAAGACGTCTCGAGCCGATAAGAGCTCTTCATCATGTCCAAGGATTTTAAAACAAGAGCTGAGAGTGATTGACCTCTCACTTATGGCACACACTATTTATCTGATGCCGGCACCTAAGAGACTTTTCCTCCTCCCTTAAAGTTGCTGTCCAACTACAAAGTGTTAAGCCTATTGACCTCAATCCGAACTCTCCGGTCCACATCTTTCTTTATATAAGAAATGACTTCGTCCTTCCTCCAAGAGAAGCGAGATATCGACTGGTGACAACCTATTGGTGCAATTCCTATTTCATGCCCTATTCTTGCAAAGAAAGAATTGAGACTACTACCATTGCTACTTAGCAAGAGAAAGGGTCCAAGCTCAGCTAAGCAAGTTAATGAAGGGTTTATTGGCCGTAAAAAGCGAAGGATACGACAAGTGCTTGCTCTTTCTTCTTTCAGGGTTGGAGCGGCATAGATATGGTTATGCTGGGGGTGGGGGGTTGTATATAGTGCGGTGGTTGCAATAAACATTAAGAAAAGTATAGTTTTAGCGAGCAAGCCAATTAGTGTTGCTGTTATGTTCCTGTAAGTCGTTCAATCCCACCCGATAAAGGCATAGGCGATATGGCAATATAGTGATAGAAAGTCCTTCCTTCAGTCCTTCAATCACTCCTTCATTCACTAGGTCGAGTGTTTGCCCATTTTAGGGTCTTCGCCTTTAGATAACAATAAGTCTGCGCCTTAGGTCACAAAACTGCGACGAGAATTTCAACTTTCGGAGGACCAGTTGCGAAGGGTGACTGTGCCAGGCCGAGTCATAAAAGCTTTGCTGATTAAAGGTTCATCTTAAGGAAAGAAGAGTGAGGAGAAGAGGGGGCATCCTTCGGCCCGATCATCCAATTCACTCCAACAAACATGCATGATTTCTGTAGTCAAAGCAACTTCGTCACTTTCATGTACCCATCGGACCGCAGCCCTTTTGGGTTCCTTAAGGACCGATTCACTCTGCATAGATTGACCAAACGCAAAAAGCCTTCCATTGGCAAGCGATCAAGTTTTTCACTAGATTTCCTTTTACTCATGTTAGCATTCTCACTTATGATATTTTCAGGTGTTGTCACCAAAAACCTTCCTCTATTGACAGAACATCTTGAGAGAGCAACTTTCAAGGTCTCCTCGCTTCGGCAAATCACTTAAGCCTGGATACATTTTCGGTGCCATGGAGCTAGACCAGCGAGGTATCACGCTTTCTTCAAAGGATGGCCGCTTCTAAGCCCACCTCTTGATTGTCATTGCTTGATCACTTCCTTTTCCATTATGTTAGGGACCTTAGTGTACGATCTAGGCTGTGTCCCTCTCAACTTTGGATCTTAGCACCCAAAATGTTTGTCTGTACAGACGATCTAGGCTTGTGTTCAGAGTTTCCCCGGTGTTGGTAAGGCGAAATGGGCCACCCTAGCCTAGTGAGTGCTCTACCTTGGGCCATCAACATCATACGCTCTACTAAAATATATTTTACCGAAAACCATATATAGTTGATATTGGTTGCCCTTTCATCCCTAGCCACAGATCATCCCCGTAACTGCCATATATGTGGGTTCGGTCCTCCAAAGCTTGTTAGAGCCCTCTTCAACCTGCTCATGACTAGATTGATCGGCTTTGGATCAAATAGGAAGAACTAGAAGATCCACCACTGAAAGTGCCTACACCCAATGGCTTAAGCCGAGGTTCCCAGTTCCTTGCTGACCCACCACGCAAAAGGTACGCTGTTAGAGTGAGTGCGCTTTAGTAATAGAATTTAGTAAAGGTTCTAAGCTCTACTTCTTCGACTGATAGTTTGAATTGGATCTCTGGTTCTCTATTGCACTCCGTAAATAGGGTTCTTTTCACTTTTTCCTTCTGGTACTCGTACTCCATTGATCATTGAGGAATACTAAGGCTTTGAGGGTGGTCCCCTTTCTCACATAAAAGCAATAAGAATTTAAACATGTGTCACGAAATTTGATCGCCCTTTCTCGGCATGTTTCCCCAAAATGAGAAATGCACCTGTGCCGATAGAGATGAATAGAGGCATCAATCAACTGGACTCTGGTCGGGGAACTTCCACAGCTAATTTCTATGGTCGAAGCTTAACTACAGCATGTCTACCTAATAATCAGGTTTGATATTAATATATTTGGTGAACAACCAATCCGTATGAGACATTGAAGTTTTGTCGTAGCAAAAACATAATCTATTTGACTTTGTTTATTGTACTTAGGTCCACCATTGGAGAAGTACTGATGGTATTTGGTTGTGGGTTCTTCCTCTAAAGAGAAGACAGATTCAATACTGGTCATCAGAATGGTTAAAAGCGAGAGATTTAATGATTAGAATCGTACACGACCCTACGAAAAATCTGTAAAATTACCTAGATAATACAAGCATAGAATAATGCATGTGAAGGAAATTGGTTGGTCTCCTTTCAAGAACGGCCCCAAATAATTTGGAGGGCACGGTCGATGATGGCACAGGGACCTGTCCGGATGGGCGATGGATGGTACCATCACTCACTGGTCACCATACAAGTCCCTTCACCACCTCCACGCCAAGCCAAGCATGTCCCAATCTCCAAAACTTTTGGTTCCTCCTGATTCTTGTTCTTGCATCACATGTCTCAAGAGAGATAATAGTAAAACCAAACGAAGCGCTTGATTCTGGAAAGTGATCGTTTTTCTTATACCCATTTGCATCAGTCATAGGTTATTTCCGTTGTTGATTCTCGGTCAGGCTTCTTTTTCTTTTTTCTTACATGTGCATCATTGGTTCGATCATGGAGGCACAAACTGTCTGCTCTCCACGTATCATACCTCCTTCTCATCGTGTGACTTGGTGTTGCCCCAAGCTTCTCTCACCCACCAATAATGCTCTGTTCTCCGGTGTATCTCTGGTATCCATGCTTAATTTGAGGACATTTTCACCGGCTATATGTTGGGCCATGGAAAAATCTGACGAGGTAGCTGAGGATTTTCTTAACTTCACTTTATAGTTCCCCGTATCGAGTTGACATATTTTAATGCCGGAGAGATAATTTTACCGATCTATTGATGATGTTTTTCAAGTACTAGGATAATTTTCCAGCTGAATGAGGGGATTGAGAGTATGACTTGTACGTACCATACAATTTTCTTGATGATAGTGCAAGCGTGGATTTAAGGTGCTTTCTTCAGTAAATTTAGAATATATGCATATGTCTAGTGCTGGAAGATGTAATCTTGCAAAAAGAGATCATGGTCGAGGAGTTATGGTCTTGAGTTTCTGGATGTTATGGAGCAAATGGTGATTTGTAGAATCCAATGGTATATGTAGAGTTTGGGCAAATGTTTTTTCCATTGATAAAACAATTTACAATATATATATATACATAGGATTTAGGGCTAAAACAATACAATGACAATTATGCTCTTTAGTATAAACCTAATCCACCAATACTCCCTCTCAAGTTGGTGAATGTAATCATGTCAACAATTTGTTCTTAAAAGTATAAAATAAATCACGTGTGACTTGTTTCGTGAACAAGTCTGCGAGTTGGGAGTGACTAGGAATATGAAGAGTGCGCAAAGTGCCATCTTGAATTTTTTCACAAACCAAGTGACAGTCAATCTTGATGTGTTTGGTGTGTTTGTGGAAGACGGGATTAGTGGCAATGTGGATGGCCTCTTTATTATCACAAAAAAGATTAGCAGTGGTAGTGTTGACGTGGAGATTCGAGAGAAGCATGCAAAACCATGTGATTTTGCAAGCGGTAGACGCCATAGCACGGTATTCAGCTTCTGTTGAGAAACGGGCAATAGTGGTTTGTTTCTTGAAATGCCATGAGATGGAACAAGAACCAAGAAACATGCAGTAGCCAGAAACAGATCGTTGGGATGTAGAACGGGATGCCCAATCAAAATCTGTATAACCATTAAGTTGGAGAGTAGAATCGGATGGGAAAAATAAACTAGTGCCAGGATCATGCTTGAGATACTGCATAATGCGAAGTGTGGCATTCCAATGGTCTTCATTAGGAGAGTGCATAAATTGACTAAGATGTTGCACTGCAAAGAGTAAATCTGGACGAATTACTATAATATATAATAATCTATCAATAAGTCGTCGATATGAATCTGGACCCTTGAGAGTTGGGGAGGAATCCAAAAATTGTATATTGGGCTCCATCGGAGTATCAACAGGACATCCTCCAAGAAGACCAATGTCAAATAAAATATCAAGAGTGTATTTCCTTTGTGACAAGAAAATTCCAAACTTGGAATGAGAAACTCCAATGCCAAAGAAGTATTTGAGAGTACTCAAGTCCTTAATGCGAAATTGTGTGTTAAGGAATCATTTGAGAAGTTGAATCATAACTTCATCATCACCCGTGATAACCAAATCATCAACATAAACAAGGACAATGGTCAAGAGAGAGCCACAGACTAATGTAAAAAGTGAATAGTCCACCTTGGGCTGTTGAAAACCAACATCAAGCAGTGCATAAGAGAATTTAGCAAACTATTGCCTTGATGTTTGTTTAAGGCCATAGAGTGATTTCTTAAGCCGACATACTAAATTCTCCTCCTTAGTATGAAAACTCGGTGGAAACCTCATGTAGACCTCTTTGTCAAGATCATCGTGCAGAAAAGCGTTATTCACATCTAATTGGTAGAGAGGCCAATGATGAATCGAAGCAAGAGCTAATAAAGTACAAACGGTTACCATTTTAGCAACAACCGCAAAGTTGTCATTGTAATCAATCCCTTCTATTTGAGTGTAACCCTTTGCAATGAGACGAGCTTTGTAGCGCTCAATGGTGCCATCAGAATTGTATTTGATTCGATAAACCCATTTACATCCAATGGGGTGCTTGTTAGGAGGAAGAGAAACAATTTCCCAAGTGCCATTCTGTTCAAGGGCCTGTATCTCAGAAGACATCGCCTCCCGCCACTTGGGAGATTGACACGCAACGTTATAAGTTTCAGGTTCCTGGTTTAAGGATATGGAGGCTAAAAAAACGCGGTGAGTGGATAAAAAACGCTAGTACGATAAACAGTTAAATAAGGGATAAGGAGTACCTGATTCAGTTACCTTAGAGTCCGAAGAGAATTGTTCGAAGGCCACAATAGCGCAGTGGTAGTCTCGAAGATATCTGGGGTGGACAGCGTGGCTGAGATGTAGAAGCATGACTTCGTGTTCAATGGGTGATGGTGTGGTCGTGGGTGCAAGAGGTTGAGGAGGTGAGGTCGGTACAAGTATCGGGGTGGAGGGAGGAGGGGAGGTTTTATCAAGGTTGGGTATGGCTAATGGAATTACTGGAGTCTGTTCGGTTGTGGTATGTTCAATTGTTTGATGGAGAGGAAAATCTTGTTCATAGAAAATAATGTCATGATTGGTAAATGTTGTTTGGTCCTAAAGATCATAGAGACGATAACCTCTGTGGTTTGTGTTATAATCAATTAGAACACATTGGCGAGATCGGGGGCTAAGTATATCGGAGTCAAGATGCCAGGTAGAAGCATAACATAATGAGCCAAAGACACGAAGATGAGAATAGGAAGGTGGTTTGCCATAGAGAATGTCATATGGGGTTTTATTGTGTAGGAGTGGACTAGATAGTCTATTAATGAGATGAGTAATAGTTAAGACACAATCACCCCAAAAATGAAGAGGCATGCCAGAATGAAAATGCAACACACAAGCAACATTGAGCAGGTGATGATGCTTGCGCTCAATAACTCTATTTTGTTGAGGAGTGTGAGGGCAACTGCCCTGGTGGTGAACACCGTGGGCGTGAAAAAACTCTTGTAATCGAGAGGAAAGGAATTCAGTCCCGTTATCAGATTGAACATTTTGGACTTTGGTTTGAAATTGAGTCTCAACAAAAGCAAAGAAGTGAATCAGTGAATCAATTGCATTAGACTTAAAAGTAAGCAAAAAAATCTAAGTATAGCGTAGATAGTCATCAACAATAGATAAAAAAAATAACAATATGTCTGATGTGTAAAATGAGAATAAGGTCCTCAAATATCAACACAAATAAGTTCAACAGGACGTAAAGTAGTAACAGTGCTAGACGCAAAAAATAGACGCGTTTGCTTGGATAAATGACAAGCATCACATGGACTCAATTGTTTTGCTAGATTAAAACATAAAGTTTGTTGTAAAGTAAATAAAATTGACTCAGATGGATGTCCTAAGCTGATGTGCCAAAGATGAGGTGAAGAGGCTGCAGTAGAGAGGACGGCGGGTCTGGTAGGAATCTCCAGGTAATAGAGACCACCATGCTCATGGCCCCGACCAATGATCTTCTTCGTCAAGAGGTCCTGAAAAAGACAGTGATTAGGAAAAAAGGTGACTGAGCAATTTAAAGTTTGAGTGAGCTTGGAAATTGATAATAAGTTGTATTTGAAAGAGGGAGTGTAAAGGACATTAGCAAGGGAGATAGTTGGGGTAAGAGAGGCTGAACTGTGTGATGTCACGAGGACACCAACGCCATTTGGAATCCCAATGGTGGGATGTGGAGAGGGATAGTGAGTTGGGTTTGTAAGGTGACTGGGTTCAAATGTGATGTGGTTGGTGGCACCAGTGTCAATAACTCAAATATCAGAATTTAATGAATTCGAAGATAAGTCGAGAACATTACCTGAGAGGCCGGCTTTTGGGATGTTTACCTCTTACAGCAAGCGCATCAGTTGCTTATATTGATCATTTGTGAATGGAGGAGGTCCCACATTGGACGTATGGCTGGACTTGTTGTCCGTGGGTCGGGAGGAGATAGATGGCTGTCCACGTCACTGCTTGTGGTTGGGAGGGAAGCCATGAAGTCGAAAACACACCCCGTGTATGTCCCGAGATGCCACAATGGGCGCATCTTTCTCGGCCTCGGGACATGTTCATCCGTTTAGCTAGGTTGGCGGACGAAGCGGGAATGCCAAGAGAGCCGGGCTGTCCGTGGGATGAGGCATTCACGTATGACCGCGGTGTATGGTTGCTGTGAGTGCGGGATGAGGAATTCACATATGACCGCGGTGTATGGTTGCCGTGAGTGCTAAGCAAAGTGTTGGTTTGGTCGGACGGTGGGCGATCCAATTGGATATGGCGGTGCAGCTCATCATGGAGAACTAGTGCATATGCACGTGCAACACTAGGTAACGGATCCATTAGTAAAATCTGACCGATAACATTAGCGTATAGATTGAGACCCATGGAAAATTGAAACAATCGCCGATTCTCTTGTTGTTTGGTGATGATAGAATGAGCTGAACAAGAGCATTGCGGTAACGGATCCAAATTATTCAATTTATCTCAGCAACTTTGTAAGTTATTATAGTACTTGGTCACGGCATTGTCATGTTGAGCAAGAGTGCATATGTTTTGCTCAAGATGAAAACCCTAGGACCATTTGATGGCGAAAAAAGTTCGTGAAGATCGGTCTAGACATACTCTGTGTAGAGAACGTTGGCACCAAATCTGGATGAATGGAATTAAGAATCTAGGATAGAATCATATTATTAACACGAATCTATGATGCATAGGTAGGATTGATTGCGGCTGGTTTTTTAATTTCTCCAGTAACAAACACCATCTTGTTCTCTTTACCAAAAAAAAAAAAACATCTTGTTCTTGGTAGAAAGGGCAATCTCCATGGTATGAGACCAATTGTTGTAATTATCACCCATAAGGATCATGTCGACGAGATTAGATCCAGGGTTATCAGAAGGATGCATAAAATAAGGGTGTTTGGCTGTTCATGTGTGGGAGCAATGGCTGAAGAGGTTTGAGAATCGTCTACCATGGTGACTTGCAATGACCGGTGAGGAGGAACGTCAAGACCAAGGTAGCAACAATGGTGACTTAGCGAGGATGCAGCAAATCGCAAACAAGTTCGCAACAAGCGAGGTGGATGCGCGACGATGGACGAGCCGGTAGCGGTCGCGGTGACTAGTGAGGGGCGGTGGCGGCGGCGGCGGCGGCGCATAGAAGGACGGGAGCCAGATATCAACACTGGCAAATAAGGTCTCGAGAATTTTGACGAGAAAGCAAAACCAGATCGCCAAACGGAAGCAGTGACGACGCCGAGAAATTAAACCACGCCGGCGAATTAATTTGACCGAATCAGAGGAGGACCAGATATTGCTTAAGGGACGTGAGAGATGAGCTTCAAGGATCACCGTTTGGATACCATGTAAAGTTTAGGCAAACATTTTTTCCATTGATGAAACAATTTACAATATATATACATAGGGTTTAGGGCTAAAATAATACAATGACTATTATGCCCTTTAGTATAAACCTAATCTACCAATAGTATAAGAGAATTCTCGTAGTTGTCCCATTAAGGGGAAAAAAGACTTTGCCTCTTGCTTGCTATCTGTATTTGTCTCAACCTGGATGATTGAAAGCAGGTTTGATGAGATTAAAATGAAGGCTCAATCAGAAAAATTTGATGCAGGGTCTTTGATGTGATGCTGGCCTTTTCACGAGGGGCCTACGGGCTGCTGCTAAGCGCTGCATCTTTATTTCTGTTTTCTCTTCTATTGGAAACTACTCTTCGTATTCTTTCACACATCGACTAGTTCCTGCAGTTCCAAGCAAATGGTGATCTTTGAGTACTTGCTTGAGATTACTTGAATTGCTTGCTCGCAGGGAAGAGCTGATGGGAGTCACGAAAAAAAGATGCCAATTATACCAGATTCATATCATTTGATGAAATCAATGACAAATTTTGCACTGACTAACTTTCTCCCAATAGGTAATACTCCTGTATTTGCAGGCATCAGTTCATAATGCACACAGTAAGCTTCTCTAATTTGATCAGTTGCCCTTATGCATTGTCGTGGCTCCAGAGGCTTGTTTATCATCTCCTGACCTTTTCAAGCAGGAACTATTAACTTAATTTGGAAGAATACGTGACAAATATTGTAACTAGACCTGTTGAATTTGCAGCTCTGCTCAGTGGAGTAGCTTTGGGATTTGCAGATCCTACTCTTGGTTGTCTTGCACACAAACATTCGTTGACACAATTTGCCACTTTAGGAATATTCTTTATATCAGGTGAGACTTTGGTCTCATGCACATTGTCTACAGTCTTTTGTTGTCAACATTTATATCTGTTTAAGGTTGCAGGTCTGAAGTTGCAGGACAGGGAAATAGGATCTGCTGCATGAGCATGGCCTTTAGGATTAGATGGGCTAGTATGACCTCCAATTCTTTTCTCTTTCGACTGTATGGTGAAATTCTTTCTCATTGGTTCATGGATGCATCACTTTTGGCGATAGTTAACATTACTTGGACTTGGATCTGAAAGCAATTTGTCAAAACAGCCTTTCATATACAATATATTTCGGTTGGGTTTTGAACCTGTTTTGTAGATAAGTTATGGACAAGTCTTCTCTTCTGACTCGTATAAATGCAAAAATGACATGTTGGCTTCTGTGCTGACGAAGGTGATGCCTGATTTCTTAAGCACTTTTCTTAAAACCTCGAAACTCATGAATAATGTGCTTCTGTTTTAGAGATCAGTTTGTATGCTTTCTTTTTCTGGGAGTGAATCCTCTGAGTTTTGCTTTCTGAAGGGGTCACCCAATAATTGCTTTTAAAAATGTTTGTATTGTGTCTTTTTGGGTTCTCTGCTTTAGGAGATATGTGCTGCCAAAATTTTCTGGGACTGTTGACATCTAAACTGTCATTATTCTTTATTCAGGCTTCTATACTTCTGATCAGTCCCTTCTTGTCCAAACTAATTTTGCAATTTCAGCTCTCACCTCAGGAATTTATTACAGGCTAGTGGCTCAACTTTAAACATGGTCAATTTTGTCTTCTTTTCTTTGCAAAGGTTACTTCTCTAATTTGAAAGTTTTTGGAACAGGGTTGGCCATTTTTACTTGTATGCCAACGACACTATATAGTGGAGTTGCTCTAACTCAAGTATGTTCTTTCTTTATTTTCATTAATTGGTTCTGCATTTCTACCACAATTGGTTTGGCTCAACTTTAAACATGGTCATTGTTTGACTTAACATATTGTATATTTGCAGCTTGCCGGTGGAAATTCTACTCTGGCACTTGTATTGACTGTCATGTCTAATTTATTAGGCACTGTCGCTGTAAGTCTTGAGTTCCTAAGCTGCGTCTGCTTTCCTTCTTCCTTTTGGGAAATATAAACAGCAAACATAAACAGCAGCAACATGGTTTGAGCAGGTTGATTTGTCTGCTGTTGTCCTACTGTTGGACCTGATGTCTTTCTGGGATATGCTGTAGAAATGCTGCTACCATTCTCTTTTGAATCAAGCTGAATAGAACCTAATACTTATGCTTTTGTATTATTCTTGTTGTTTGTATTATTTTAATTAGCAGTTAAACTCTCATCTTGCCATTATTCATAGTCTTTGGATTATCCAAGCTTACTAATGTTTACGAGCTTCCATCTCTCTCGTCAGTACTGTTGCATTTTCTCATCTGAAGCTATTGACAAGTTATATTTCAGTGGCAGGCTCAGTTATATTAAATGAAATAACTAGATCAAGCTTTGTTTGATAAGCAATCTAAATAATCTGTTTGTGAATAAAATTGTACGTAGTGATTCTGCAACAAGTGACTATGCTACATGACTTCTGACCTGCCACGGTGCTTTCTAATTCTTATGTGCCAAGTCTTATCAAAATACATGACTATCTTTCATGCAGCCGGGTTGGACTCTGTTTTTATTCAAGGAATAGAATAGTATGCTTATCAGTTCTCATCTTCTATGTGCCATTTTGGGTATCAAAGTTCTTCGCTGATGGTTTCGGTGTATACATCCCTACCGAGAAGCTTTTTTGGAGCCTTATGTATACACTTCTTGGCCCTTCGGTTCTGGGAAAGGTTCATTTCCTATCTAAAGATTACTCCGCAACTTTGTGGATTAGTTACTGCTATCAGCCTTGTGAGATTAATTGCCTTTGACAAAAACTGAGTAAAAACTGGACATGGTGTCTCACCGAATTTGCTAACTTTTATCTGCCCCACTTCAGTAGACTCTCATGTCTAAAGTCTTGATTTTGAAATAGGTGTCCTGTGTTGAGATACTGAGCAAGTCAGAATTTTGAAATTTATTTCTAGTAAACAGATGAAATTAATAGATTAAGACTGAGCAGTTGACCTTGATCTTTATGCACTTCACAATCTGTAACTACAAATTTAATGCAGCGAGACAATCCGAGAAAAATGTACAAGTTTACTCTTGGCTTACTTGATCCCCTTATTTCCTATTATACTGTTTCTTTAGTTTTAGTTTGCAACAACTCCATCAAATCATTTTCTTTTGGGTGCTTGTTCTCCATGAATCAGTTCAATCGTCAGTAACTTATCTAGAGCAAATTGTCGTATGCTGCCGACCAGTTCACTTGGCTTTTAGATAAAATGAATTCGTTCTAAAAGTTGTGGTGGTGTCTCGCGGGTCTTCAAACTCCAAGGAATACAAACAACCGGGTGGACAGAACTTAGGTCTTGGTCTCATGAAGGTAGCTTAAGTTGGGAACTCTCAAGGATCTTCTGCATTGCTGTTATAGATGCGACCCATCTTTCTGAATTTAGGTCATGTCTCCAAGGAAAATTCGTATATAAGAAATGCCTTTCAACTGCATGAATACTTGACCATGCAGCTTTCCAATTTTCTGCCTGCTACCTGGACTAGGTATCTGTGCCAGGTACACGGATCTAATTTTGCCTAGTATAGCTGTGGTACTTAGAGCATTTAGAGCTTACAGAGGATCCAATACAGGATCTAGTGCAATGGCATAGCAGAGTTCATATAGATGATCCCACTTAGTTGGATAAGGCTTCTTGTTTCTTCTTGTTGTTATTATGGTTGCAGTACTTTTCATACAGCTTTTATTGAAGTTATTCGTGGAGAATTCCTTTGACCAATTGTCTAGCACAATATGAGATCTTTTCTGCCTCTTCAGGCGTGTGCTTGTGCATCTTCTCTACATCCTAATTTTGACGACACTTTTCATTAACAGGCAGTGCGATATTCCTTCCAAGGTAAGTTCCCTGACTCTTCCTTACCGTTTGGATCAGGTCTTATCACACGACTGAGCTAAACCAAAGTCAAAATGTCACTCATCAATGCAATAACACACGTGAATAGAGATAACCTATACTTCAGCTGACTATCTCTAGGCTGCGCTTCAATAGCAATGGACAAACTGAAATTGCTGCAACATCCATTCTTGAACTTTACCAACCTGTGCTGCTTCTTGGTCCACTTTCAGAGACTATGTCGGGCATCAGATTTTGTGAAAGATGAACCCTTTCATTGTTCTTCAGAAATGAATAAATGAATGGCCATTTGTATGACATTTTTTATGTCCCTGGATCATATATTTCTTCCGTTTACTTTCACTATGAGACAGCTTATCTCTAGTTTGCAGGTCTGGCAGCCCATACTGATCAGAATAAAAGGGTTTTGACAATGACCTCTACGATCCTTCTAAGCCTTGTAAGCTTTGAAATCTTTCAAGAGCTATTCAGAGAATTTCAGAAAAATTGATCCCACCGACAATATAATGTTTTCCTTTCTCTCTATTCCTAACCCCCTTAGAAAGCCAAAAGTGCTAAGTAGACTGAAAATGAGACGAGTGCTTGCTGCTTACTGATTTATTCGGTTTGATGTAATTAGGCTGATATTTATGCTTCTATCATTTGTGAAGAGACTGTTATCTAAGTGGTTGCACTTAATTTCCTTCTCACACATAGATATGCGCAAGGAACCAAATCTTGATCTGAAAAATTACATGACATGGTGCATCGAGCTTTTGCCCGTGAGATGCTCTTGATGGATTCTTCTTCCTTGTTTTTTAAGTTAAATTGCTCCTTTCTTGCTTTAAACGCCATGGATGCAAGTGAGTAAATCAAGAGATTTGCTCTTAATGGTGAAGCCACTAAGTTTTCTCAAAGCTATTGGGCTAGGAACGTGAGTTCATGGTTCCACCGGAATTTGTCCACTTGGGGTTTTCCTAATTTTCAAATCTTGTTTTAACTGATGTATCCAATATGTTGCAGAGTGGTGCACCTTCTCTTTCTAGGTTTCAATGCCGTTGCCTTGAAGATTTTCTCAGCTGCCTCTGGCTCAAGGATGTCTTCTCTAGTGAACAAAAAGAATGCTCGTGCCCTTATGATAGTTTGTAGTCAGGTGTGTTTCCAGTGGTTCAATTCATAGTGGACACAAATAAGGAATAGATTCTTATCGTTTTGTACTGAAAGGTGATTAATGAATTATCATGCCAGTTATTTTTGTTTAAAGTGAGAAATAACCATGCTAAAGCAAAATATATTCTAATTCATCTTTGTGCATTCAGAATTTTGTGAATATCCAGAAAAAAAGAGTAATAAGTACATTCGTCAATTTGCAACATCCATTACTCAGTTTCGTTGCCCTTTCCTATCAGCTATTTTTCTATTTTATCTGTTGATAGCGGATTCTTTCAGTTGTAGGATTGCTTCTTATAGTTCAAAAGGTGCAAACGTAGGGAATCGAGCTCACGAATGTTCCTAATTTGACAGAAAGCGCTGCTGATTGTAGAAGCAGTGGTAGAGCAGCTGAACGGTGCACTTGGCGAGCCCGGGCTGCTAGTGCTCCCTTGTGTGGCGGCACACATAACCCAGGTATCCTGTTTCCTCTTTCCTTTTTTACAACCTCTATTGGTGATTATGTTTTCATCGGCAATGTACCTGCCGGACGTGCATTTTGTGGGTGCAGATCATCATCGACTCATTAGTAGTTAACTTTTGGCTACAAAGAGATCGAGCATACATGAAAATCAAGACAGCATGAAGCTTGTCTTCTCAGCCATTGTCAGGTATCGGCATCTTCTGCGTCCTTAAAGAATATGGCGCTAATGCTACTGGAGAACGTTTCATCCTAACGGCTTCAGACGGAAAGAGCGTGTTCTTTGTAATGTTGAACAGGCTCTGCGGGATGCCAATTTACGATTTTACATATTCAGCTTACCCAATAAGCTGCTAAAAAGTCGAGCTCCGTGCTTGCACGCCTTGTGATGCATTGAAGTTCCTTCTGATCTCTAAATCTGATGTGGATAAATGCCCGGTTGGGAAGAAGAATCTAAAGATTCCACAGATATCGTTATAGCATCGTTAAACAGGAAAGTCTTCCTCTCTCTTCACCTTCATGTGATGCTTAAGAAGAGGTCATGTTGCATCTCTTTGCTGCCACTAATGGCATAGTCCAGTCAAAACTTTACCAACGAGGCTCTTAAACTGGCAAGTTTCGATGGATAATTCTCCTCATGCCCTTGAGATTTCTCTCTTTTTGTCTCTTTGCCGGGAAGCCCTTGAGATTTCTCTCTTTTTTCTCAGCCAAAACAAATACGTTTTTACTTCACTTAAGCCACGTGGGTGCCATGTTAGCACTGTTTGCTTTCCAGCGTTCATGTAGGTAAAGTAAGTTTTTAATGGTCATTATTGACAGAATTTTGATGAAGGGGAAGTATATCACATAGTGACAAGTTAGTGATTTTTTGTATCGTGAAAAAAAAGTTTAAGGTCAATATGTTACAGTAGGCATAATTTAGGTGTTTTTGTGGCTTTTGCCCAAAAATTATATGCAATATTTGTTTACTTTTATGCAACGGTATTCTTTTAAAATTAAAGTTAATTTCCATCTTAGAAAAACATTCAAGGGATTGCCAATTCAACTATTTTATTAAAATCAAAACCAAAAGCAAAATTTTTGAAGGCGTACATTGTTGTTTCTTATGACGCGGAATATATAAACTAAACTTCCAATTTTGGTGTCACACAGAATTTACAGTTCTACTCTGTTTTAGGTTGAGAAAAATTAGGAGATAGAAAGAAGAGGGAATAATTATATTGAGAGAAAATAGAAAAAGATTCTGCTCTGGTTAATATTAAATTGTTAACTAACCTATGAGGTTCTCATGTTGGCAAAAAAAAAAATGCTATCAACTTGCATTGAATAACCACACCTTTCATTAAATGCACCAAAAGTACTAAAATTTATCATGAAAATATAATTGATCATAAAAGTGAAATTAATTTTTAAAACTTTCAAAAAATATAATTAAATCCTAAAACTTGTCAAGTTGGTGCAATGTAATAGAAAAATAATTTTCTTATAACATATGAAGGATAAAAATTTCTCTCATCATATTTGATGCATGACTTTTTATGAATTGTGATAAATCATCAAATAAGTGCCATATAATAGACTATGCTTTCTCTAATTTTTTCTAACTTAGATTATTTATGTACTGTAAAATTTGATTTTTGTTAAGCTCCATTTGTTTTGTGGAAAATAAATAATTTGAAAAATATTTCTTAGAAATGATAATTTATATCGCTTGAAATAATTAATTGATGAAAGATATTTTCGTTATCATTAACAATTTATGTTTAAACATTTTCATTGACCATAAAAATATTTTTCGTTCATTCATTTTTTTAAGTAATACAAACAATCATTTTTAGAAAAATATTTTTCAAATTATTTATTTTCCGTGAAACAAACGGAGTCTTAATTTTTTTACCATTTCAATTCTATTTTAATAGAAACAATATTTGAAGAAAATTTCAACGCTACTAACCTAGCAATTTCTAAAGAATTATTGATCACTCATATATCAATTTTGTTAAAAAAGATTGTCAATAATTGACATAAAAACACTAAAAGTGCCAAAAGTTTCATACGACGCTTACTTTGATGTCAAAAGTTTTTGTCAAGTCACTTAAGTGCCACTTATTAAAAAAATAAGCACTTAAGTGCCAACTCCTATTTAAGTTGCCGGAAATCTAACGTGGTAATATTTTATTAATTCCTCCGACCAATGTGATTCGTCGACATGCCCGATCAGCATGTATATCCCTAAACAACATCGTTTGCACGTTTTACCCCAAATATAAACCCTAAATCGAACAATCAAGCATTTTCCCGAACTTGAAATCCTAATTCGGCTTTCTCCCAAATGTCGAATCTTGCGATGGAGAGCCAGACCATGACAAGCGACTCAAATTCGTTTCAACGAAACTTCGGATTTGGTGGACGTCGTTGAGAGGGGGGCATTGGGTTTTCTCAAGGAGAGCGGCGTAAATATTTTTAGAGAGAAAAAGAACGCGGCTAGAACACGGAGCTTCGATTGAATATTACTTTTGGACTCCCTTGTGTGATCTTTGAGCAGTCAGAACCTTGATTGAATATTACTTTTGGACTCGGACTTCGATCTTCTTCGTAATCGTTTGTTGCTCGTGACTACTCTTCACTGCTCGCCGTCATTCACCGTCACTGCCCTTGCGTTTGAGAAAGCACAGTGAATGTTCTGTTTCTCTCTGTTTTCCGGGCGTGAAGCTTGAAATGCTTGACTCAGACTTCATCATCACTACGGTCGATCTTAACCGGAAAAAGCTTCCAGCATTTCCTCCTATCATCGCAACCTTCAATCACCATTAATATCTCTCTTCGGCCAGGTAGGATTCAAAAATTTTGTCTCTGTTTATATAGGATTAGGAACAAAATGCAAGCGTTGAATGGAGCTTCACAAATCTGTCTATTTTGAGATGGGCTTCATGAGGCGTCGTTTATGCGCAAGCCAGCCGCCTCAGTCATCCACGTTGGACTCGTCTTTAACATAAAAAATGTCATGTCAGATTAAATATTTTATTATAAAAGCCACATGATATTTTTGTCCGGAGACATTTAAGTGATAATTTGGGCCCGTTTAGTTCAACTTTGTAAATGAGTCTTGGGAGAATGCTAATACTTTTAGATTAAAACCTTTTGGGGAAATGCAAATGGATTTGGTAAAAAATTCTTTGTGAAACTATTTTGGCCCAAATAGTATTTAACTATTTTGTTTTGCAAAAAGCTTTGGGATTTTCTTTTTTATTAAAAAAAAAGGGTTACCCTTCACCAGAACCGGTGAAGGGCTTCGGCCACCGGAGACCTAGGCACCGGCCGCCAGCGCTCGAGGTTGGGTGACCGCTGGCGAGCTAGATCTAGCGCCGGCGGCCATCACCTGAGGTTGGGCGACTCCCAGTAAGGGTCACACGACCCACGCGGCCTTCGCCGGGGGTCGCCCAACCCCAGGCGACAGTCGCCTGAGGTCGCGCGGCCCAGGGACGCACCTGGGTGGTCGAGGATGGCCGTCACCTGGGGTCGCCAAGAATGCACGACACAAGGTCACACGACTGTGGTTGGCTAGATTTGGGTCGCCCTCGCGTCGGCCAGTAGCTCCGGCGGAGGTAGCGCCTCCGATGAAGTCAGCGGCTTGATGGCACGCGCAACAGCAAGTTTGAGGAAGAAGATGAACAGTGTTTTTTTACGGCAAAAGTGAAACACATAATGATCAATGAGGACAATATTAGAAAGAAAAAAAAGTCATTAAATTGCTACTATAGCATTCCGAGAATGCCCAAAGCAAGTCCCTCCCAACTTTGGGCTTTTAGTATTCTCAATATTAGCATTTGACCAATGAGGTCTCAAAGATGCTTGCTAAACATCTCATATTTTTTTCAAGGGGCTTTAGGGGCTCAAAGCCCCTTGAGAAAGCTGAACCAAATGGGCTCTTTATTCTCCAATTTAGCACTTTAGCGAGCTAATAAAAACTTTTGTCATTAAAGTAAATGCGGTACGAAATTTTTTGACAATTCTAATATCTTTTGCCATTTATATTCCATAACCAATTCGTTCTATTTTCCCATTTTACTGCCATGTAAGGTTCCACTATCTAATTTCTTTAATTTTTCTTCACCTCTCCGTGGATCCACCGCCACACACCCTCTCTCTCTCTCTCTCTCTCTCTCTCTCTCTCTCTCTCTCTCTCTCTCTCTCTCTCTCTCTCTCTCTCTCTCTCTCTCTCTCTCTCTCTCTCTCTCTCTCTCTCAAGCAACGGAAAATCGTCTAGAAGAGTCTAGTACGGGTGAGTATGGTACGGATGGGTGGTTTCCATTCTAGAACTGAAAATCGTCCACTAAAAATCAGTTCCGAAAAATTGAAACGGGGAACTGCCCGTTGATTTCATGGAACCGATTCCACTAGCCAAGGATGGAGATGGAAAGACGAAGACGGAAATGGAGATGGAGAGTCGGAGACGATAAGGTGAGCATCGATCGAGAAGAGTGAGAGAGTGAGAGTGAGTGTGAGTGTGAAGCGAAAGCGAAAACGAAATAAGGTTGTCGCGACTTCCCCGAACCGGCCCCGCCGCCTAAGGGGTTTGGCTAATGGATTACTAAGTTAAACCTAGCTCGAGCTCTCCCAAGCCCATATCAATTCGTGACTTAAGTTTAAGTTATTAACATGCAAATCAATTTCATTTTGGAGTCGCCACTAGTTGATTTTTGGTGGGTTGATTAAATATCCAAGTGAAGCACGGGAGAAATGCTTCACTTCTACGAACTATAGATTCAATAGGTATGGGAACTTGATTACACTAATTAATTAATTAGTGTCCTTTCGATACCTAACCTTGTTTAATTACCGCCTAACGTATTCACACTAATCGGGAGTCTCAAAATTCCATTCCGAACTAAGTTAAGGGAAGCAATAATTAATATCTAAACTTAACATGCATAATCGACCACATGCGAAGTTAAATTAAACGCACAATTCAAAGTGTATGAAACAAGCAACATGCAATCAAAAATCACACTAATCATGCAAAAAGGGCAAGAAAAGCTAATCCCAAAGTCCAAATAAATTTTCTGATTTTTCGAAATTTAATTTTTTTAATTAATAATTTTTTTAGAATTTTTTTGAAAATTTTTTAATATTAAAATAATATAAAACAGACCAGGTCGGACCTACACATCCGACCCGGATAAAATAATTTTTTAAATAATTTTTTTCCTTTTTAATTTTTTTAAAATTTTTAATATTAAAATAATAAAATAATATTAAAAAGTAATAGAAAAGGGATTCGGGTCGGATCTCCCCATCCGACCCGGATCGGGATTGACCCGAGCGCGCTGGCCCGGGTCCGCAATCGAACCGAGCTTATTTATTGAGCCCGGTCTAATTTTTCGAAATTATTTTATTTTATTTTTTTTAGAAAAAAGCCCAGCCCGAAGTTCTTTTAAAAAAAAATTAAGGGCCCAAAGCCCAATAAGAAGATAAAACATAAATAAGACTTCAGCCACCACAAAATGGCCCAAGACCTAAAAAAACTACTCTAATTCTGAAATAAAAAAGGCCCAAAACCTAATAAAAACATAATAAACCTAAAACCAAGCCCAACACCAACAAAACCCTACTCGGTTGTGACCCATTCACCCGACCCGGTTATCGGCCATCGACCCGACTCGCATCCGCGAACTCGAATTGCCAAAACCCTACCCGGTTCCGACCCGCGACTCGACCCGGACGTGCATTGCCCTAATCGGTTCGCGGCCGCCGCACCGCGCCTCTGGACTCACTGTACACCGACTACCGCTCCTACGTGGAGCGTACGTTCGGCCACAGCCACACGCCGCCCGGCGTGGACACCGGCTCCCCCGAGCCCCGGCCTCGACCGCCGCATGACGCGCCCTGACCGGGGAGGTCATGGCTCGCGGCTCCACGGCCGAACCCGTGCTCGGCCGCTGTTAGACATGCCTTGACCAGAGAGGTCAGGGCTCGCAGCTTCGCGGCCGAGCCCGTGCTCGGCCGCTGTTGGACACGCCCTGACCGGAGAGGTCAGGGCTTGCGACGCCGCGGCCTAGCCTGTGCTCGACTGCCTAACGCAGACCGTTCTCGTTCGTCGGCGGCACATCGAATCTTCCACCCTAAGCCCGGATGCAACTGGGACACCGCCAATGAAGGGAGAGACACCAGAACGCAGTATGCTCAACGGAAAACAACGCGCGGATCTCATTTCGGCAAAACATCAAACAGTTGGTGTGCGTGGCAAAAACCAGAAATTTCCGATTCGATCAAGACTCAAATGTGTTCGGGATTCACACACAATAATGCACGAGCAAGCAGGACCAAGCTCGAGGTGTCACGGGCAGGAACTCGCGCAAGCCGGACGGTCGTGAGCTCCGGCCAGTGACCCCCCCCAAAAAACAGAGTAAAAACAAAAGCATGGGAGGCAGCCACGGTCCCTACCCGACTCGGCGATGGCGAATTGAGGGCGAACGTGGTAGATCGGGCTACACCCGCGTGCCTCGCACACCTACAGGCCAGGATCCTCGGGAGACCGACCTCGAATCGGACCAAACCGAAACGAAACCCGGTGAGCGCTCGAGACTGGACCTACCGTGAAAGGGGGCTCGTCGGCCCCAGCTGAGGCATGACGGTCATCGATCGGGGACCATTCGCCTTCGATCTCGCTCTTCGGACTCTCTCTCTCGCTAGCTCTCTCTCGGCTCTCTCGCTCCCCGTAAAAAAAAACCCCCGATCTGCCTCTCTCGGCCTCGGTTTTAAGGACGGCCAGTGGCGCGGAGCCGGCCAGCAAGCGTGCATGGCCCCTGCCACCGCGTTGCCGGCCTGGCGCCGACCTGCGGATCACGCCGAACGATCCTCCGCTTTCTTCCGCTTTTGGCTTTTGTTCCGTCTGCACTGTTCCGTCCTCTGGCTTCCTCTCTCGTACGCCTCAAAACGTTGACTGGGGGGGGGGAAAGATGAACAGGCGCGGGCCGGGCCGAAGGATAGAGGGTTGGCCCGCGCGGAAAAATAAAAAGGGAGGAGGAAGAAAAAGAAAAAAGAAAAAATAAAAATAAAAATAAAAAGGGCCATGTAAAAAAAGGAAGAGGGAAAAAAGAATGGGCCGACCAAACCCGGCCCGGAAATCCCCCCTTTTTTTAATTTTTTAATTTTGTGTTCTAATAGGCGTTATTAATGTAAATGTGCCTAATGTCTACATGCCACGTAATTTAATAAAAATATTTTTCGTTCAGTGGTTTAAAAATTAAACCCTAAAATTTTTTATGCAATAAAACCCTAAATGATTTGGGCAAAATTTAGGTGTCAACAGCTGCCCCTCTTTGAAAGGGAGCTCGGAGAGGTTCATTTCAAAGATTAGAGACGCTTAAATTTTGTTCATAGAGAGCATGAGAAGATACACGAGAGATGATTAACGGGTCTGTGACTGAATGAAGAGGAAGCCATACTGTGTAAGAACGAGCTTTTGGCTACATGAAGTCTTGTTATGTAAAGAAGGAGACTCTGGGCTGCGAGAGCTCGCTAGGTCGATAGGGTGCTTCGGGCTGCGAAAACTCACCAGGCAAGGAAAAAGAGAGATTCTGGACTGCGAAAACTCGCCAGGTCAATAAGGGTGTTCCAGGCTACGAAAGCTCACTGGGTAAGGAAAAAGACAGACTTTGGGCTGCGAAAGCTCGCCAGATCGATATGGTGCTCCAGGCTACGAAAGCTCACTGGGCAAGGAAAGAGAAAGACTCTAAACTGCGAAAGCTCGCCAGGTCAATAAGGGTGCTCCGGACTACAAAAGCTCACCATGCAATTCTGAAGCTGTAAACCTATCAATCAAGAAGATTTCGGGATGGCCACTGCATATCTAACGGAACATGTTATAACAGATGCCCTGGTAGGGAAAGCATATCAGGCGAGATTGATATCATTCAGATGTCATGAATGACACTATCAAAAGAATAGCATCACTGACAAAGTGTTGATTACATGAGCAAATCAAACTAGTTTCAATTGTTTAGAAGACATTTAGCATCATTCAATATCACAAAATTATCATTGGGCTTAGGAAATGTCATTGATTATCAAATTCTCTTAGGAAATAAACCTTTGCCAGAAAGACCTTGGCTCATGAAAAGGGTTAGTTAAATATGCTAAACAAGAGTTCTTTAGTCAGAAAGGGCTTCTCGCAAGCTCTCAAAGAAGGCTGTTTGCTCCCATCCATTGATGTGGGAGATAGGCATGTTCTCTCTATATACCTCACACTATCAGTGCCAAAGGTTTCGAGTATCATTCGCAATGAGCACACATTGACCAATTGGATAGGTCTTTTAAGGATTGTAATGTAGGTTTGGCCCTGGTTTTAACAACAGATTAGCACTATCGGCCAAGAAATGAAATAATTATGGAACGGCATCTTCGCCAGGTTTACAGGTCAAGAAACCTTAAGATGAGATAAGACAACCTTGCCCCCCACTTCTTCAAGCGACAGCTTCTCTGTAAAGTCCCTATTTTCACTTGACTCATCCCAATCAGAAGAGACTTTGGGAAAGGGTTGTAATATTGGTTTGGGTAAAGGCTCGAAAGGCTCAGAAATTTTCAAAAGGAATTCAAAAGTTGATGATCACCATGGTGTCATTACAGTATCATCCAATCTTTTCGAGGACACTCCGATTTATCTCGAAAGTCCATTGACTAATCATTTTAATACAGGAGCTTCGCTCTTTTCTCTAATGACTTTTGCATTTGCAATGATTTTCTTTTCATGCAGGCATTTTCCTTTTGACACTTTTTCCTCACCAAAGAATTCTTCTCTTGATGCTACTTTTTCTCTTTTTTTTCGATGAGCATTAGCCTTGCTTTTACCAGGCACATTGCTTTTTTATGCTCCCTAATTTTCATTTGACGTTTGCTCATTTGAATTTTTTTAGCTCTTAGGACTTTCGAGATTTTTTACTTGTTGTGACATAAGTACCAATCGCCATGGTAAATCATGTGCCTTTCCCCAAGGTGGAAAGACAATCACCACTTGGGCTTTAGAAATGAATATTCAGGCTCAACTTGGCTAAGCAAGGGGTATGAGTGTTTAGGTAGAGAAATGAATGCTCTTCTTCATTTTGGGATGTTTCGAGCTTCCACAAAGTTTCACCTGAAGTTACCACAAAAAGATTGATACCAGTGAGAATAAAGAAATCTTTCTCATCTTTTCACCAAATGATGTCAACCAAAATCTCCAAATTTGTCCCAATTGTGGGGTAGTTCTTGATAGGGGTATTTTGAGAATTCTTCACATTTAAAGGCTCAAATGGGCTTAACTATGATCACCTGTAGTGTATAGAATATAAGAAGGAAAAGTCTTTTTTCATTTCGATCTATATATTATTCGTGAATGAATCTCTCGTCCTTAAACAACACGAGTTTCTCTTTTTCGCTCCTCTCAAAGTGTTTACAGGACGTGCTTGGGAATGGTTTACCTTTCCTCATCTTAAGTGCTTCTCACTTGGCATAATTAACATCTCCCAGTCACTTCGTTGAGATCATCATGAATTGATCAATCTCCACAGGGAATTTTGATTCAAAATGAATGATCCGTTAAGCATCAAGGCAATTTTTGGATAAGGATGATATTCAAAATTTTTGTGAAAAGTTTACTTTCACCATTTTCACTTTTGTGCTCACTTTCACAAAAGCATCAAAAACTTTCTTTGTAATGAAAACACTTCATTTGATTTCCATTTGAATTTTGGAAGAAGGGTACTTACCTACGTCGTAGCGACTTGATAACCCTGTAAAGAATAAGAAAGAATGTGTTAGTTAAAAATCTTTTAAGGAGTGAAAAATTGGAAACGATACAACATTACCCCTCGTTTGCATTTGTCATTCATGTCTTTAATGCTTCCTATCAAAGCAAAAGACAATCATGTCAAAAATTATATTAAAATGGACAGATAGAAACGATACAATTTACCTTTCATTTGAATTCGCCTTCTTGGGTATTTGGCAACGCCCCTTCATGCTCTTTTGTTTTTCGAGCGTTAACATTTCCTAAATGAATGATTTGGCCTCATCGTGTTTCTTTTGTTGGAAATGTTGCTCATGTGGTCAAGGCATGCCCTTTTTGTGCTGAATCGAATGACTTCGCTTTATCATGCATCATGGATGAGGGTTACTGCCCTTTGAATGACCTACCCTATTTACTACCCTGTAAATAGGAAATGGAACATGTTATCTCCACTCTCAATTGAACTTAACTTGAGAACGATACATCCTTTTGTGCTAAATTAGATGTCTTATCATGATTTATTGGTGAGGGGCCTTGTTCTACATATGATGCCCTGTCATACTTGCTTGGTGGGGGGGAGGGAAGGAAAGATTTTGCCCTTTGGTCAAATGCTTCACATCGAGTTAGATGACGTTTGGCATCCGGTCCTCAATCCATCTTCATTGTCATTCCATCGTGCTTTGTTTGGGAATTTATTGAAATATTGTGCCCCTCCAATCTCATCTCCGTTTTGGCCACATTATCTCCCTATTAAGTACTCTCTTTTTGGTGGGGGTAAATTGGCATTGCAATAACTTATTATGTTTGCTTGTAGAACTCCGCTCATTTTTCATTATTCCTGCATATAGAAAGGAGAGTATCACATTTATCATGACTTCAATTATTATGAGGAACAAATCATGACATGAACTAAAACGAGGAACGAGATACACCCTTTTATGGTTGGGCGACTCTTACATTCCATGCCCCCGGTCTATTCTCCCAATTAAGCATCTCCTTGTTGTGGTTTGTTAGCAAGATGTGTTGCCCCATGACGCACTCAATCGGTGATGAGGCCATGTCACATTTGACTCGGGTTTCGAGCGCTTATACTTTTGTCTTTAGAAGAGGTGAATGTCGAACGAATCACTCATTTTACCTATATGACAAAAATGGATGGACGAGTTAGTTGTTGCATGAGAAATTTCAATTGAAACGATTACAACCTTACCATCTCAAAGTATCATTTTGCGATCCCAACTGAGAAAGTGACCAAGCAAAGAAATATAAAATCTTAAGCAAGTCCCCCCTTTTTTTAAATTTAAAACTTATTTTCGAAACATTTTGAAAGTAAGGCATAAAAGCCTAACCCGGGGACTCAGTTTGAAGTATTACAGGTACTTTCAAGGACCAACAATATGAACTAAAATCTCACTACTCAAGGACGATAGTGCACGATTTACAAACACATCGATTGGGTTCACGATTAAACCCAAATCAGAAAACACGATTCCTGATGAGAATAAAGACAAGGACATGATACAAAAAACTCTTGCATGGAGGAATGCGATAAATAATTCTGGTCCTAGCTTTAAAGTCCACTTCTTGGCGTGGTCAGGTGAGAGGATTCCAAAGAATGACCGTTGCGCATAACTTGCGAAGGGAAGACAATGTTAGTGTGCGAATGAAAAAGTGATCTTTCACGGATTTTACCTCTTACAATGAAAGCGAGGTGACAATACATGCCCCCATGGTCCCTATTTGTGGGCATTTGGTATTTCACCAAGATTTCATCGTAAGAGGAGACATCATTAAAAGATCAAATTGCGACTATCAATTGAACGCCCCTTTTATTCAAAAAGTTTCATTGCAGAATGCGGCATTTCAAATTTGAAAGACTGATCTGTGATTTCGATTTTTGGAAAGACGATAAAATTCTTGTTTTTAAAAAAAATACACAAAATATGATTTGAATTTCGATTTCGAAATGTGAACAAGAAAGAGTTTTGTTGAAAATGTAATTTCAATTTTATGCCTAAAAATGCAATCTTGACTTGGAAGAATTTTTATATAAAATGTGATTTTAAGCCCATTATTGAAAATTTAGACAAGATCATCTATTTTGTAGGGCCAAATCGGAGATATCAGAGATTTATGCCCAAGGCTCACTGTCAAGAGTTATTGTCTGAAATTTGCAATTATAAGCTTAGATCACCTAGGGCATTCGATTAATTTCCACGAATTTCAAAAATGAAAGTTTGAACCAAAAGTGAATAAGTAAATAGAGAAGCCATATTTCCATTGAATGGCAAACTTTTAATCACGTAAACATGCGAATGTAATGTGCAGCTGATTCTTACTCTAGACAGCTTAACAAAGTGAAGCTAAGAGGGTTATCTGACCGTCGCAATCTCGCGTTGGTGTCAGGTCCTCTTAACTCCGGCTTAGTCAAAAGAGATATCTTATAGTCACGCGGTCTTGCGGACAAGGATAAACACTTATGACTCCAAGAAAGAATTTTTCGGGAAAAAGAAAGGCAATCTCTACATCGCAGTCTCGCGTTCGAGGTTGTATCTTTCTTAACACCATCCTAAAGTATCCTATCGCGGCCCGGGTCTGGCAGCATGGTTGTGTGTGCAACAGTGTTGTGCTAAAACATTTAAAGCATGCACAATAGTTTATAAACAAATGACACTTTAAGAGTTCGAAAAAATAAACATTCATTCCCAAATCCCAAACCTGCAAAACAAGGGGTTAACAATCATTCATCACCTTATAACTCCCAACTGCAAGAACACTCACATTAGGGGCATAATTGAACAAGATAAACGGCCTAAGACCACTGAGAATTCTATTCAAGTCCCCAGCGGAGTCGCCGAGTTGTCGCGACCTCCCCAAACCGGCCTCGCCGCTTAAGGGGTTTGGCTCATGGATTACTAAGTTAAACCTAGCTGGAGTTCTCCTAAACCCATACCAATTCGCGACTTAAGTTTAAGTTATTAACATGCAAATTAATTTCATTTTGGAGTCGCCACTAGTCAATTTTTGGTGGGTCGATTAGATACCCAAGTGAAGCACGGGAGAAATGCTTCACTTCTACGAACTAGAAATTCAATAGGTACGGGAACTTGATTACACTAATTGACCAATTAGTGCCCTTTCGGTACCTAACCTTGTTTAATTACCGCCTAACGTATTCACACTAATCGGGAGTCTCAAAATTCCATTCCTAACTAAGTTAAGGGAAGCAACAATCAATATCTAAACTTAACATGCATAATCGACCACATGCGAAGTTAAGTTAAATGCACAATTCAAAGTGTATGAAACAAGCAACATGCAATAAAAAATCACACTAATCATGCAAAAAGGGTAAGAAAAGCTAATCCCAAAGTCCAAATAAATTTTCTGATATTTTGAAATTTAATTTTTTTTAATTAATAATTTTTTAAGAATTTTTTATAATTTTTTAATATTAAAATAATATAAAACAGACCAGGTCGGACCTCCACATCCGACCCGGATAAAATAAATTTTTTTAATAATTTTTTTCCTTTTTAATTTTTTTAAAATTTTTAATATTAAAATAATAAAATAATATTAAAAGTAATATAAAAGGGATCCGAGTCGGATCTCCCCATCCGACCCGGATCGGGACTGACCCGGGCATGCCGGCCCGGGTCCGCAATCGAACTGGGCTTATTTATTGAGCTCGGTCTAATTTTTCGAAATTATTTTATTTTATTTTTTTTAGAAAAAGGCCCAGCCCGAAGTTCTTTTAAAAAAAAATTAAGGGCCCAAAGCCCAACAAGAAAATAAAACATAAATAAGACTTCAGCCACCACAAAATGGCCCAAAACCTAAAAAAAACTACTCTAATTCTGAAATAAAAAAGGCCCAAAACCTAATAAAAACATAATAAACCCAAAACCAAGCCCAACACCAATAAAACCCTACCCGGTTGTGACCCATTCGCCTGACCCGGTTACCGGCCTCCGACCCGACTTGCACCCGCGAACCCGAATCGCCAATACCCTACTTGGTTTCGACCCGCGACCCGACCTGGACGTGCGTCGCCCTACCCGATTCGCGGCCGCCACACTGCGCCCCAGGACTCACTGTACACCGGTCGCCGCTCCGACGTGGAGCGCACGTCCGGCCACCGTCACACGCAGGCCGGTGTGGACACCGGCTGCCCCGAGCCCCGGCCTCCGCGGCTGGGGTTTCTAGTCTGGCAGCCGAGCCCGCGCTCGGCCGCCGCGCGATGCGCCCTGACCGGGGAGGTCGAGGCTCGTGGCTCCACGACCGAGCCCATGCTCGGCCATTGTTAGACACGCCCTGACCGGAGAGGTCAGTGTTCACAGCTCCGCGGCTGAGCCCGTGCTCGGCCGCTGTTGGACACGCCCTGACCGAGAGAGGTCAGGCCTTGCGATGCCGCGGCCTAGCCCGTGCTTGGCCGTCTAACGCAGACCGTTCTCGTTCGTCGGCGACACACCGGATCTTCCACTCTAAGCCCGGATGCAACTAGGACACCGCCAATGAAGGGAGAGACACCAAAACGCAGCATGCTCAACGGAAAACAACGCGCGGATCTCATTTCGGCAAAACATGAAACAGTTGGTGTGCGTGGCAAAAACCAGAAATTTCCGACTCGATCAAGACTATCCGGGATTCACACACAATAATGCACGAGCAAGCAGGACCGAGCCCAAGGTGTCACTGGCCGAAACTCGCGCAAGCCGGACGGCCGCGAGCTCCGGCTAGTGGACCCCCCAAAAAACAGAGTAAAAACAAAAGCAGGGGAGGCGGCCACGGTCCCTACCCGACTCGGCGATGGCAAATGGAGGGCGAACGCGGTAGATCGGGCTACACCTGCGCGCCTCGCACACCTACGAGCCAGGATCCTCGGGAGACCGACCCCGAATCTGATCAAACCGAAACGAAACCCGGCGAGCGCTCGGGACTGGGACCTACCGTGAAAGGGGGCTCGTCGGCCGCGGCTGAGGCGCGACGGTCACCGACTGGGGACCGTTCGCCTTCGATCTCGCTCTTCGGACTCTCTCTCTCGCTAGCTCTCTCTCGGCTCTCTCACTTCCCGTCCAAAAAAAACCCCCGATCTGCCTCTCTCGGCCTCGGTTTTAAGGACGGCCAGTGACCCGGAGCCGGCCAGCAGGCGTGCATGGCCCCTGCCATCGCGCTGCCGGCCTAGCTCTGACCCGCGGATCACGCCGGACGATCCTCTGCTTTCTTTCGCTTCTGGCTTCTGTTCCGTCTGCACTGTTCCGTCCTCTGGCTTCCTCTCCCGTACACCTCAGAACGTTGACTGGGGGGGGGGAAGATGAACAGGCGCGGGCTGGGTCGAGGGAAAGAGGGCCGGCCTGCGCGAAAAAATAAAAAGAGAGGAGGAAGAAAAAGAAAAAAGAAAAAGAAAAATAAAAAAATAAAAAGGGCCGCGTAAAAAAAGAAGAGGGAAAAGAGAATGGGCCGACCAAACCCAGCCCGGAAATCCCCCCCTTTTTTTTTTAATTTTGTGTCCTAATAGGCCCTATTAATGTAAATATGCCTAATGTCTACATGCCACGTAATTTAATGAAAATATTTTTCGTTCAGTGGTTTAAAAATTAAACCCTAAAATTTTTTATGCGATAACACCCTAAATGATTTGGGTCAAAATTTAGGTGTCAACAAAGGTGTTTCTCAGCTCAATGTGAAAGTGAGCATCAAGCGAGTTAGGTTTAGTTAAGGGATTTATGATTTTTTTAAAAATTAAAATATAAATAAATTATTATTATTATTATTATTATTATTACTGGTCTAGGTGGGCGGATCGGCGGTTTTACTTCCAGAATCGAGAACTGGATCTGTACTCATCGATTCTCAAAAATTAGAATCGAAAATCGGACCGTTTTCCTTAATAACTACCAGTTCTGATTCGTTTCTGGACTGTCTCAGATGATCACGATAAATTTCGATTTTTTTACGCACCCTAAGGACGAGCACGTCATGAGAAATTTCTAAGAACAGTGCTAAAGTATCTAGTATTGCGTGGATCAGGATGAAAGCAAGAAAAATCTCTCTGACATGCAGAGATATTTGGTGCAGAGAGGCGGTGGTGTACGCCTATAAATAGGGCTTGGTGTACGTCCAATCTTTACTTGAAGTAGATCAACAAACTTAGCTCCCTTCTTTACCATGATAGTCCAATGCATCATTGCCATATCTTTGCCCAGCCCTTTCCAACGCACACCTATGCACACGCTAGCATATAAACCAAAAACTAGCAGTAGCAGGCGTATCATTATCTCTTGACTGAAGTAACCAAAGCATCTTTCCGGAGCAGTGCAAGACCCCGCACGAAAAACATGCTGTACCCAACGAGAAATCAAGTCGAAAGGGGAAAAGGGAGGAAGAGACTGCAGAAAAGCAGCGACATATTCAAATGCAGGTTGCAAAACTGCTACAGCTAAGAGCTAAGACATGCACTTATAATCCTTCATGTGTACCCCACTTCGCACGGGTTGTCACGCACGGGTTCTGCAGATATTCTTCACCCAAGCCATCTTGCCTGTACCCGAGTTTCAGGGACAATCACGTTTGGATGCCAAATTCAGTGGCTTTGCGGTGGGGGTCGCCCGTTTCTGTTGATCCTAAAACTGGGTATAATGCCAGGCACGCACAGGTCATACACATTGATGGAAGTATTCCATCCCTGGGGACATAAAGCAGTCAATTTAAGCTGCGAAAACGAAAGGTTTTCTTCCGACAGAGAGGAAAATTATGAGGTGACGTGCCAACTTGTGGATACTTCCGTGATCTTTGGCCTTGCGCCCATTTGGTTCAGCTTTGAGAATGGATTTTCAGTCTCAAAAGCCCCTTTCCAAAATACTGAACCGTTTAGTTCAGCATTCGGCTTAGCATTGGCCAAATACTAGCATTTGGAATGCCGAAAGCCCAAAACTGGTCCGAACCAGCTTTGAGCTTTCAGCATTTGTGGAATGCTGAATCAAAATTTTTTGTCCCCAAACTACTTTCACTTATTTTGACTTATTCCGATTTTGCCTCTTTTGATATTGTTCATCTTCTTCGTGAGGTGGCTGACGAGGGAGGCCGAAATTGGATCGAGCCGGCGAGAGGCCGGCGAGGGAGGCCGACACTGGGTCATGTGACCCAGGTGTCGGCCGCCCGGGTCGAGCAACCCTCGCGAGGGTCGCCTGGCCTCGGGCGACAACCACCGACGGTAGATCTAGCTTGTTGCGGGTCGCCCGACCTCGAGAGATGGCCGTCCGCGCCAGATCTAGCTCGCCGGTGGCTGTAGGCCTTCGCTGGCTCCGGTGAAGGGTAGGATAGGTTTTTTTAAATAAAAAAGATAATTCTCAAAGCCTTTTGTCAAAAAATTTTACCAAACATTACTTGGCCCAAAGTAGCTTTAGAAATGATTTTTTACCAAACGTCACTTGCATTTTCCCAAGAGACTTTAACCTAAAAGTATTTGCATTTCTCCAAATAATATTTTAAAAGTTAAACCAAACGGACCCTACCTCCCACAAATGATGGTCTGCACTAAGGTGCATAAGAGAATCTATGACACGTGCAACACCAGTATGAGTGGGTAGGTTTCGGGATAGGTATTTGAAGTCGTAGGGTAGATTTCGATTTCAAAAATCTCAAATTAAATTTGGGATTTAACATTATTGTTAAAATTAAGCATATAAACACAATAAAATAAAATAAAAAAGCTATAAAGAGAAATCGAGATACAAGATTATTTTGGTTCATTCTTAGATTGGAGTAGGACTTTTGTGCCATTCTATTGATGAAAAGTATGAATCACACCTTAACAATCATATCCACCCTACATTCACATTGTAACTTATGTCTTGTACCCTATGTAGGACACCATGTAAAAGATACACAATACCTTGTATGATATTTGAGTGAATACACATATACCAACTACTTATGATTTTTTTTATTTTTTTTAAAAGAATTTTCACACTCAAATGTGTATAATAATCAGAGGAAATATATTTAGTTTTGTGTATTAGGGTCTGTGTTATTATATCTGAGGATTTTGTTACCGTTAGACATGAACATGTACCTTATATAAACGCATTGTGCCACGTGTCAATTTTTTTAATTAGTCTTAGCATTTGGAGTTAGTTTTTTCTTATCAAATTAGTTCATTTCATCAAACTAAAGTGAAGAAAAGAAAAATGAGTCTGATAAAAAGAGTGTCAACGAAATGATGAATTCATTTGTTGATTAAAAAGTTAGATTCTTTAATTGCCAGATCAGTTCGTTTTATTTGCTTTATTGATTCATAAGAATGTCTCTATATAAGATATATTTTTTTAATTTAATTTTGTTTGTATCCATTAGTCTTTCGTTGTACTTAGATAAAACTCTAGGAAAATCATTATATTTTGTTATCACATCCAATACAAACTTATAATTTCAGTGTGAGATTTTGACTTGCAATCTAACAAGATTAAATACTATGAAAGGACAGATGGTATTTGTTTGACCTTTGATGATATACGATTTCAACAAATACATTTGGTGTTTTAGAAAAATAATGATATTGAAATAATTTTATTGCTTATAAAAGTATTACAAGATTTGATTTTCTTCGTACGCGGTCTATGAAATAAGATGAAAGGAGGGTTTCTATCTAACTTTATTTTATACACAGATGTTTTCTAATTTGGGGAATCTAAGAAATGACTTGGTTAATTGTATATTTCAAGTGAAACTATAAAGTATATGGTGCTATCATCATTATAGTGCTAAAGCTTAAAAATAGGTTGAAAATTTGCTAATAAGAAAAGATTGTGCGCAGCGAAATGTGGATATGCTGTCAGAACAAAACTTTGGAAACTTCTCTTCGAAATGTTTACATATAAATTGAGATTTATACATAGTGCTATAAATGTGAAAAAAAATTGAAAGATGACTAAGCAAAGCTATAATGTCAAGTTCTTAGGATGACAATGACCGATGATGCTGTGATCGTTAAATCTTTTTGATCCGGTGGTAACCACCCGGGTTAACACTCTAGTTGATGGAATAGAATGGACACCCAAGAGCTCCCTATAGATAATAATTGTACCTAGGAAAGAAAGGTAGCTATAACTGGTGCTCGATGCCGTACACACAGTGAGGTCCTACAACCCTACGGCCAAATTCAACAAAACAAATATTATGTGAAGTACTAAACATTGCCATATATAGAACAATCAGATCGGGCAAAACTAGTACTTTTGCATCATCTACTACTTAAGCATCGAATTAGATTTCGTGTCGATGATCAAAACTAGTACCAGTGCATCTATCTATTACAATTGTTCTCTTCAAAGAAGGTTGAGAATTCTTTGAACATTTTTTACATCCATTCAAGCTGATTACATATGCCAGAATGGTGGGATTAGACATGCGTGAGAGAGACAAGAGATGGCGCCAGTGTCGGCTCTCGCCCCTTATTTCGAGCTTCGAAAAATGTCCAACTACTGGAATGATGCCGATTCATCTATTAAAGCAAACGATTGCTTTTTGGGTCATCTTGCCTGGCAAACATTTTGCATCCTAACTTATTATTGCAAGACGTAAAATACAAGACGAAACACACACTATAGCGTTACATCGGAGTCCATTTCGGAATCCACACTCACCGTGACATTAATGTCTTTATTCTGACCATCAGCACAGTCTTCTTGACACACGTTACGCGTTATAAAAAGCTTTCTCTTAAGCTATATCACATCATAATAAACTAGGGTTCCATCCACATGCATGAACGTCCATCCATCTTGCACACACAGTTTCACTGTCCTTATTGTTGTGGTTGTCTGTCTTTCAACGTCTTCTGGCTGCTGTTTCTCTCTGAGCGTTGAAGTAGACCGCTGCGACGGGAAGGCCGAGCTCATTGTCTTCCACAAATTGTCGGGTGTTGAAGCGGTCTCTCGACGAAGGGCCTCTCACCATGTCCCTCTTCTTCTGCTTGAACAGGATGAAGACGAACCTGTGGATTCCTATGTTGGGCCTCGGCATCTCGTACTCCACCACCTCCTTTCCTGTGTTGTCCAATGGGTGATGATGCACACCACGCCGAAACGAAGTTAAAAAAGGGAAGGGATTGATCATGGTTGTTTATTCCGCTGATGGTAAGTGGAAAAGGCAGCTTTCATGACAGTGTGGTCAGTTGAGAGGTTGACAATGTGCACAGTAATCCAACAAATGCTAATTAGCATACATGTCCATTTCCTATAAAGCGGCTTATGCAGATTCATTTGTTATATTGATATTATTGACCCCGAAATATTGACCAGGTAGCCGGTTAAGCATATTCGAATGTTGGGCATTTTATGTAGATCCATATCGGTTAGTTCGGATGGAAAGTTTGAACCTATTATGTTTTGAAAGAACATTAAACATTTGGTTAATGAGTGTGCTTTTATGCTCATGTATGCACGTGTGCAGGATTGTGAGTTGGTGTTTGTGTTGGGGAACGATAGAAGACGGGAAAATCGTAACCGCACCAAATCATAGGAACCCAATTTTCATGAATCGGCCGGATCCATGTTGGGCTCAGCCGATCTAAGAGTGCATGGGAGATGGACTCGCACGCATTACATTTATAGGTAATACCTTCTCTAAGAGATGAGAGAGACTTACCAAATGTGGCATCTGTTGTACCCGGGATGTCCGTAACCATCCTGTAAGCAGTACAATCGGATCAATAGTAAATATTTAAACAATAAGTGCCATGCCACTTTTCTTGAATGATACATAGGGATTTGCTTTTTCTGTATTGTCCGGTTACCGAGTCACAGCCAACATGTAAATGCTTTAAACTTGGGAGTGATCTACTTTCATGTCTCGTCGAAGTTTGCTTCTCATGAGCAAATTGATCCTCGGATGACCGTGGTTTCGTGTTGGAGGACCAGACTGGCTCGCATCATTAGATGTGGACTTTTATATCCTTTATGTTTCAATATCAACCAAATTTGTCTTACTATAGATTCCACCACCAGTTAATACCCTAAAAACAGATGGGACTCACACTCAAAACTCATAAGAACATTGGGTTTTCACAAATGTATCGTGAACTGTGGTCGAGTCCTAAAAAACCTAATGGAAGTCTAGTTAGAATGTAAACCAGGTCATGGAGTATCCTACTGATTAACGTGAAAGACCAAACAAGACACGAGTCAAAATCTGGGTGGCCGTGCCCAAACATAGACAGTTTGCACTTTATGACATGGGAAATCAAAATTATACAGCGAGCCCTCACACACACACACACACACACCCACGCACAAGTGTCGAAACAAAAGATTAGGGAAACTTCTCCACATATTTTATTGTGGAGTGGTGATCTTTATATAAGCAATAGGAAGATTTCATCTTGATCTGAGCTTGGAGAAGGGTAATTATTGGTGATTACCAGTGCAAGTGCTCCCTTAGATATGGATCACTAGGACCAGGAACATCTGGGTCTGTCATAACCTGCATACATGCATTAGAACTAGCACGTTATAGTTAATCAACTTTTAAGCCCAAAATGCAGGAAAAAAACAACCCCGAGAGGGGTAATAGTCAATCGTTACCAGTGTGAAGAAGGACCTCATGTCACCACCATGAACCTCAACCCTAGGCTTAGTGGTAACAGAGGAAGGAAAGAGCTCATGGCCATTGAACACATGCTTGTTGGAGTTGTAAGTGACTGTCATTGTGACACTCGTTGCAAAACAGTCAATCACATCCCCAATCACTCGACCAACCACGAGTGGATCAGACATTCTTGCCATGAGAAATCAATATAGGGCACAGCCAATAAAAGAAAAGAGAGAGAGAGAGAGAGAGAGAGAGAGAGAGAGAGAGAGAGAGAGAGAGAGAGAAAGGGGCAAGGTGTTTGAGGATTGGATAGTTAGCTGGTTATGTGGTGTCCTTTGGAGACTTCTCAATTGGGCATTGATGGTGAAGTACACCTTTATAGTGTTGAGATCAAGAATCAACTGATGGTCTCTCTCTCTCTCTCTCTCTCTCTCTAACATGTGCGTAGCACATAATTCCAGAAAGTCCAGAAAGGGGAACTAAAGCAAAGGAAGCATAACAAACAAAAGAGGAAAAGCAAAGTACAGTTTCAGAAACAGGGTAAAAAACGGAAGAATTCAATAAGAAACAGCTCCCATCTATGAAGGATAAGGATCATAAATTGAAAATTGTACTTGTACTAAACCTTTCAATCCTAAATTTATTATATTTGTATTAATTCAGTCATAAACTTTTTAATTTAATCAATTTAGTTCGAAAATCTATTGCACTTGTACCAATTCAGTCCCAAACCTTTTAATAATTTACCAAATTAATCATTCTGGTCAATTTTAGTTGGAAGTCGCTGACATGGCAATCTAGTTAATGCTAACCATCAAACGTGACATGATCGGCGTTGATGTGAACAATTTTTAGGATTAAATTAGTTAAATTGAAAATTATCCACATCAACACTGATCATGCCACATAGGATGGCCAATGCTAACTAGACAATCGGAAGGACTAAATTAGCAAATCATCACAAAGTTTAGAACTAGATTAGCACAATTAAAATGTTTAGGACTGAATTGGTACAAGTGTAATGGGTTTAGGAGTGAATTAATTAAACCGAAAGGCTTATGACTGAATTGGTACAAATGCAATAGGTTTAGAACTTTTTTGGTAATTTCCCGTTGCTTGAATCTAACTTACATTGGTTGAGTTCATACCAAATGTAACATTATATGCTTTTGATATTGGTAATTCACTTGATTTGTGCAAGAATCTTTTACTGATGCAGTAAATTTTTGTTATTTTATAAAGTACTTAGATAGTCAGGCAATTAGTTAGGTTTGCACTTAAATATCGCACCGTGATGTCTATCCAAATTGTATGGAGTGCTTTGCGATAATTTGTACGACCCATCATGTGGTATGTGAGTTCGCCAAACCGAGTGATCTTTAAAATGTGATTGACTTGAGTTTACAAAATAAAAATTCAGCGACCTCCTTATCATGGTCATGTTATGCAGCAACGTTTGATCAGGCATGGTGGGGCTTTAGCTGAAGAATCATATCAATGCAAATCACTGTCTGGGCAGAAAGAGAATCACACATGTACCAACAGTACTAGCATGCAGCTCTCTTTTCTCAGCTCACTTGAATCGAAATGATATTATTTTACAGATCAAAGTGTCCTTTAACTGTGGAAGGAAACGTGAAAAAGGTTTAGGCTTTTTAAAGCATGGGGCGTCCACCAAAATCAGTCCTCCGAGTTCATCCTGAACTTTGCTTCTTTTCGCAAGAATAAAAGATAGCAAGAAAGTAAGTATTTTGGCAGATCCTGCATCATTCTCTAACGGGGAGAGACTCGAGGCCCTTTTGTATATCAGGTAAAAAAAGGAGATGTTCTCTTGTGATCGTTGCCATCAGGACATCTGTCCATAACACATCATTAACTTGGCCTTTTGTGAGAGTGTGGAAGAGAACATGCTTTGAATATCAATTGAGTCCAAGAAACTCCGATTAAAAATTGCCATTGATCAGAGGCAAAGTTTGTGGTGTTAGGCACATTTTGCAGTAAAGTAGATTCTACTTAGGCATGCCTAAATTGGTGATGGGAGAGAGTGGATTGCCACATTCGGAAAAAGAATTGAGTCACTCTTTTTCAACATTATTCCCCTAGATAACACTGCTTAATGCTTCCCTAGATTCTGTGACTTCTTTTCCTTGTGTCCAGCCATTTATTCAGTTGTTTTAGCCCCATCAGATATCACAGGCCCCTATTAAAAAAAAAAGGATACCTCTTCCTTTTCTGTTTTTTGTTTAATGACGAATTAAACATAATTTAAGGGATAAATCTCGGGCCGACGAAATATACCGGCCACCCAATTGAATGAGCAACAAACTGGATTGATTAGGCAGAACGGGATGAAATGGAACCCGTGTCATGCACCTGATGTATGCACATTGGTCCGTACTTAATCGCTAAGCCAATCTTAGGGAGATAATGGATACTTTTTGTTTTGTGCATCCTTACATCATTCATTAAGCTAGATAGGAGTTTTTATCTAGATAACTAACTGGAATTACATTCAGTGAATCGGTAAGACTGGCTCGTAGACTTGAGGGGCGGAAGTAAAGAAGTCCACATAGACTTTTAAGTGCAATACAGTTTCTTTTGTACCTTGCCCTTGAGTCAATTTTCAGCACCTCTCCAAGATCCATCTCTCCTGATAAAAGGAGGGGCAGAAGGCAAGATTTCAATTCATTTTTCAGAGACATGCACCTCCCGGAAAATCGAGATGGGTGATCGCCCGTTATCTATCAGACTACCCATTTTTGAAAGAGCGAAATGGCGGTTGTTTGGTCAAGTTGGACTCGCGATGTACTGTAATGATCGGACGACAATGACTAGATGATTGATCTCCCAGGTCGCAAGTGTGCATTGAAAGCTTGAATTGAATTCCTTTTCGTGGCTAGATCAATGGCAGTGTGCAGATGAACGAAGGGTAAGGATAAGTTGAGGCTTTGTTGCTCTGGACCGCTTCAAATTTTCCAATTGGATTTCTCAGGCTCAACGGAGCAAAATCAGAACCGGCCTGATGGGCCTGAACGAGTCATTGACGAATGCTTCGGGCCCTTATTCCAGTCGCTGGATATGATTATTTCAGCCTCAGCGGGCTCACGTTGCGATGTTGAAGAAGCGCGATGAACTGATGCATGACCGGTTCAGGGTGATTTGGAGGCCTCCTGTCATGATAATGGTTGGAGTGTAACAAGGAAGATAAAGTCGCCGAATTGTACATAACCTTCCTGTATTTTCTGGGAGTTTTCTTAAGTAATTTTGGAAAAAAAGATACAAACAGTCATGAACTTTGGCTCAATTTACAATTTGATCCATGAATTTATAATCTGTTCATTGTCGTCTCTAAACTTTTAGTACATATTCAATTTAGTCCATAAATTACATGTCATATTTTCATATAATGTAGTCATATTTTCATATGATATATTGACTAAATTGAAATATATAAAAAGTTTAAGGACGACATTGAATAAATTAAAATTTAAGGGATCATATTGAAAATTATAAAAAGTTCATGGATTATATTGAACAAATTAAAAATTCAGGAATCAAATTGCATACTGATCAAAGTTCATGAATTATTTGTGTCGTTATTCTAGCAATTTTTGGTAAAAGATGGTATCTTCCACGTGGGGACGGGACTCGGACGATTAACTAGGACTCACCGGTCGATGTCCGTTGAATGGTCGAACTCAATTATTTTGGTCAGTGATTTGAAATGGGTTATAGTAGCAGAAGCAAAGTGCGCGACATCCTCTTGCGATGGATCGAGCAATGAAGGTGACGCTCAACTACCGTTCATGGCGACAAAGCTCTCAAACATCGTTTGTCTCTTTCGGGACAGCTCCGCGGCTCACGTTCTCGGTTCTCCTGTGGGTCTCTTTCGGTTTCGCTTCTCCAGTGTAGTGACTAGCTCTGCTACTAAAAATCTACTGGGCGAGATCCTGACGCTTAGGGTTTGCTCTGATTCGACGGCGCGAGACTCCGACCCAGAAAGAAGTCGGTTCGACTCGAGATTCTCTTGTCTCTCTTTTCCGTGAATTTTGTTGCATCGCTCGCTTTCCCTTCGTGGGTTTCAGGGAATTTCTGTGCTCCAGTGGGTGTTGGTATAACTGGGAAAGTTCGCATTTTTTGCTGTGATGATTAACGAAACGCTTTTGAGCTTGGGGCGTGCGGTCGAGCTGCTACTTTTTCGTGAGGGGTCGTTCTCGGTTTGGATTACAGAGTCCAGGGAATGCTTACTTAGAAGCAGAAGATGAGGAAAGAGAAAAAAGGTTTTTTGAGTACTTGGTTAGCAGGGCAAGCTGCGAAGAGGATGGCTGCTTCTGGAATTTTAAAGAGTGAAACGTTTGAGTTTGAAGCCAATTTATGGCTAGTCGATTGTTGATTTAAGTGACTTGGATCGACATAAATGCATAAAGTTCTCCGACCATCTTTATTGCGCATCACAAGCTATTTTATGTTACCTTTACTATTTTAATTGGTTGCGATCACAGGATGAAATTTTCACAGGCATCGTTTCGCCACGGACTGTTCTGCTTTGCTTCTCGTGTTTGGCAATTTGAGTACAATTCATGCTTTAATTGGTCAATAAGCTATGACAGGCTATGGGCTTTGATTAACGATCCTTGATGATCAGTGACTGGGCTTGATTGAATGTCTAACTTGCCGTGACTATATATATTAAATAAATGGAAAAGGAAAGGAGAAAGAAGTGATTATAGAACTATCAGAGGATTTATCATATTAACTAGGACTGAAACATCATCTTGATCCTGGGGGAGAATGCTGGTTGCTGTTATACTCTAGGTTGTTGATATATGCATATCTGTATGTGGCTTCTAGGGCATGTTAATATTGTCTCTTTCTAAGCTGGAAGATTACTCAATGGCCACTCCTTTCGTTTCCAGCGATGTTGGGACCTATTGCAGTGGCAGTGGTGGTAGGTGTTCTCGGATGGGCATACCAGGCGTTGAAGCCCCCACCTCCAAAGATATGTGGCTCAAGAAATGGTCCTCCAGTCACGTCCCCCCGAGTCAAACTCAGTGACGGGAGGTATTTAGCTTACAGGGAGATCGGCACTCCGAAGGAAGAGGCTAAGTATAAAGTTATTGTAATCCATGGGTTTGACAGCTCCAAGGATCTCAATTTGCCAATTCCTCAAGTAATGAACGTCTCTGCTTTAATTTACTGATGTAGATCGTATGGTTTGACTGACCGCTAATTGTCACCTCTTTCTCATGTGGTGAGCGTGGCATCGAATTACTGCATTGTTTCGAGTGTGTTTATTTCCTGATACGTACTTTATGGGAGAAAATTCATTGTTGAATAAAAAAAATTTAACCATGCTGGCAAAGTTAAAGGTGGCAAATTCAGCATAAGAATGTTATTGCACTATCACATAACAGCTTTGGATACGAGGATGTTGAATTGAGGTCCTTTTGGGTGAAGAAAACCAAAAACTGTTGGTGGCATTTTGCACTGAGCAAAAATATGATCCCTTTTTGAATCATGGATTTTCATTTCGCCCTCTGCAGTAATGCCTTTTGATTTCGCAATCTGATGCATGTAGTCCTTTCCTAATGGTGATTGATGGTCGGCATTTCTGCGTCTTAATCAGATGTGGTAAAAGTCTTGTGGATCATGGTACATTCATCATTATATTTTCTTTTACAGGAACTTATAGAGGAGCTAAAAATATACTTTCTCCTCTATGACAGAGCAGGTTATGGGGATAGTGATCCAAATCCATCTCGCTCCGTGAAACATGACGCATCAGATATTCAAGAACTAGCTGACCAGTTACAGATTGGGTCCAGATTTTATGTGATTGGGATCTCAATGGGCGCCTACCCTGCTTGGGGTTGCCTCAGATATATACCCCACAGGCATTGTTCTAGCCATTAGCTTTTCAAGTTTAATTGCCTGCTTAAGTAGATGTTTTGAACTTTTCATGTTTATTGACCCATCCTCACGTGTAGGTTATCAGGAGCTTCCCTAGTTGTCCCTTTTGTGCACTACTGGTGGCATTCATTTCCTTCTGGGCTATTAAGGGAGGCCTTTAGAAAATTGCTAGTGCCCGATCAATGGACATTTCGAGTCGCTCATCGTGCCCCTTGGTTACTTTACTGGTGGATGACCCAAAAATGGTTTACCTCGCTAAGCATAATGGCTGGAAACATGAGGATTTTCAGCCCGGGAGATTTGGAAATTATCAAGAGTTGTGGGGACAAAATTAACCTTTGTCAGGTAACTTGTATTTTCTTATGCTTTTATAAGAGCAGTATGCATTTTGTTATGTCGATGCAAACTGAAGTATTTCCTTGCCGAGAGATGTTTCACTTTAAAAGCTTGTGCTGCAAATGTGAAGCTATTTCCTGCTCAGATGCACTAAAGGCTGGGGATCTTCGTTGGCTGAACATATTGATGAAAAACCATTTTTTCAGAACATGTAGACAGATGCTACTGGAGATGACTTCCCTCATTGAGATTTTTCTGATTGAGATCTGCATACATGTGTTGACCATCTCCTGGTTTTTACTTAATTTGTTTGATGGATAGTGTTTGAAAATAAATCGATCAGCCATTGCTAATCTGTGACTTAGGAAAGCGCGATCATTTTTGGGTCATCAAAGTCGGCATGAAAAATTTAGAAACTTTTTGTGTAACTGCAATGTTTTGGAATTCAGGAAAAGATACGGCAGCAAGGTGTTCATGAATCTCTACACCGGGATTTAATAGCAGGTTATGCAAGCTGGGAATTTGATCCCCTGGAGCTGGAAAACCCTTTTCCCGACAATCAGGGCTCGGTTCACATTTGGCAAGGGTTGGAAGACCGCATAATTCCTTGTGAGATTAACCAGTACATAGCGGAGAAACTTCCATGGATTCGTTACCACGAGGTGCCCAACGGTGGACACTTGTGCATCTTTGAGAGCGATCTTTGCGTTGCTGTGATAAGGGCGCTTTTACTGGAATAAGCTTGCTTGTGCGGTGGAACCTACCCACCTCGCCTCGAACGACTTCCGTGTAACCAGTGAGGCTTCCGGAGAGCGTTGGCTTGTGTATGGGCCGGTGCACCTGGCGTAGGTGAGGGAACTAGCTTCTGTAATAATTTTCTGTTGATGAGTGTGTCACTGTTGCCTCCGACTTTATGATTGATGATTGGTCTTTTCCTCATTCTATGTTTTGCTTTCTTGTTCCATCTTTTCTTCCTTATTCTGTCACTCGTTCTCTATGCTTGCCGTTTCAGATGCAGCATTCCACTGTACAGAATCAATAAATATGCATTTGTTGAACATGTTCAAACATGTCCCTTGTTCTTTGAACTCGATGTGTGTATCGGTATATCTTGAAAACATGCGTCTCCTTCAGAAGGTGAGCATTAGAACTTCCAAAGGGAAAAACTGGTATTTCGAAGACCATTCGGTCACAGATCTAAATAACAAACAGTTCTGACATGGTGCTATGATTTGGGCATTGTAGCACTTCCCCGTTGAGGTCCACTGATCAATTGACAGTGAGTGGGACTAGGTCTCAGCCTCGTTTCCATAATGCCGCCACCGCGGCCAATGAAACCTGAGACGATCCGCCGTCGCTCAAGGCCTCCAGCACGCCGTCTCTCGCGGCCAAGACCTGCTCTCTCACCACTTTTCCTTGTCCTGATCCCATCATCAACTTGGTGACCTGCTTGGTTAACTCGTCCGCACTCACGAACCGGTCCTCGTCTGACATGCTCAGAGGGAGAGCCAGGGCAGCCTCCCCCACGAGAAACGCCCTGTTCACCTTCTGCTCCGCATAGAGAGGCCAGGCCACCATCGGCACCCCAGCGCGCACTGCTTTGATGATCGAGTAGTTCCAGCCACAGTGAGTGACAAACCCGCCCACCGAGCTGTGATTCAGCACCTGGATCTGCGGTGCGCGTGACTTCACCACCATCCCCCTCTCTCTTGTCCTCTCCAGAAACCCCTCCGACAAGAACTTCTCTAAGCTCGCATCGTCATCATCATTTGACCCTGATGTTGATTTTGCCGAAAAATCCTGCGGCGGAGGCCGCACGACCCACAAGAATCTCACCCCGCTTCTCTCCAATCCAGGACAATAGCGTTTTATATGTCAACAACATTCCTGTAACGAAAAAGGGTAGTCAATCACTGAAGTGACTAAAGCTTACCTGAGGCCATCTCCTTCAGCTGCACGGCGGAGAACCTTCCCTGGCTGCCGAAACACAGCAACACGACGCTTCAGCTTGGTTGCAAGTCGAGCCAACTCAAGCACTCGTGCTTTCTTTCTCTCTCTTCACCACCATTCTCGTCGCCATCGACCTTTGACTCAACCAAAGGCCCGACAGCAAAAATAGGCGGTGTCAGTCCGTCCGGCACGCACAATCCTTCTTTGATGGAACTGATGGTCCAAGAACGAGGACCACACCTTGCTTGGTCTAGCCATGCAAAACTTCATTCGCCTTCGACAAGAACGTCATTGCTGACGTCATCCCCAGCAGATAATTGCTGAAGTCCATAATTTAGTCTTTTTATACTTATCAATACTTTTTAAAATAATAATTTAGGGGAAGGAGACCTTGCAAAGGCCACCCCTACCGTGGTTGCCCACGTCGTCGGAATTGGCAAATTTATAAAGTCGATAGTTCAAATCAAAAGGTAACTTAATCGGAACAAAATTGATAAGGTATTCTAATTGAGGTTGATAATTTCTAAAGACGGTCAATTAACTTAAAGCATTGCTAGGAATACAAATAAAAATTTGTAAACGATAAGAAAAGTTAAAAGAGAAAACCAAATAAATGTCAATAAGAAGCTCGATTGAGAGTCACCAGCAAAACATTTAGAGATAACTTAATCAGAAAAAAATGGTGAGTGGCACTGATTTAGGTTGGTTGATAATTTTATATAAGATTTAGTAAATTCAAAGAGTTAACAAAAAATTGATAATTTCATCAATATATATTGATAGTTCATCAATAGGCTTTTTACACTTCTCAGTACTTTTTAAAATTTACTTGTACGGAAAAAAATTCGTGTCTCCCGCCACGAAACAAAATAATTCAGTATTTACCAAATAATAGTAGCAAGCTCACCATCTTCTCCCAACATAATGTACATACAAAAAGGAAATAAATCAAATTACATCTTCTTACTTCAACTTATTAGTGATTCCAAATAAATACTCAAAACTCAAAAGAATACCACAATGAATAGTAGCTATTGCATTGAAATTGCATTTGCCAGTTCCTTATTGCAATTGTCTCATTTTCTCATTGAAATGGTCTCAAAATTTGGCAAGATTATATCATATGGTTCCATCTTCAAGTATAATGAGACAAATCAGGACCCAGAAAAAAGAAATGCAAGTTATCTGTCTGCTATATATTACACAGACATATACATATACAAGTCAATGCCTGACATTACATGCATACCCTTCAATCCCCACATGAAAGCTCGCCTTAATTAACATTCATATTCTTATTACTTGATCATGGATCTTGCTCCATGCATGCTTGCAAATCACAACAACATCATACAAAACTCACTATCAGATGATATGTATTGTGCATATATATCTTCACAATAACATGTTCCCGTTGTTGGGAAAACCTACTAATATATTTTGAAGTTGACAAAACTATCCAAGAGATTTTATAAGTTTGACAAATATTTTTGAAGTATTCTAAGTCCAAGAAGTCATATTCTGGAAGTTCAAACTTTACAAGAATCAGAAGGAGAAGCTCAGGTTCTGCACAGCAAAAGACAAAGTTCAGACTTTGTACATGGCAGTTGAAGAACTTCAATTTATATTGAATCAAAAGATTCAGAGTTTAAGGAACAAACCATTCTGACTCAAGTTCTGAAATGCGAGATAAGAATCAAACTTTATTCAGACGTTATCTCAAACTCAGAACAATGGCTAGTAATCTGGCTTGGATTTCATCAATGGAAAGTATTGATTGATTCAATCTTAAAAGGTTAGTTTGTAAGGAATATTTACATCGCTAAATATCTTTAATTGATTGACAATCAACCCCACAACAAGTTTATTTCTAATTGGAGAAGCTCTGCTTATTGAAACCAAAGTTCTGGTTGCATGTGCAATCAAATTCAGCGGGATTCAGACTTTGTCACTCAACGGTTACTTAATCCTTTTTATACAAATCTGTCAAAGGTGAAGATTAGAAGATGATCATCTAAAAACCGTCCAACGACTAGTTTGGAAGTGGAGTATAAAAGGAGACAAATTGTCAAGGAGTAGAAGTAGAGAGACGATATCCAGAATCATCTATTACAAAGTCTGAGCATACTTCGACCAGCGTGACTTGTCCTTCTTAAGCTAAAATTTGTGATATTGAGAGAACTGTTGTAAAAGTGATTGAGTGAGATAGAGTGACCTATCTTTCACAGAAAAATTATCACTCAGAATTTGTAATATCTTGATTGATCATCTAGTGGAATTTAGCCAGTAGGCTGTCAACATGGAAGAATGAATGTAGGCTTGATCTAAGCCGAACCGCTATATGTCTTGTGTGCAGATCTTCTCATCCCTTGAAAACTCATTTTATTTATTACATTGCACACTTACACAATTGCTATCAAAAATTGTTTAAAATATGAATGTTGTTCAGACTTTGTTCTTGATCTTTTACTTCCACTTTAAATTGGTCAAGAATTATTTTAAATCACCTATTCACCCTTCTTTAGGTGATCCTTGCCAGCCACCTCACCCGTCCACGCCACTACAACTTTGAACTTGGCGTTTCCTTCACCAAGCATTGCTTGTTGCCCTCTTCATTGACTTGAACTTCTCGGTTGCCTTCTCTGCCCTTGTTGGCAATAACCATTCCATTATCATCTGTCACCGATACAACATTAGCTCTCTTAAAAAGTTCACATAAAACTTGCTGTGGTTGTGTCTGAAGCGCTCGCTCTCATGTAGTGAAGTAAATGAATGCAATGGCAGTTGAGATAGACTGAGGCAAAAGATCGAGTTCAGCTTCTTGTTCTCTTTCTTTAAACTGATTAAGCTCTACTTCTAACTAAACTGGGTATGCTTGCACAAAACGCATTGATTTATCAAGGACACATGCTTCTCAATTTCTCCCTATATAGTTTCGATGTGGGGGATTTTGCAAAAAAAGAAAAAGGTCACCTGTTTCTTGGCTCGAGATCTTAGTGGCCGATTCGCTATTTTTAATCATCTGTTGTTGCCTTCACTCAACCACGATTTCTGGCTGACCGTCGATTATAGGTGAGGGGACTAGCTTCTCTACTAATTATGACAAGTGTGTCAGTGTCGTCTCTGACTTTAAGATGCTTGAGATCTCTAGGTGCTTGCTATGAAAATGCTTGATGATTGTTCTCTTCTTCATTCCATGTTCTGCTTTCTTACTAGTTCCATCTTTTCTTCCTTATTCTGTCACTAGTTCTCTATGCTTGCTATTTCAGACGAAGCAATCCACTATACAGAATCAATTGATATGCATATGTTGAGCATGGGCATCGGTATATCTTGAAAACAAGTTGTCTCCTTTAGAATGTGAGCATTAGAACTTTCAAATGGAAAAACTGGTTTTTCGAAAGACCATTCGGTTACAAATCTAACTAGCAAACTAGGACACGTGCTCCATGCTTTTGTTCATTTTGCACTTCCCTATTGAGGTCCATTAATCAATTGACAGTGAGTGGACTAGGGTCTCAGCCTCGTTTCCATAGTGCTGCCACCGCGGCCAATGAAACCTGAGAGGACCTGCCATCGCTCAAGGCCTCCAGCACACCATGTCTCGCGGCTAAGACCCGCTCTCTGACCACTTTTCCTTGTCCAAAGCCCATCATCAATTCGGTGACCCGCTTGGCTAACTCGTTGAACTCATGAACCCGTCCTCATCCAACATGCTAAGAGGGAGCGTGATGTGGACACCAAACCTTATCGAGGAGGAGGTGCTAGGGACCCGTTATTCTATTCGCTAGGCCCGATCACTCGAGCGAGAGCGAAGGAATTCAAATAAGCTATTGGCATCATGGTTCAAGATATTTAGAATGGAGATAATCTGAATTTGAAACTTGAAGATTCTGAAGCTCCTTGGCACAATATGATTACTCTTGGTCCAGCAAATTCCGAAGGAGCTAAGAATTGACGAACTCCGAATTGGCTCAAATTTGGATGGACGCTTGGAAACGGGCCGCTGATCAATACACATTACTTTAGTAGTGATTGATGGCATTTTTTAGTGATTTAGAGTCGTTTAGATGAACTTTTAGGCCTTTTTCCATTTTTGGACGAATTTTTAGTAATTAAAGTTATTTTTGTAATTCTAATCCTAGTAGGGTTATGATTAGGGTTAGCACCTTATATAAGGTTGCTTATAGATTTCTAAGAGAGGTGACAGAGTTTATATAAAAAAGTTTTCTTCTTGAGTTCTCTTGAGAACTAGATCTTATCAAGGCTCCCTTGTGGTGATCGAATTCAACTTATCGAGCAAGATCGCGAATTTTCTTGTTCGTGGCGTTATAGCGTAGATTGGTTGACACAGGTTCGTCAATAAGTCGCGTTCACACCGAGATTACCAATCACAGGTTCGATTGAGGGTCAAGGTCAGCAATTCGTAACTCACAGATCTTCGTAGAACGATCATCTTCCACACAGATTCATATCATCTGGTATCAAAGCTGATTCTACAAGGTCTAGTTATCCTACTTTTACTGCTTTTCATTCATCAATCTAGGGTTTATAGAAACTAGGGTTTATAGAATTAAGGTTTCGTTATTAATCGAATTAGGGTTGTGAATTTGTTCTTGCAGTGATTTCAATTTTGATTTAGGGCTTTCGGTCCTAGTTGTTTTTTTTGTATTGCACTTGAGTTTGTCAAAAAAAAAGCAAAGAAAAAAAAAGGCTAAAAAAAGCAAAGAAAAAAAAGCCAAAAAAACAAAAAAAATTTCAAGAGGACGACTCATTTTTTTTTCATTGATAGTTGAACCGAATAAAAAAATATTCAGTAGCAGAAATTGAATATGAATCCGAATCTAGCGAAAATTTGTCAAATTGCTGAGTTGATCGGTATATTGCTAAATTTGATCTTGCTTGGTGGTTTATCGATTGTTTTGAGGAGCTTGTGAGACTGGATTCAAGTCTGAAAAAAAGAGCTTGCTAGAAGGAAACGAGAGGTAAAAGGCTAGAGGGTGTGAGTTTAATTGAGGGAAGAAAAGCCGAAATTGAGTTAAACACGAGAGGAGTGACAAGCACTTTGAGCGAAAAATGTGAGGGAGTGACTAGTGAGATTTCTTTTATCTCTAACATTTTCTTGCAAGTTTAAAAAAAAATGTCAAGCTCAGGTCAGGGAAGTATGAATCAAAGGGAGGGTTGCACTCATCCAATGGATGATGCTATTCTAGCAGGCATCCAGCAATTGAGTTTACAAATTGAAGCACTTAGCAACCGAGTTGCAAGATGTGAGACGAGACTTGAAGATGACCGCCAGCCACCACGAGGAAGGCCACAAAATCAACGAGAGGAGCCTAAGGTACAACCTAGATGGCAGAGGCAATTTGATGATGTATATGTGTCCGATACAGAAGATGATCGAGATAGCAGGTTTGAGAGGAGAAACGGATGCCGAGGATTTAGACGTCGAGAAGATGATGAGCTTGGCAATATCAAGATGAAGATTCTATCTTTTCAAGGAAAGAATGATCCTGATGCGTATTTAGAATGGGAGAAACGGCTGGAGATGGTATTTGATTGCCAGCGATATTCGGAACTCAAAAAGGTAAAAATTGCAACTGTTGAATTCATTGATATGCTATAATTTGGTGGGATCAACTTATAACTAACAAGAGACGCAATGGTGAAAGACCAACAGAAACGTGAGATGAGATGAAAGCAGTGATGAGGAGGCGCTTTATACCTAGTCATTACCACATAGACTTTGTTCCATAAGCTGCAAAATATCATATAAGGTAATAGGAGTGTGGAAGAATACCATAAGTGATGGAGATTGCTATGATCCGTGCTAATGTGGTGGAAAACTGTGAAGCCATAATGTCACGATTTTTGTGTGGTTTGAGCCGAGATATAGCAAGGTGGTAGAGTTGCAACACTACGTTGAATTGAAGGAATTAGTGGACAAAGCCATTAAAGTTGAGCGGCAATTGAAGTTGGAATGAAATTACAAGAGTGGTAGAGGTTCAAACTCGAATTAGAAGTCTAATTGGAAGAGAGACGAGAAGCCAAATTAGAAGGAAAACAATATCAAGACTGAAATTTTGAAGGAGAAAGAGAAGAATGGCAAAGTTGATTCGAGTCCGGCTTCAAGTAAAACTAAAAACTCTAACACTAAGACTCGTGATATTAAATGTTTCAAGTATTTGGAAAGGGGTCATATGGTAAATCAATGCCCTAATAGGAGGATGATGATCATGACTGGACATAATGATGTTGAATCAGAAAGTAAGAGAGAGGAAGATGATGATGACATGCCGCCATTGAAGGATTGTAGTGATGTTGAGATGCCAGTAAAGGGTGAATTTATGATGGTTAGGCGTTCTCTTAGTGTTCAAGTTAAAGAGAAGGAGCATCACCAGCAACGCGATAACTTGTTCTATACAAGATGCTTGGTGAATGGTAAGATTTGTAGCTTGATTATTGATAGAGGTAGTTGTACAAATGTAGCAAGTTGTACCATGGTGAAAAAGTTGGGATTGAAGACTACAAAGCATCCAAGACCATATAGATTACAGTGGTTGAATAATAGTGGTGAAGTAAAAGTATCGAAACAAGTCCGAGTTCTATTTAAGATAGGTCGATACGAGGATGAGGTGATATGTGATGTTATACCTATGCAAGCAGCGCATCTTTTGCTTAGTAGGCCATGGCAGTATGGTCGAAACGTACATCATGACGGGTACACTAACCGATATTCATTGGTGATGAATCAGAAGACATACACATTGGTGCCAATGACACCTACTGAGGTGAATGAAGATCAATTGAAACTACAACGTGAGACTGAGAGAGAGAAAAAAAGTGATAAAACTGAGGGCCTACGTAGAAACTCTGAGACACAAGTAAAAGAAGAGAAAGATAAGAGTAGAGTGGTAAAAATCGAGAGAAAAGGAGAGAGAAAAGAAAAGAGAGAAAAGAATTTCTATGTAAAATCGAGCGAAGTGAGGAAAGCTTTGATTCTGGACCGACCGATACTTGTACTTTTGTACAAGGAGGCACTGTTTACTATTAATGAACTTGATTCGAATTTGTCAAGTTCTGTCGTGTCTTTGTTGTAGGAATTTGAAGATGTCTTTCCTGATGAACTTCCTAGAGGTTTACCACCGATTCGAGGCATAGAGCATCAAATCAATTTGATTCCTAGTGCACCATTGCCTAACCGACTCGCATATCGAAGTAATCCTGAAGAGACAAAGGAATTTCAGCAGCAAGTTAGCAAATTACTAAAGCAAGGATATGTGAGAGAGTCTCTTAGCCATGTGTTGTTCATGTTTTGTTGGTGCCAAAGAAGGATGGGTCTTGGCGAATGTGTGTTGATTGCCGAGCAATCAATAACATAACGGTAAAGTATCGACATCCTATTCCTAAGCTAGATGACATGTTGGATGAATTGCACGGAGCCTGCATATTTACTAAAATTGATCTGAAAAGTGGTTATCATTAAATTAGGATGAAAGATGGGGATGAATGAAAAACTGCATTTAAGACCAAGTACAGGTTATATGAGTGGTTAATCATGCCATTCGATTTAACTAATGCACCTAGTACTTTCATGCGACTTATGAATCATGTTCTGCGTGCTTTTATTGGTCGATTTTTAGTTGCCTATTTTGATGATATCTTGATATATAGTTGAAGCCTTGATGACCATATTGAGCATGTGCAAGCTGTTTTGCAAGTCTTAAGGGCCGAACAATTATATGATAACCTAAAGAAGTGTTGTTTTGTAACCGACAAGTTAGTATTTCTAGGCTTTGTTGTTGGTACTGATGGAATACAGGTTGATGAAGAAAAGGTGAAAGCAATCCATGAATAGCCAATACCTAAGACGGTAGGAGAGGTGCGCAGCTTTCATAGTTTAGCTAGTTTTTATCGTAAATTTGTAAAAGATTTCAGCACCATCGCCGCACCTTTAACCGAGATTATCAAGAAGCACATGGGTTTCACATGGGGAGAAGAGCAAGAGAGAGCATTCAATTTATTAAAGGATAAGCTGACTAATGCTCATTTGTTATTTTTACCAAATTTCAGTACTACTTTTGAGATAGAATGCGATACTTCTGGTATAGGAATTAGAGCTATGTTGATGCAAGGAGGACGTCCCATAGTGTATTTTAGCGAGAAGTTAAGCGGAGCGACATTGAATTATCCGACTTACGATAAGGAGATGTATGCTTTGGTGCGAGCTTTAGAGACTTGACAACATTACTTATGACGAAAGGAGTTTGTGATCTACACCGACCATGAAACCTTAAAATACTTGAGGGGGCAGTAAAAGTTGAACAAAAGACATGTCAAATGGATGAAGTTCATTGAGACTTTTCAATATATAATCAAGTATAAAAAAGATAAGGAAAATGTGGTAGCCGATGCACTTTTTCAAAGGTACGCAATTCTAACAACTCTAGGAGCAAAGTGTCTAGGTTTTGAGCATATCAAAGGTTTATATGCTGACGATGATGATTTTGGAATAGCATTTGAAGCTTGTGAGCATGCTGCGTTTGAAAAGTTTTATAAACATGATGGATATCTCTTTCGTGAAAATAAGTTGTGTTTGCCTAGATGCTCTTTGTGCAAGTTGTTAGTGCAAGAGGCACATAGTGGTGGTTTAATGTGGCATTTTGGAATCAATAAGACTTATGAAGTGCTACATGAACATTTTTTTTGCCACACATGAAACTAGATGTCACACGAGTTTGCGAGAGATGTATCGCATGTAAGCAGGCTAAGTCTACAATTAAAGCACATGGTTTGTATACACCTTTGCCTATCCCGACGCATCCTTGGGTTAATATTTCTATGGATTTTGTGCTAGGATTGCCTAGGTCTAAGCATGGCAAAGACTCTATTTTTGTGGTTGTTGATCGATTTTCAAAGATGGTTCATTTTATACTTTGTCATAAATCTGATGATGCATCGAATGTTGCTGAATTGTTCTTTCGTGAGGTTGTGCGTTTACATGGCATGCCTAGGTCCATTATTTCTGATCGAGATACTAAATTTTTAAGCTACTTTTAGAAGATATTGTGGAAGAAATTAGGTACATAACTTTTATTCTCTACTCCTTGTCATCCACAAATTGATGGTCAAACTGAAGTAGTTAATAGGACTTTAGGGACATTGTTGCGTGCTATCATTAAAAAGAACGTTAAGTCTTGGGAAGATTGTTTACCGCATGTTGAGTTTGCTTATAATAGGAGCGTGTATTCTGCTACTAAATTCACACCGTTTGAGGTTGCCTATGGTTTTAATCCCTTAACTCCGTTACATTTAACCCATTTGCCTGTTGCTGAGCATGTGGATTTAGATGGTGCTAAAAAAGCTGAATTTGTGAAGACTTTATATGAGAAGACACGGCTGAATATTGAGCTTAAAATAGAGCAGTATGCAAAACAAGCCAACAAAGGGCGCAAGAAAGTAGTGTTTGAGCCCGGCGAATTAGGTTTGGGTTCATATGCGTACAGAGCATTTCCCCAAACAGCAACACTCTAAATTGCTACCGCGAGGGGATGTATCATTTATGGTGTTAGAAAGAGCCAACGATAATGCTTACAAGCTTGACCTTCCAAGTGAGTATGATATTAGTGCTACTTTCAATGTTTCTGATTTGACTCTTTTTGATGCAGACGCTGATTTGAGGGCAAATCCTTTGCACGGGAGAGGGAATGATGTGGACACCGAACCCTATCGAGGAGGAGGTGCTAGGGACCCGTTGTTCTATCTGCTGGCCCGATCACTTGAGCGAGAGTGAATGAATTCAAACAAGCTGTCGACATCATGGTTCAAGATATTTGGAATGGAGACAATCTGGATTTGAAACTTGAAGATTCTGAAACTCCTTGGCGCAATATGATTACTCTTGGTCCAGCGAATTCCGAAGGAGCTTAGAATTGACGAACTCCGAATTGGCTCAAATTTGGATGGACGCTTGAAAACAGGCCGCTGATCAATACACACTACTTTAGTAGTGAATGATGGCATTTTTCAGCGATTTGGAATCGTTTAGATGAACTTTTAGGCCTTTTTCCATTTTTGGATGAATTTTTAGTAATTAAGGTTATTTTTGTAATTTTAATCCTAGTAGGGTTAGGATCAGGGTTAGCACCCTATATAAGGTTGCTTATAGATTTCTAAAAGAAGTGGCAGAATTTATATAGAGAAGTTTTCTTCTTGAGTTTTCTTGAGGACTAGATCTTATCATGGCTCCCTTGTGGTGATCGAATTCAATTTATCGAGCAAGATTACGAATTCTCTTGTTCGTGGCGTTATAGCGTGGATTGGTTGACACAGGTTCGTCAACAGGTCGCATTCATACCGAGATTTCCAATCACAGGTTCGATTGGGGGTCGAGGTCAGTAATTCGTAACTCACAGATCTTCGTAGAACGATCATCTTCCGCACAGATTCATATCAGAGCGCCAGGGCAACCTCCTCCACGAGAAATGCCTTGTTCACCTTCTGCTTTGCATAGAGAGGCTAGGCCACCATCGGCACCCAAGCATGCAACTCTTCGATGGTCAAGTTCCAGCCGCAGTGAGTGACGAACCTGCCGACCGAGCCGTGATTCAGCACCTGTATCTGCGGTGCCCATGACTTCGCCACCATCCCCCTCTCTCTTGTCCTCTCCAAAAACCCCTGCAGCAAGAACTTCTCTAGGCTCGTCTCGTCGTCTTCATTTGACCCCGACGTTGATTTTGATGACTCATCCTGCGGCGGAGGCCGCACGACCCACAGGAATCTCACCCCGCTTCTCTCCAAACCTGGACAGATGCGTTTTATATGTCAAACCACATTCTCGTAACGAAAAAGTGTGGTCAATCGCTGATTTTTCTTTCATAAACAAGACAATCGAATTTGAATTAAGTAGCGGCACGTGATGTGATTTTTGCACGACATACTTCCTATTACTAAAGCTTTACCTGAGGCCATTTCCTTCAGCTGCACGGCGGAGAACCTTCCCTGGCTGCCGAAACACAAGAACACGACGCTTCGGCTCGGTTGCGAATCTAGCCAACTCAAGCACTCGTGTTTTCTTTCTCTCTCTTCACCACCATTCTCGTCGTTGTCGACCTTTGACTCAACCGAAGGCCGGACGGCAAAAATAGGCGGTGTCAGCCCATCGAGCATGCACGATCCTTCTTTAATGGTACTAATGATCCGAGTCTCAAGCGACTCGCACGTATTAACAATGATGTCGGACGACGAGATCATGTTCCTGCAAGCATCCAAGAAGTAGCCGTAGATTGCCTAGCCTCAGTCAAGCATGCTGCTCGGCATGTCCAAGGCCTTGATTGGAGGCAACCCGGGAATGTTCACGGTCTCGTCTCCAAGGTCCTTGAAGCTCTTGGTGGTCCTCCCATGGAGGGTCGGAAAGTGGAGGAAGAGGGCGAGGGCAACGGCACCCAAGGTGGAGAAGTAGTAGGTCGGGATGCGGAGGGTGGCCGCCACAGGGAAGGCAGCATTCGAGAAGCCATCGATGATAAGGGCCCGGAGGTCCGCGGCGGCAGCAATGCCGGCGAGGGCAAGGCGGAGGTTGGGGTCGTCGCGGCAGGCAAAATCAAAGGGCGTTTGGTCGCGCTCGGCAGTAGGGACGGAAGGTGGAGGACGGTGATGGAAGAGGAGTAGGCGACAGGGGCGGTAGTCGAAGCGGAGGAGAGGATGATAATGATGGAGAAGCGGGGGTGGTGCTTGCGAATGAGTATGTTACCCCTCAAGGGCGACGGATAAAGGACTATGGTCTCCCTCATCTTTTCCTTTCCTATGTTGTTACCTTGAACGTTGAAACATAGTTTATATAGGCAAACAAGATGGCTGGCAGGGTTCAATTACTTCGTCCTTTGCGGCTTCTTATTAAATTTCATGCTCTTATACATTTATTAAAAAAATTTCTTTAGAAATTAATTTCATATATACGGCAACAACTCTTAGGAATCCTGCTCCGATTGTTTCGAATTAATATATATGTGTAAATTGACTCGACAATATCGAAAAATATAGGTTGGGTCATGATTATAACATCGAGGAAGTATCTTGCTGTATTAAATTGCTGGGATGCTGACCCAGCATCACTTAGTTAAAAAAAGCCGCTTGTAGTTTCGCGCATTTAGCAAACCTTATTATATTCGACATTATTAACTTGTTCGTACTGGCCGCAGTCCAAGAAGGACCCCACCTTGCTCGGTCTAACCATACAAAACTTCCTTCGGCTTGCGTTAGGAACGTCATCGCTGACGTCATCCCTCACGGCAAAGGAATAATTTAGGGGAAGGAGCATTGGAGTTGGTGAATGTAATACGTAGTTAGAGAAAAGTGAACAAAAGATGATAATAATAAAAAGAAAAATTAATAAAGTTGATAATCCAAATCGGAAGGTATTTTAATCGGAGGAGAGTTGGCAAATTAATCATTCTGATTAAGGTTGATAATTTCTAAGAAGGGTCAATAAACTTCAAGCATTGCTAAGAATACAAATAAAAATTTGCTAATTATAAGAAAAGTTAAAAGAGAAAACCAAATAAATGTCAATAAAAAGCTCGATTGAGAGTTACTAGCTGAATGTTTAGATATAATTGAATCGGAAAAAAAATGTTGAATGACACTAATTTAAATTGGTTGGTAATTAATATCATATAAGGTTTATTAAATTTGAAGTGTTAATAAAAAAATTAATAATTTGCAAATTATAAAAAAGTGAATTCGTATCGACCGCCACGAAACAAAATAATTCTGTAACAGCCAAATAATAATAGCAAGCTCACCATCTTCTCCCAACATAATGTACATACAAAAAAGAGATAAATCAAATTACATCTTTTTACTTCAACTTATTAGTAATTCCAAATAAATACTCAAAACTCAAAAGGACACCACGACCTAAAGTAGCTCTCGCATTGAAATTGTATTTGCCAGTTCCTTAGTGCAATGGTCTCATCTCTTTTCTCATTGAACTTGTCTCAAATTTGGCAAGATTGTATCATATGGTTCCAGCTTCCAAAAGATTCGACAAGTAAATAACGAGACTAATCAGGACCCCAGTAAAAAGAAATGCAAGTTGTATCTGTCTGCCATATATTACAGAGACATACACATATATAAGTTAATGCCTTACAGTACTCGCATACCATTCCATTCCCACATGAAAGCTTACCTTAATTAACATACATATTGAGAGAAGGACACTAGAAGTGTCAAAAGTTAAGTGTGTCGCTTACTTGAGCACCAAAAGGTTTTTTTAGATCACTTCAGTACCATTTAAAAAAAAAACGATCACTTAAATACCATCGTCGCTAAAATTTGACGTGGTCATTTTTTTTGTAAATTTCTTTGTCCGACTCACCAGCATGTTCAGTCAGCATATATAGCCCAAAATGGCGTTGTCTATGTGTTTTGCCACAAAATATAAACCCCAAATCGCAATTTGCAAGGAAATTCCCAAATTGAAAACCCTAAATCAATCAAACCTTTTCGATTGGCCATCAATGCAGATGGACATATGTTACGGTTGGCAATGAACAAGCTTGACGGAGAAGTACGACCTTTTGGGTTTCCTCCCTTCCCCAACACCACCCCACCCACCAACACAACCCCTACCCCCAACCCACCACCCCGACACCCCCCCCCCCCCCCCACCCCACATCATCCCGGTCTCTTGCTTACTAGAACTGAGGGTGAAGTATTACCTTGTCAATGAAGCAAATCCTAATCGCGGTTGGTAATCAAGTTGGAAAAAGAAGCTCCAAGAAGTGTGGACGACAGAGATCAAAAACCAGCGACGGAGTAATGAACGAGCTTAAAGTAAAAAAGAAGATCCTGGAAGAGTGGATGATGGAGATCGAAGCCAGTGAGGGAGTAAATGAACGAGCTTGAAGCACTTTACAGTCCTTGGCCAATAAGCAGGGCAGAACATACGACTTACGTGCGGTGGTAGATATGGCCTCGAAGGTGCGATTGTTAGATATGGCCTCGAAGGTGCGATTGTTGGATCTGCTTATGCATGCATGCAAATCGCAACAGCATCATATAGAACTCGCTATCAGATGATATGTACTGTGTATATATATCTTCACAATAGCATGTTCCCATCCACACCAGTAGACCTTTGACCTAGTCTACTTTGAACTTGGTGTTCCCTTCACCAAGCATTGCTCGCCGTCCTCCACGTTGACATGAGCTTCTCAGCTGCCTTCTCTGCCTTGGTTGGCAGTTTCCATGTAATCATCATCTGTCACCGATACAACATTAGCTCTCTCAATAAGTTCACATGAAACTTGCTGCGGTCGTGTCTAAAACGCTGGCTCTCCGCCAGCTCGAAAAGGCAAAAGTATAGGATAGTCAGATTATGTAGTGAAGTAAAAGAATGCAGTGGCAGTTGAGATAGAACGGGGAAAAATATCAAGTTGAGCTTCTCGTTCTCTTCTCTAAGCTGATTGAGCTCTACTTCTAACTCAACTGCATAAGCCTGCACGAAACGCATTGATTTATCCAAGGCACATGCTTCTCAATTTCGCCCTATATAGTTTAGACGTGGGGGATTTTGGAAAAAAGAAAAGGTCACCTGTTTCGTGGCTCGAGATCTCGTGGCCAATTCCTGGTTTTTTATCATCCCGTCGCTGCCTTCGCTCAACCCCGATTTCTGGTGGACCCTCAATTATGGGAGGGGGAACTAGCTTCTCTAATAATTTTACGTTCAACGAGTGTGTCAGTGTCGCCACCGACTTTAAGATGCTTGAGATCTCTAGGTGCTTGCTATGAAAATACTTGATGATTGGTCTCTTCCTCATCCTATGTTCTGCTTTCTTATTAGTTCCATCTTTTCTTCCTTATTCTGTCACTTGTTCTCCATGCTCGCTGTTTCAGACGCAGCAATCCACCGTACAAAATCAATCGATATGCATTTGTTGAACATGGGTCTCGGTATATCTTGAGAACAAGCGTTTCCTTCAGAACGTGAGCATTAGAACTATCAAGCAGAAAAACTGGTTTCTCGAAGACTATTTGGTTACAAATATAAATAGCAAACTAAGACACCCGGTCCATGCTTTTGTTAATATTTGGTGTACTTCATGGGAAACAGTTCTGACATAGCACTAAGATTTGGTGGCTGTAGCACTTCCCGGTTGAGGTCCACTAATCAATTGACAGTGAGTGGGACTTGTTTTTCAGCCTCGTTTCCATAGTGCTGCCACCGCGGCCAATGAAACCTGAGAGGATCCGCCGTCGCTCAAGGCCTCCAGCACGCCATCTCTCGCGGCCAGGACCCGCTCTCTGACCACTTTTCCTTGTCCAGAGCCCATCATCAATTCGGTGACCCGCTTGGCTAACTCGTCCGCACTCACGAACCCGTCCTCATCCGACATGCTCAGAGGGAGCGCCAGGGCGGCCTTCCCCACAAGAAAGGCCCTGTTCACCTTCTGCTCTGCGTAGAGAGGCCAGGCCACCATTGGCACCCCAGCGTGCACCGCTTCGATGGTCGAGTTCCAGCCGCAATGAGTGACGAACCCGCCCACCGAGCCGTGATTCAGCACCTGTATCTGCGGTGCCCATGACTTCACCACCATCCCCCTCTCTCTTGTCCTCTCCAAAAACCCCTCCGGCAAGAACTTCTCTAGGCTCGTATTGTCGTCGTCATTTGACTCCAATGTTGATTTTGCCGATTCATCCTGCGGCGGATGCCGCACGACCCACAAGAATCTCATCCCGCTTCTCTCCAATCCTGGACAAAAGCGTTTTATATGTCAACTACATTTTTCGTAACGACAAAGTGTAGTCAATCGCTGATTTTGCTTTTCATAAACAAGACAATCGAATTTGAACTAAATAGCAGCAGGCGATATAATTTTTGCACCACATGCTTCTTATTACTAAAGCTTACCTGAGGCCATCTCCTTCAGCTGCACGGCGGAGAACCTTCCCTCGCTGCCGAAACACAAGAACACAACGCTTCGGCTCGGTTGCGAGTCAAGCCAACTCAAGCACTCGTGCTTTCTTTCTCTCTTGTCACCACCGTCCTCGTCGCTGTCGGCCTTTGACTCGACCAAAGGCCCGACTGCAAAAATAGGCGGAGTCGGCCCATCCGGCACGCATGATCCTTCTCTGATGGCACGGATGATCCGAGTCTCAAGTGACTCAGACGTGTTCACGATGATGCCGGACGACGAGATCATGTTCCTGCAAGTATCCAAGAAGTAGCCGTAGATTCTCCAGCCTCGGTCAAGCATGCTGACCGGAAGGTCCAAGGCCTTGATTGGAGGCAACCCGGGAATGTTCGTGGTCTCGTCTCCAAGGTCCTCGAAGCTCTTGGTGGTGCTTCCATGAATGGTCGGAAAGTGGAGAAAGAGGGAGAGGGCAGCAGCGCCCGAGGTGAAGAAGTAGTAGGTCGGGACGCCGAGGGCGGCCGCCACAGGGAAGGCAGCATCCGAGAAGATGTCGATGATGAGGGCTCGGAGGTCCACGGCGGCAGCGATGTCAGCGAGGGCGAGGCGGAGGTTGGAGGCGTCGCGGCGGGCGAGATCAAAGGGCGTTTGGTCATGCTCGGCGGCAGCATCAGCGTCGGCGTCGACGGCGGCGGACGGAAGGCGGAGGACGGTGACGGAAGAGGAGTCGTGGGCGACGGGGACAGCGGTCAAGGCAGAGGAGAGGATGATAACGACGGAGAAGCGAGGGTGATGCTTGTGAATGAGCCGTCCGAGCTCGAGCATGGAGACAATGTGACCCCTCAACGGCGACGGATAGAGGACTATGGTTTCCTTCATGTTTTCCTCTGTGGTTGGTTACCTCGAACGTCGAAACATAGTTTATATAGGCAAAAAATATGGCCGACAGGTTTCAATGACTTCATCGTTTACGGCATCTTCTAATTTCATACTCTTGTGCATTATCTGAAATTAATATAAATGTGTATATAGGCTCGACATAACTCACCAATATCGAAAAATATATGTGGGGGAGCCACAATTATAAATTTATAATTGCTGTCCGAGGTTCTTTGGATCAAAGCTAACATAGCTTACCAATATGCGGACTTTTATTTGTTTTTTTGGTCAGAACCGATATGCGGGACTTTGCGTGCATTCCACGCGGTATGACCATGGAAAAGTGTCCTCGCTTCGTCCAGACCGTCATTGCTGACGTCATCCTGCACAGGACAGGAAAAAGATTTAGGTGATGAAGAACTCGGGCCGCAGCCTCCCTCTCCCGGCATTGCTGTCGTCACCGGGGTCGATAAACTTAATACACGCTGAAGAACGGTCAATAAAAAAATTAATAGTTATAAGGATGAATTGGTGAGTAACTCGAACGCGATTGTGATTCAAGGGGGTGTTTATTTGAGTGAAATTTCTTTCGCGAATAAATTTTCTGAACTTTCACGTGTTTGTTTTGCCGAGAATAATCAGTCAACAGAAAATTATTTACTGTAAAAAAATATTCATGCGTAAAATAAGAAAGATGGATTCTCTAGTTTGAAAAGGAGAAAGCATTTTTTTTAAATGATCTTCATGGAAAGCGTCTTTCTTTATAATGAAATTTTTTCCAAAACAAACGCACTCTTGATCGGAAAAAAGTCGATACGTCATTCAAATTAAGTTTGTTAAGTTTTGAAAAGAGTCGGTAAATTTAAAGCTTTGCTAAGGGTACAAGTTAAAATTTTAAATGATAAGTTGGCAAATTAAAAAAATAACCAAATAAACGTTGATAAAAAAAACCCTTATGTGAGTTATTAATTAAATATTTACCGATAATTTAATCGAAGAAAAATTGGAGAATCGCACTAATATAGGTTGGTAATAAAGTTAGTACTTAGTAGATGTAAGGGATTATAAACTAAGATTGTAAACTAAGGCAAATAACAATTGGTAACTCAATGGAAAACTTAATAAATAAATACATAAAAGATGTTAAACGTTAGTAAATAACGAGTATAAGACTTGGCAAGTCAAAACCAGTAGGTAATTTAATCTACCAAAAGTTATTAAGTTACTCTAATTTAGATTGGTAATTTCACATTTGATTTAGTAAATTCAGAGCGTGAATAAATTATGCAAATAAAAATTGATAAGTTAGTACAAAAATTACTAATTTGTGAACTATTAAAAAAATGATAATATTATAAAATTTTTGATATTTCACCAACGGTTTTCTTACACTCGTATCCTTTGCCACAAAAAAAAAAAAAGAATTCTGCAACATCGAAATTTCAATTTCTCAATCTACCTCAATCAATTAATAAAGTTACACTTTGCCATTTCAATGGAAGACACAAAACAAATGCAAGCAAATATATATAATAATTTTTTTTAAAAATTTGGTACACGAGATTAATGGTCATGAACTGGATAAGTTCACTTCAAAAGTGGACCTAAATTTCTTTTTTTCACAAATGCTTCTATGATTCGAGAAGTATCATACTCAATTCTATTTGGCAGTTCTTTAATATATTCTCATTGAATATTGACACTTTTAGATTTCAAAGGAAGGACTTAAGGGACTAGTCACTCATTTAAATCCACCAGTCCTAATGGGATATGCCCCAAAAATAAAATTGAGGACGGAGAATAATCATAACCCAAAGAAAAATAAAAATGCAAGCTATCTGTCTACTATACATATTACATAGACATATATATTACATAAGACAAATGCCTTACATTCCATGCATACACTTCAATTCCCACATGAAAGCTGACCTTATTAACATTCATATTATTATTACCAGTCGATTTTGGATCTGCTTATGCATGCATGCAAATTGCAACAACATTATATAGAACTCACTATCATGATATTTACTGTATATATCTCTAGACAATTAACATGTTCCCGTCCACACCACTTGAACTTTGAACTCGTCCACTTTGAACTCGTCTACTTTGAACTTGTTGTTTCCTTCACCAAACATTGCTCGCTGTTCTCCTCATTGACTTGAACTTCTCAGCTGCCTTCTCTGCCTTGGTTAGCAGTTTCCATTTCATCATCATCTGTCATGGATACAACATTAGCTCTCGAAAAGTTCACTTAAGACTTGCAGTGGTTGTGTCAGAATTGATGCAAGGTCATGCTTGTAGATGAATGTTTAGACGAAATTTTACCTCCTTTCTGCGTTTCTGCTTGCCCTCCGCCGGCTCGAAACGGCAAAAGTATAGCATAGTAAGATTGTGTAGGGAAGTAAATGAATGCAATGGACAGTTGAGATAGAATAAGGTAGGGGTGATCGGTTCCAAGGTGGGTTGAGTCCAGACCTGGAACCTTAAACCAACCCTGTTATAACCGATTCCCAATTTTTTGAACCTCAAACCTACCCTGTTTTTCCTGAAACCTATTTTGGAACCGACCCTATTTTTCCGATCTAGTTTCAGGGTCTATCCGAGAACCTTTTTTTTTTTTTCCTTTTTCTGGTTTCATTTTTTTTCCAGCAAACTAATATAGGTAACAATGAAACGATTCAAAGTAAAAGATGAATAATAAAAATCACTATCCGCCAAAAGTAACAATCCCTAAAATGACCAATTGAAATTACAATCCATCAAAATCAACAATCCAAAAGCACTGTGTGACAAGACATAGTCCAATCGCATAAATCTTTAAGAGTCACATTTCCAGAGAATCTGTTCAATATATTTAGCTCTTTATTTTGCGCTATGATGAGAGAACTCCTTATTTCTGTTTTCGAATGAAATATCCTGAAAGGAAAGTCAAGAGGCTTAGTAGTAAAGCATATGCTCTCACTAGAGAAATGTGTATATATCTTATCTAAATCACACAATATTTAGATGACTTTAAGGACCGTGCTGTTTTGCTCATAATTCTGAAACAAATCCCAATATTGAGTAGCAAGTAATTTCCTCCATAAGTGCATAATGCATGTATTGGCTATTGGTAGAGCATGCAATCGATTTACTACAAGGATATGAGAAAGGTTTTCCCAAATTCAAGCTCACCAAGAAAGATGGAGAACAAGAGACATCTTTGGCCGCAAAGTCTTTGAGAAAAGTAATTACCCTGTAGGATAGGAAGTTCTAGCCAGTCTTCCAGGTGCCTTATACAATAAAACTTTTCCAAATGAGCCAACAACGACTAGACTAAAAACTACCATGAAAGGAATCCTTGGAGAACAAAATGTCGGCACCATCCACGGGATGAACCGCTAATAGATCTTAAGTTAGAACACCAAGTTTTAGATCAACAACAGGAGATGCCAAGTATTATTGAAATAATGAAATTTTCATGGCAAGACATAGTCCAATTGGATAAATCTTTGTACCGTAGCATCTTACAGTGACAGTTAGCTCATCACTTTGTTTTTACATGAACATTCCAAAATGAAGCAGCTAACAAGAGATTCTTAAAACTATTTTACGAGAAAGAGCAAAGTGATGAGATATACCTTCCTGCAACGCATACATACTTCAATTCTGGAGTATAAAAGCACAAGATAAACGGCTAAAAAGCAGTCCAAACTTGTTAACAGGGAGTAATTTCCCCATACTAGGTGATAAAACAACCATATTTACTTCTAGTACAGATGACAAATTCCTGACAGAAAATCCAGAGATCAGCTCATAAACGGCACAAATCTCTCATGTACAGATGCATAGCAGCGAAATTCCTCGCCCCTAAATTCCAAGTCACTAGGTCAACATCATCAACACCTCCGTATCGCAAGCTCATACCGCTAGCAAGCTAAAAAGACCATCAAACACAGAAACAAAACCGAGCACAGGCACGCAATCATGCAGATCTATAAAGAAACAAAACAAAAAAGCAAATTGATCAAAAGTTCACGGTAAAAAACACAGCAAGCGAACAGCAAAACGAGCGAATCCATGGAGAATTTCGTCGCGTACTTACAAATCTACCGAATCGGTAAGCCAAAAAGGCGAAAAAAATACACGCACAGTATAGATGCCGAGATGACTAAACACTAGCCCTCTTCAACACGTAGGCAGGCAACGATCTAGGTTGCGTTCTTGCGGCGACTGAGGAGGCGCTTGCGAAGAGAGAAACCGTGAGAGACAGAGGAGGTCGCGAAGAAAGAAACCGTGAGAGACAGACTAAGTAGCCAAGTAGGGTAACGTGATCTAGGGTTTTTACTTTTTTTTTACATTATCTCAAAACCGGTTTTAAAACCGGTCCGGGTCGATTTTTACTTGGAATCGAAAACCGGACTAGTTCTAATCTATTCCCAAAAAAATAAAACCGGTTCCCAGACTTGTTTTTCGGGTGGGCCGGTCCGGTTTTCGAGTAAACCGGGTCCAGTTGCACACCCCTAGAATAAGGCAAAAGATCGAATTTTTTACAACAATCCTTTTGAGCTTCTCGTTCTCTTCTTTAAGCTGATTGAGCTCTACTTCTAACTCAACTATGTATCCCTGCACAAAACGCATTGATTTATCAAAGACACATGCTTCTCAATTTCTCCCTAGATAGTTTCGACGTGCGGGATCTTTGGAAAAAAGAGAAGGTCACTTGTATTTTCCTGGCTCGAGATCTCACGGCCGGTTCCTGGTTTTTGACTCAACCACGATTTCTGGCAGACCATTGATTATAGGTGGTGGAACTAGCTTCTCTAATAATTTTCAGTTCAATGAGTGTGTCACTGTCGCCTCGGACTTTAAGATGCATGAGATCTCTAGGTGCTTGCAATGAATATGCTTGATGATTGGTCTCTTCCTCATTCTATGTTCTGCTTTCTTACTAGTTCCATCTTTTATTCCTTATTCTGATTGTTCTCTATGCATGCTGTTTCAGACGCAATAATCCACTATACAGAATCAATCGATATGCATCTGTTGAACATGGGTCTCGGTATATCTTGACAACAAGCTGTCTCCTTTAGAATGGAAAAACTGGTTTTTCGAAGACTATTCGATTCCAAATCCAAATAGCAAGCTAAGACGCTCGCTCCACGCTTTTGTTAATTTTTGGAGTACTTCATTGGAAACAGTTCTGACATAGTACTCTAATTTGATCATTGTAGCACTTTCCCATTGAGGTCCACTAATTAATTGACAGTGAGTGGACTAGGGTCTCAACCTCGTTTCCATAGTGCCGCCACCGCGGCCAATGAAACCTGAGAAGATCGGCAGTCGCTCAAGGCCTCCAGCACGCCGTCTCTCACGGCCAAGACCCGCACTCTGACTAATTTTCCTTGTCCAGAGCCTATTGGAAGCGAGTGTCGGGAGAATCGACTAACCTATTCGATGCACTACGAACAAAATTTTCAAGATCGTACTTTGAATCACCAGCAAACGATGAACAAATCCACTTCACGTTGGTCTGAATACAATCACAAGAAAAGTATTCTTGTTCCACAGCGTTAATGCCGATTGTCTTCTCAAAGTAGATACAGAATTTTAATGCGTCGAAAGAGAGAGAGTTCTGAATATCTAGTTCATCATCTGAGGAAGTTATCTTAACTTCCCCTAAGAAAACCTTCTCTCACATCTTCAAAAGGTATCTCTCAGACACACTTCTTATTAGAGCAAATAGTGTCCCTTGGACACACACATCATGGGTGGACCGACGAAATATAACATCTCTCACTCGCACATGATAGGCTTGATGATGCTCTATTAAGAACATAAGGCACCTTAGAAACAATTCATATTGGCAAGAAAGCCGTGCGACCAATAAGTACACCTGCACTTGGGAGCTCTAATTATGCACCCGTTAGGGACAACATAATGGTTACAACCCCAAAAATAAATAAACAATTGATGTCTCACAGTGCCCCAGACATATTTTGTTACATCAGTCCAAGTATACCTATCCCTTAAAGGCTATACTTGACTTTTCTCAAAAACACCATGTATTTACAGTTATTTTTGAAAGCCATTGAAGGCGAAATAATTGGTCGACCAGTAAACACATGTGATGGATGTAAAACAACAATAGTCTTCCTCTGCACTCATGTCTCTCTTCATTTCGGAGTAACTGCTTTCCTAGACACGTCCCATAAAGCCATATCTATTCATGACCGTTGATAACATGTTAAAATAGCAACATTAATCTTCTACTTTGAGAACATAGTTAGAAGTAACGTAGGGCACAAAGTAAGGTAAATTATAAATTACTTTAAGGACTTACACGATGAATAAATAGGGATAATTGTACTCATCTCCCTTATTGGTCAAATAAAGCACATGTAGTATGAATTACATGCTATAGTGGATTTCTCTTTCTATAAGAGCGTATGTCATTTATTAATCATATCCACTATATGAATCTTAGCCTAAATATAGTCGCATGCTTCTCACGTACTCATGTTTAGCCTGAGTGCTATATCAGCTCGCTTTCCACAGCGTCCAATTTAGTACTCGCATCCGGCTACCTTCAGACATACATGATTGTGGAATTATCATATTCGGTCTTATCACATACGAATAAGAGACCTCATCTTGATTCCAATCAAGGCAACATTAAATCGTTTTATGTACTAAACTGCTCTTCCAGCATTTATAGTACATATCATCTCATCTCAACCCGCTTACTATAGCGTTTGAGGTGATGGCTCGTGTAAGTAAGCCAATCATTGCCTGGTGACATACCTTTCAATAATATATGTGTGTTTGTGCTAGTCTTATAACATTATACTAATTGATCAAACATCAATTCATTAACAAACAAATACAATACATATACACACATAATCCAGTGATCCTCAACAATATTACATATCAAAATCACATTCTACGTAATCCTAAAGACATCCTGTAGATCAAGAACACGTCTCTTGGAACAGCCTTAGTATATGGATCAGCAACCATCCTGTTGGTTGAAATATATTGCATGACTACTTTCTTCTGTGCTATTATATCTCTGATGAAGTTATTCTTTATGTCAATGTGCTTCGTCCTACCATGGTACTTAGGATCTTTCACATAGGCAATGGCTGCTTGATTATCGCAATATACTACACTGGTCTTGGGACATCAATGACAATGGCTAGATTTTCCAAGAAACATTTTAGCCATACTGTTTCTTGCACTGTAGCAGAACATGCAATAAATTCTGCCTCCATCGTAGATAAAGTTATGCATATCTGTTTCTTGCTATTCTAAGAAATTGCTCCATCATTAAGTAAGAACGCATATCCAAACGTCGATTTATGCTCATCTATGTCTCCTTCCCAATCAGCATCAGAGTATCCTAATAAACGTAGATCACTCCCTTGATAGCAAAGTCGATAGTTCATAGTGCCTTTTAAGTATTTCAAGATCCTCTTAATTGATTTCTAGTGTGCTAGACCAGGATTTGATTGATATTGGCTCACTAACCATACAGCATGACATATGTCGGGTCGAGTATATATCATAGCATACATCAAACTTCCAACAGTACTAGCGTAAGGAACAGTTACCATTTCTTTCTTGTCTTTTGGAGACTTAGGACACATCTTAGTACTTAGGCCTTCGCCTTGCATGATAGGGGTATCAATGGGATTATAGTGCTACCTATTGAAGCGTTCAAGAATCTTCATTATATAAGACTCTTGTGACATAGCAAGGAGTTTCTTTGATCGATGTTTTTCAATCTTAATTCTCAATATATATGCAGCTTCTCCAATATCCTTCATTTCAAAATTAGAAGACAACCATTCTTTTATAGTTATAACCAAACCCTTGTCATTCCCAGCCAACAGAATGTCGTCCACATAAAAAGATAAAATCATAAATTTATCCTCGGACTGTTTGATATACACACAGTGATCCTCTTCAATCATCGTGAATCCAAAAGAAGTTATGGCTCGATTAAAATGAAAATACCACTGTCTAGATGATTGATTAAGGCCATAAATTGAGCAATGAAGTCTGCAAATTTTTTGCTCTTGACCTTCAGCAATGAAACCTATCGATTGTTTCATATAGATTTTTTTGTCTAGTTCTCCATTGAGAAATGCTGTCTTTACATCCATTTGATGTAATTCTAGGTCCAAATGTACAACAATGGCTAAGATAAGGCATATGGAGGCAAACCTTACAACTGGTGAAAAAATTTCCTAATAGTCTATACACTATTGTTGAGTATAGTCTTTCGCTACAAGGCGAGCCTTATACTTTTCAATGAATCCATCCGTCCTTTGCTTAATAATGAAAACCCATTTGTTTCTAATAGCCTTGCGATCAAGTGGTAGCTCAATCAAGTCCCAGATGTACTTTGTCCTCATAGACTCAATTTCGTCTTCTAAAACTTTTCTCCATTCTTTCTTGTCAGGAGATGAGTGCCTCTTGAACGGTTTTAGGCTTCGCATCGTCTTGTGGAGCAATCATAAATGCTTCCCCTTCAATCTCAAATCGATGACAGGGAATACTTTTACGATTACTTTTACACAACTGAATTTCTTGAGAATTCAGTTCGCCAGCGGCGCTACACTCCCACTAGGTCTTGTATGTTGAGGTAAATATGTATTTCCCTCAATAACATTAGTGGGTGTGTTATCGGGATCTTCTATCTCGTGTAATTGGAAGTCCTTATTGATATCACCTCTACTAGGAAAATCGTTCTCCAAGAACGTGACATCTCGTGACTCCATTTCAGTCACACTTCCATTAGCTTGTTCACCTATGAACACGTACCTTTTGTAGTGTTTAGAATATCTAATAAAGATACACTTCTTCCCTCTATGGCCTAATTTGTCATATTTATGATAAGAATGATGAACATATGCCGCACACCCCAAGGTCGTAAATTACTTAAGTCTGGTTTTCTACCAGTTCACAATTTATAAAGGGTGGAACCAATTGATTTAGAGGGCATACGATTAAGTATATAGGCAGTCAATAACGCATCTCCCCAATATGAGATAAGTAGATTTGCCTGCGCCATCATAGACCTAACCATTTTTAATAGGGTTCTATTCCTTCTTTCTGCAACCCCACTTTGTTGCAGAGTACCGGGAATAGTCAATTGTCTTACAATTTCCTTTTTATCATAAAGAGCCTTGAATTACTCAGATAGATACTCATGTCCGCGATCGGTTCTCAATGCTTTTATTGTTTTGTTCAACTAATTCTCTACCAAAGCTATAAACCGTCTAAAGCAATCCAATGCTTTGAACTTATGGAAGATAAGAAAAAATATAACCGAAACGCGTGAAGTCATCTATAAAAGTTATGAAATATAAGGCTCCATACCTTGCCCTCACATTTAAAGGACCATAAATGTCAGAATGTATAAGTTGCAATGGAAGTTCAGCTTCGATTCCTTTACCAAATGGTTTTCTAGTTATTTTTCCCGCTAGACAATATTCACATACGGATAGTTCAACATTAGCGAGTGACCCCAAAAGACCGTCTCTTGCTAATCGTTTCATTCTTTGCAACTCAATGTGACCCAGTCTAGCATGCCAAGTACTTGCATCAATCTCCACATTACTAAAAGATGCAATTAAAGAAAAACAACCATTAACATTAACTTTGTATACATCATAGTCAATGTCTAACACCATAAAACCATTCAATACATAACCAAAACCGTAATAAACTATTCCAAACAAAATGTCAACACAATCACCATAAAAATTAAATACATAACCTAAGCTAAGAAGAACAACTACAGAGATCAAGTTTCGCCGAATATTTGGAGCACAGAGGACATCATGTAGGAATAGATTTCGACCACCGCGAAAGGTTAATTTATATGTGCCGATACCCTTCACTTCAACTCTTGATTTATTTCCAACATATATCCATCTTCTTCCAGGCTATATTCAACAATACTCTACAAATGCTCCTCGATTTCTAGCTACGTGGTCTGTTGCTCCTGAGTTTACAGTCCACATTAGATGAGATTCAGCAAGCATTATAGTGCTAGAAACAAAAGCATTACTTGAAGTAATGGAGTAATGTGGTACATTTTTCGGCTCAGTGCATTTACAAGGGAAGTAGCCCAATTTGCCACAAATCGTACCACATCATCTTGGCCTTGTCCTTCTTCCCGCCGTGCTTCTTGTGTCGGAAAGTCTTAGCTCTCTTAGGTGCCGGATCAGTCTTTTTTCCTTTATTGTTGAATTTATGGTTCCTCTTGTGCTTAAAGCCCGAAGCTTTGCCCGAACTTGATTCAGCAACATAAGCATGGGTAGAGGATTTTGCAGCCTTTAGGCGCTCATCTTCTAATTCCAAATGACGCGCAATATCGTCAAAAGTAACGATATTCTCATTGTGCGTCATATTGATTTTCATATGTTCCCAGCTATCGGGAAGAGACCTTATAATAGCCTGAACTTGTTGTTCATCGGTTAAGATATGACCTGCCGACTTCAACTCACGTATCATGTTTGACATCTTCCGAAAATGCTGCTTCATTGATAGATTTGAGCGCTTCCGATATGTGTCAAATTTGACGGTGAGCCTCCTCAACTTAGTGGCAGACATAGGCTGCGTTTGGGATTGGCTTTGCAAAGCCACTTTGAGCACCTAAAGCCCTTTAGGCTAAAATTTGGTGTTTGGCAAATTTTTTTTGAAACCCCATTGAGCCAAAGTTGGCTTTGTGAAGGCTGAAAGCCCAAGGCAGGTCCTAGGTTGCCTTGGGCTTTCAGCATTTTCGGTAAGCAACAGTACCCGGTAAGTAAAAAAATTTTCTTCCAAAACTACCCTCATCTATTTTTTGATTTTCCGGTTTTGCCCTCGTCTGTTACTGTTCATCTTCGCCGAGGAACCAACTGGAGGCCGGCGACCGCGGCCTGAGGGGTGCGGCCACTGCCGCCTGAGGGTCGGCCGACGTCCTGGGTCGCGCGAGCCAGGCGACGCCGGGGTCCGGCGACCCCAGGCGGCGGTCGCCGGGGCCGGGCGGCGGTCGCCGGGGCCGGGCGACCCCCAGGCGGCGGTCGCCTGGGGGTCGCGCTGCCCCGGCGACCGCCGCCTAGGGGTTGCGCGGCCCCGGCGACCGCCGCCTGGGTCGCGCGACCCAGGCAACGCTTGGCCTGGGTCGGGCGACCCAGGCGACGCCGGGGTCCGGCGACCCCAGGCGGCGGTCGCCGGGGCCGCGCGACCCCTAGGCGGCTGTCGCCTGGGGGTCGCGCGGCCCCGGCGACCGCCGCCTGGGTCGCGCGACCCAGGCAACGCTTGGCCTGGGTCGCGCGACCCAGGCGGCAGTCACCGGGGTCACGCGACCCCAGGCGGTGGTCGCCGGCGACCAGATCTGGCCGGCGACCCCAGCTCCACCGGAGCCCTTTTTTTTAAAAAAAAAATGCAAAAGTACTTTTAGCACAAGTTGATTTTAAAAAATACTTACCAAACAGCACTTGCATTTTGAAAAACCCCTTTGGCTCAAAGGTATTTGCATTGCCCCAAATGCATTTCCCCAAAGTTGAACCAAACGCAGCCATACTCTCGAACTTATCTTTCAAGGCAACCCACATTGCTTGAGCTTTGTCATAACTTTCAAACTCACATATGAGATTATCTTGCATACAACTCAGAAACATGATGCGAGCAATATTATTTTTCTTTTTCCAAGCTTGAAAAGCTTCTTGATCTCTTTTGTATTAAGCAGAAGTTCCATGCTCAGACTCATCCATGGTGTGATTGAGGGTTTCCAAAACCTCTTGCTCCTCAAGGATATATTGAACTTTTTGGTACCAAATGTCATAATTGTCATCGTTCAATTTCTCACCCTTATTGAGGTCAGCCATAATGGTCTTGGATGCCGAAGCCATAATCACTATCTTCTACACATTGACATAATAAACGCAGAATCAATACTAGCACATTTTCCACATAAACACACATATTTTAATTTGCAGCAAAGACAAACTAAATTAATGATAATTCAACAAAAGACACCAAAACGAAAGTTCACAATGTTCCCAATCAATTTCGGTATATGATTGTTCTACTATCATTAACTTATTTAATTTGTGTAAATTTTAAGTTCTAGGTGAGAATTTCTTCTAATTATACCAACCTACGAACTCCCACTAGACTAGATAATTCACAAAAATATTTAAAACAATGATCACATCCTTTCTAGCAATCATATAGCATGGCATGATGTAAATCAACAAATAGAACATTCATGCAACAAATATAATCAACAGCGGAATTCATGACGTAAGGATCTCTAGCCATTATTTTAATATGCTCAAAATTAGGAAATTGCAAGCACGTCAAACCATATAAACATGCCATCAATGAACCATGCTCTACATAATCTTTATGTGGTCATTTATATGTTAGCCAACTTCTGTATTTCCAAAATCATAGGGAAATACAAGTAAAATGCAATGATACCCCAAAAATACACTTATTTAGGGTTCTGTATGCATTTTCATACCTTTAAAAGCTTCAAACATATATAAAATAAATATACCAAAATGTAAAGAATTTCAATACGAACACAACGGTACCAACCATAGCCCGATTGAACCTCCCACACGCCCATGCGCGCCGCTTAAGTGCGTGGCGCATGTGGCGCACGCGCCTACCCTATTCGGGCTTCTGAGCCGGTCCAATCGATTTGACCGTTGACCGGTCTGACTGGTTGACTGTTGACCTGTCACGGGTCGGGTCACCGGGTCGGGTCAGTTCCCGATCGGGTCGGGTCAGTTCCCGATCGGGTCGGGTCGCCGATCGCCAAAGGTCAGTCGGCTGACGAGATGACGTCTTAAATGACGTCAGCGTGTCGTCATCGACAATTTTGCTGATGTCATCGATGACGTCAGCACGCGACGATTGGTGACGCGTGCGTAGACTTCACGCGCTGGCTATGGTAGCGCTTTGGGCACGTAGCTCCCACACGCCACAGCTTCTGGCCATGCGTGTAGGCGCGTCAGGCATCTTCCGGCAGCGCTCAACCCACAGTTCTGCTCGTCTCGACGAGTTCTTCAATTATATATAATAAAAAATAATTTTCACCGTAAAGAATTTTTCGAAAATCATCCGAACAGAACGGTCGCCCTTAATGTTCAAACCCGTTTTTCGTTTCAATCATGTTCTTCGATTGATCTTGCAATTCCCGAGCAATGAACATGCATACAGTATGAAGTTCATCATCATGATCTTCATATCAAACAGTAAGTGGAAAAAAATCAACGGGAAAACAAGGCAGAGATCATAACCGAGGCTCTGATACCAATGTTGGAAGCGAGTGTCAAAAGAATCGACTAACCTGTTCAATACACTATGAACAAAATTTCTAGGATCGTACATTGAATCACTAGTAAATAATGAACGAATTTATTTCACGTTGATCCGAATACAATCATAGGGAAAGTATTCTTGTTTCACAGCGTTAATGCCGATTGTCTTCTCAAAGTAGATACGGAATCCTAATGCGTCGAGAGAGAGAGAGAGAGTTCTGAATATTTAGTTCATCATCTGAGAAAGTTATCTTAACTTCCCTTAAGAAAACCTATTCGCACCTCTTCAAAAGGTGTTTCTCAGACACACTTCTTATTAGAGCAAATGGTGTCCCTTGGACACACACATCATGAGTAGACTGACGAAATATAACAGAGCCCATCATCAACTCGGTGACCCGCTTGGCTAACTCATCCGCACTCACGAACCCATCCTGGTCCGACATGCTTAGAGGGAGCGCCAGGGCGGCCTCACCCACGAGAAACGCTCTATTCACTTTTTGCTCCGCATAGAGAGGCCAAGCCACCATCGGTACCCCAGCATGCACCGCTTCGATGGTCGAGTTCTAGCCACAATGAGTGACGAAACCACCCAATGAGCCGTGATTTAGCACCTGTATCTGCAGTGCCCATGACTTCACCACCATCCCCCTCTCTCTTGTCCTCTCCAAAAATCCCTCCGGCAAGAACTTCTCTAAGCTTGCATCATCGTCATTTGACCCCGATGTTGATTTTGCGGACACATCCTGCGGCGAAGGCCGCACGACCCGCAAGAATCTCACCACGCTTTTCTACAATCCTGGACAAAAGTGTTTCATAAACAAGACAATTGAATTTGAACTAAGTAGCGGTACGTGGTGTAAACTTTGCACGAAATACTTCTTATTACTAAAGCTTACCTGAGGCCATCTCCTTCAGCTGTACGGTAGAGAACCTTCCCTGGTTGCTGAAACACAAGAACACAACACTTCAGCTCGGTTGCAAGTCGAGCTAACTCAATCACTCGTGCTTTCTTTCTCTCTCGTCAGCACTTCTTCATCGTCGTCGACCTTTGACTCAACCAAAGGCCCAACAACAAAAATAGGCAGAGTCGGCCCATCCAGCCCCGCACGATCCTTCTTTGATGGCACCGATGATCCGAGTCTCAAGCGACTCAAATGTGTTAACAATGATGCCGGACGACGAGATCATGTTCCTGCAAGCATCCAAGAGGTAGCCATAGATTCTCCAACCTCGGTCAAGCATGCCGCATGGCATGTCCAAGGCCTTGATTGGAGGCAACCTAGGAATGTGCACAGCCTCATCTCCGAGGTCCTTGATGCTCTTGGTGGTGCTCCCATGGAGGGTCGGAAAGTGGAAGAAGACGGCGAGGGCAACGGAACCCGAGGTGAAGAAGTAGTAGGTTGGGACGCCAAGGGCGGCCGCCACAAGGAAGGCAGAATCCGAGAATACGTCAATGACGAGGGCTCGAAGGTCCATGGCGGTGGCGATGTTGGCAAGGGCGAGGCAGAGGTTGGAGGTGTCGTGGCGGGAGAAATCAAAGGGCGTTTAATCGCGCTCGATAGGGCAATCGGGTCGGACGGAAGGTGGAGGACGGTGATGGAAAAGGAGTCGTAGGCAACGAGGGCAGCGGTCAAAGCAGAGGAGAGGATGATAACGACGAAGAAGCGAGGGTGGTGCTTGTGAATGAGCCGTCCGAGCTCGAACATGGAGACTATAGCCGTGAATGATAACCATTCTGTTCCAGAAACAATTCCTGGAACATAAATAGATTTTTCTATTTCTATTTCCAGAATGAGTTTCTGAGGAAAAAAACCTATTTGATAATAACCATAAATTTCTATTTCTGGAACAAAAAACCCGTTTAATAACAGTATATAATTTCTATTTCTTGAAACATAAACCAGTTTGATAACAACACAGCTTTCTATTTCTCGGAACATAAATCCATGTTTTTAGAAATGGTCTCTAAAATGAAATTCAATCAAAACACTCAAATCCTAGTAAAGTCCTAAAAGCTTATTCATTGAAAGGATTGTGTGGTTTTTTTAGAGTTTTAGGGTTTTTTAGGGGTAAAGACCCCTTTTGGGGGTTAAATTCCCTTAGGGTTTTTTAGGGGTCAAAATCTCTTTTAAATCCCTAAATTAAGGAGTCTTCAAAAATATCATTTAAGTATCTCAAAAAATTTAAATTTCACTCAAAGTGTGTGGCCACAGGTATTTTAAGCCATTCTGTGAAATTTTAAAATTTTTGATTTTTTTTGAAAAAAATCATCAAATTTCCTATTTTTCCGAAATCTGAATTTTTTATTTTCTAGAAATTTTCATGGATTTTTCTGGAATTTTTCAATTTTTATGGATTTTCTGAAAAAAAAATTTTGAGATTTATAGGAATTTTCCGGATATTCTAATGTTTTATGAATTTTCTGAATTTTTTGATTTTTTCTAATTTTTTTAATTATATATTTTTTAATGATTTTTATAATTTTTTTAGAATTTTTTTTATTTTCCCGCCATGAATGAACTGGACCGAACCGATTCAGACCGGTTTGACCAGGTCAGGCCGTGGTCAAATTTAGAAAGAGATGTGTTTTAAAGAGAGGAGATAGGTTCTTTTAGAAATGATTTTCATTTCTCGTCCAAAAATAGAAAACCTATTCTTTTTTTGTTCTGATTTTTTGTTCAGAACCAGTTCTAGGGCAAAAAGTTATTTCAGAAATAGAAAAATAGAATTACGTTACCAAACGGGTTTCTGTTCTAAACCTATTCTCGGAAACAAAATATTATTTCTGGATAAAAATAGAATGGTTATTATTTACGTCCTATGTGACCCCTCAACGGCAACAGATAGAGGACTATGGTCTCCCTCGTGCTTTCCTGTGGTGGTTACCTTGAACGTTGAAAAACACAGTTTATATAGGTAAACGGTATGGCCGACAGGGTTCAATTACTTCATCCTTTACGGCTTCTTCTAATTTCGTACTCTTAAACATTGTCTGAAATTAATATAAATGTGTAGATAGGCTCGACATAACTTGACAATATCGAAAAATATATGTGGAGCCACAATTATAAATTTATAATTGCTGTCCGAGGTTCTTCGGGTCCAAGCTAACTTAGCTTTCGTGCTCGAAGGAAGCGAAACTCTAGTACGATTAATCTGCGGACTTTGCGTGCGCGCCACTTGGTCTGACCATGGAAAAGTGTCTTTGCTTCGTCAAGACTGTCATTGCTGACGTCATCCTGCACAGGACAAAAAAAATTTGGGTGATAGATAACTCGGGCTGCAGCCTGCCTCTCCCGTCATTGCTGACGTCACCGGGGTCGATAAACTTAATACACAGTGAAGAACAGAAAATAAAAAAAATCAATAGTTATAAGGATGAATTGGTCGAGCGAGAATGTGAATTAGGGCGTGTTTGTTTTTTGGGTAAGAGGACGTGATTGTTTGAGTGAAAAAAATTTCGTGAATTAATTTTTCCGAATTTCCACTCGTTTGGTTTGCTAAGAATGACTAGTCGATAGAAAATCATTTACGGTCAAAGAAAATATTTATGCGTAAAATAAGAAAAATGAATCCCTAATCTAAAAAATAGAAGACATTTTTCTTGAAAATGACTTTACGGAAAGCATCTTTCTTTATCATGAAAATGTTTTCATAAAACAAACGCACTCTTAATCGAACAAAAGTTGATAAGTCATTCAAATTAAGTTTGATAAATTCTTAAAAGAGTCGGTAAATTTAAAGCTTTGCTAAGAATACAAGTTAGAATTTTATACGATAAGTTGGTAAATTAAAAAAATAACCAAATAAACGTGGATAAGAAACCCATATGTGAGTTACAAGTTTAATATTTAGTGATAATTTAATTGGAGAAAAATCAGAGAATCGCACTAATTTAGGTTAGTAATAGAGTTAGTAGATGCAAGGGATTGTAAACCAAGGCAAATAAAAATTGGTAACTCAATATGGGATAGTTAATAAATAAATAAATAAAGGATGTTAAACGTCAGTAAATTACTAATATAAAGTTGGTAAGTCAAAACTAGTGAGTAACTTAATCTATCAAAAGTTATTAAGTCGCTCTAATTTAGATTGGTAATTTCACATTAGATTTAGTAAATTCAAAGCGTGAATGAATAATGCAAATAAGAATTGATAAGTTCGTACAAAAATTACTAATTTGTGAACTATAAAAAAATTGATAATTTTATAAAAATGTTAATATTTCACCAACGGTTTTCTTACACTCGTATCCATTGCCACGAAGCAAAAGACTTCTGTAACATCCAACTCTCAACTTCTCGATCTACCTCAATCAATTAATAAAGTTACACTTTGATCCTGCCATTTCAGTGGAAGACACAAAACAAATGCAAGCAAATATAAATGATTTTTTTTTTGGCACACGAGATTAATGGTCATGAACTGGGAAACGAGTGACTAGTCTCATTGAAATTGTCTGAAATTTGACACTTTTAGATTTCAAAGGAAGGACTTAAGGGACTAGTCACTCATTTAAATCCACCAGTCCAAATGGGATATGCCCCAAAAATAAAATTAAGGACTGAGAATAAACAGAACCCAAAGAAAAATGAAAATGCAAGCTATCTGTCTACTATATATATATATATACTACATAGACATATATATTACATAAGACAATGCCTTACATTCCATGCACACACTTCAATTCCCACATGAAAGCTGACCTTATTAACATACCCATTATTACCAGTCGATTTTGGACCTGCTTATGCATGCATGCATGCAAATTGCAACAACATTATACAGAACTCACTATCATGATATTTACTGTATATATATCTCTTGACAATTGACATGTTCCCGTCAAAGCCAGTTGAACTTTGAACTCGGTGTTTCCATCACCAAGCATTGCTCGCTGTCCTCCTCATTGACCTGAACTTCTCAGCTGCCTTCTCTGCCTTGTTTGGCAGTTTCCATTTCATCATCATCTGTCATGGATACAACATTAGCTCTCAAAAAGTTCACATAAGACTTGCGGTGGTTGTGTCTGAATTGATGAAAGGTAATGCGTATAGATGAATGTTTTAGACGAAATTTTACCTCCTTTCTGCGTTTCTGCACGGTCTCCGCCTGCTCGAAATGGCAAAAGTATAGGATAGTAAGATTATGTAGGGAAGTAAACGAATGCAATGGGCAGTTGAGATAGAAGAAGGCAAAAGATCGAATTATCTACCACAATCCTTTTGAGCTTCTCGTTCTCTTCTTTAAGCTGATTGAGCTCTACTTCTAACTCTACTGTGTATGCCTGCACGAAACGCATTGATTTATCAAAGACACATGCTTCTCAATTTCGCCCTATATAATTTTTTTTTTTTTCTGATAACCCAGGGAACCCCGCACGGCCGACAGCCGGGGAGTAAACCCTGGGGGCGACAAGTGCTAGCTACCACACACGTGCCACCGGTTAAGTCACCCTGCGGC
>CM062221.1:30964557-31032805 GCA_031216235.1 Syzygium jambos
AGTTTCCGTGTGGGGGATTTTTGGAAAAAAGAGAAGGTCACCTGTTTCCTGGCTCGAGATCTCGCGGCTGATTCCCGGTTTTTGATCATCCGACGCTGCCTTCGCTCAACCACAATTTCTGGCGGACCGTCGATTATCCTCCGACTCTTGAACCCCACTGCCTCAGCCAAGCTCTGGCATCGCTCATTCATGATACCACTCGCACATTCCCCCATGTACCGATTGGTGTGCGGGTACATTTGGAACCCCGGGTACCCGTTGCCCAGCAAGTTGTTCCCGCCACCTTGAGGCGTGTTGGGGTATCCGTACCCGGTCGCACTCGCACTTCTCATCCCGAGCCCTGCGTCCAAAGATGGAGCGGGGTCCATGAAGTTCCTCTGTGGCTTGTGAACAGGCGGCTGTGGCAGTGGTGTCGCCTTCGGCAGGAGAGACTCTTGCACGACCCCGGCTTTGATCAGGAAGTCCTCCAAGGTCATCTCGCCAAAGGTTTGTTGTCGCCTAGGCGGTTCATGATTGGTCAGGTTGTTGTTGTTTTCGTTATTCGTGGACCGGCGGCGCTGGTCCTTGTGTATCTCGTCCCACACCTCATCCACAGTCTTGTTGCAAAGCGGGTTCGGGATCGAGAACGAGCCTTGTCTAGCCAGGGACGATTGGCCCACCGCATTTATGTTAGCGCTAGGGGGCTCGTTCTGGCTGGGCAACGACTGGTTTTCCTCCACGCTCCAGATGCTCGCTAGGAACTCGTCCATGTTCATCGAGCCGAAGCTCTTGCCTCTTCTGCATTGGATCTCATCGAGGGTGAGTGAGAGGATCGAGTTTTGTTTGCCGAGAGATGACGACGGCGGCTGCTCCTTGAGCAGCTCGCCCGGTGGCAGTTGCCCCGCGAATGGCGGTTCTAACTTGAGGTCGCCGTGGCCGACATGTTCCAGTTGGGCGACTTCCATTTCAAATCGATTGCACAATTTTTTTTATGGAGAGTGATTTTAAATTACATGGACAGGTTTCAGCATCTGCATGGAAGAAAAGAGTACATATAAGCAACAGAATTACATGTTCCTCCCATGAAATCATTTCAACAAATCATAGCACTTCATCCTTAGTATGTCAGAAAGGGCACTTTAGCTATAGCACAATCAATTTCTATTTTAAAATGCTTTATAAGATTGAATTACAAGAGATTGAAGAGTGAACTAAATGCTGGCGCTGGGCTAGCAAGAGACAGGGAGTGTTGATTCAAAATATACGAAAATAAGATCATACCTGTTGCCATTTTTTTTCTATCTGCAAATAGTATGACCACAAGCTTGCAAGCTTGTACCCCAAATTGTCACTTGATCATGCATTTCATGTGAGAGAACCTTACCCAAATCGTAAATGCTTGTATCTCCATGACAAAAAAGGTAAAAAAATAAAAATAAAAAACACACGTCATGTGCTGATGCATGTCAATGTGGCATTAAAACGAAGAGAGAAAAATATGATCCTTATTAATTTCTAACAGAAAATATCAAAAAGTTTGTGGGACAGCAAAATTGAACTGTTTGCACGACCCGAGTCCAAGCTCTCTCGAGTGGACCAGTCAACCGAAAAGCCCCAAAACCAAACCTAAAGACTGCTACAAAGTTAAAAGCTCTTTGATTAAGGCGACAACTCCAGACCCAAGAAAAGATCAGTGGCGACGACTCAACAGGAAAGCTGATACAAGTCCCCTCTCTGATCGAACATATTTTTCCCCATAAATCGTCGCGAATTCTTGGAATATCAAGAGATCCGCGCTCGGAGCTTTTACGCTTTTCCTCAGCTCTTGAGGCATTATCGACGAACCATTCCGTGGTCGAGCGCAAACAAAGCGACATGCATGCAGATCTCACACCCTCCTCCACATCGCAGAAAGATCAAGAACCAAAGGGCCTTGCGAATCAGACCAAACGAAGAGAGAAGGAGAGAAGAAAAGCAGAAATCGCTGAGAAAAGCGTTGCATGCGAAGAACCACGTACCTGACCAGCGAAGATCCCAGCTGCATGAGGAAATCTTGAACCAAGAGAGCCAAGTCCCCCCCTTCCCTCTCTCTCTCTCTCTCTCTCTCTTCAAAGGTTTCTTGTAGCCAGCATTTTCTCAAGGAACTGAGAAACGATCTTAGAGAGAGAGAGAGAGAGAGAGAGAGAGAGAGATTATGAAGCAGAAGAGAGTGAGCAGGGAGAGAGAAGGGGGAGAGGTTTAGGTGGGCTTTGTACAGGAGGGAGGCTGGGGCTTTCTTCTGCAACTACAGCAGCCCATGCACCATGCAAGCTAATGCGCCCCCCCCCCCCCCCCTCGGGTAAACGGTGGGCCCCCCCCCCACCCTCCCCACGGTGTTCTCAGTTTCGACACGTTTGCGACACTTGCCGCTCCTCCCCTGCCCATAAGAATACAAAACGAGAGAAAGCCTGGGTTGTCTGGTCTTTACCAAAAATTTAATTTAAGAGAGGGACCAAAACATGGATGGACGTCCCCGAGAGAAACGGTCATCTCTCGGCCTTTAATTTAGCGTGAGATTGACGGCTTGCTATGGACCGCACAAACGGAAAAAATGAACAACGAATAATTATAAATTATTATTAAGTCTACTACTTCGAGAATTTGTGACTCGCAGCATGCTGGTACTATCATGTTAGCAAAACTCATGTCCGAAATTAGTTTATTTAATCGTATGTCTGACAAGAGGAAAACTGATTAGGGACTTAATATTTAATGCTTTAACAAAGCCTCGCCCTAGTTTCACGCTCTAAATGGTTGTAACGCTCCTTTTAACTTATTGAGCCAGCAAAAATAGCCTCAAAGGAGCTAATGTATCAAAATCATGAAAGGAAAAACAAAGGGTGCGAAGTTGTGATTTATTGGAAATGCGAAAATTGCACGATAACCATGTTTAGCTCCACCACCTCATGTTTTTTCCGTTTCTTGTGTACGAACTTTGTTTGCTATCTTTTCCTTGCTGATGTGCTCGAATTGTGACGCGGAGATAAGCATAAATTTGGAACAACTCCAAAGAACTTGAAATTTTTATTCAATAATACTGTCTTCTTGATTACAAGACAGACATCTTATATATAGAGATAGGACTCCTAATATTAATGGAAACCGAATAATTAAAAAAACTGCCTAAATGATAATATAGGAAACTGCATGACTGGTAATATAGGAAACTGCCTAAATAATAATATAGGAAACTGCTTGACTGGTAATATAGGAAACTGTCTAAATAATAATATAGGAAACTGCTTGAATGGTTGTTTTCCCCAAAATCAGAAAAACTATCGAGATTTCCGGTGATTACGGCGATCACATTGTTCAAGATAATCACAGGCTAACTGTTCCACATCAAATTGATTCTAATGAAAGATTTTTTTCTAATGAGTTTGAACCTTGTCGGTAATCCTTGTTGATGAACACATCTTAAATATAAACTATAATCATAAAGAGCTCGCAATATTCCTCTAAAAAAGTTTGAACTGGAATTGTATATTACAACAAGTCATTAGAGATTGAACTTTCGATAGACATGGAAAGCATATGTACTTTATTAATGTTCTTTTGAATTAGAATCCTGATCATTAAATTAATTAAAATACACGAATCTTACATGATTCTCGTGAAAATGTAACGAATATGTAAACTTTTCCAAATTTACGTCTTTCATCAATTTTACCATTAATGAGGTCCCAAAGAGGACTTTTAGGGTGTGTCTAAATTTTAAGGGGTGAAAATAGTACAAACCTTAACAAAATAATATGATCTATTTATTGAGATATCCACTTAGCATTGTAATCGCGCAAATTTCGGACAAATCCATCAATAGGATGAATGCGCCCAAATTTTACGTGGACTATTCAATTTATGAGAGCGATACTATTCTTATTTATAAAATCCATGAATATAACGAATGCGCCGAAGTTTGCACGGACTATTCAATTTATGAGAGCCATCCAATTCATATACATAAATCCATAACAGCTGTTTGTTTCGACTTATTTTAAGGAAAAAAAGTTATTCGTCGATCTTAGAGCCAAAACTTGCATGATCTGATTGCGAGATCCGATATTTAAGCATGAACGGAAATATTTTCGAAAAGTTTTAAGCATTTCGTATTGATTAAAAAAATCAAATTAATGGGTTGTAAATTTGGAAAGAAATTAAAAATAAAAGTAAAAATAAAAGGTGGCTTGAAATAGACTTTCGTGAATTTAGGTGCATGTTGTGTCAGATTTCTTTTTTTTTTGTTAATACAACAAAAAACTCCAAATTGATACACCTATGATAAATTTGCTCCAAAATAATTTTTTGATCACCAAAAAGGAAAAATCGGTACACCTGTGACAAATTTACTCTCCGTTAGTTTCCGTTAAATTTTACCGTCAAATTTATAAATTGAATGATACGTAACAGTCTACGGGTGCACTAATTTGGGTTTTACCCCATCATTTGTCACGTGTTTATCAATTTGTAATTTTTCGTAGTATCAATCCAATTTAATGGAGGGCAAATTTGTCACAAATGTACCGATTTAGGTTATTTAGTGATTAAAATATTAATTTAAAATATATTTATTATAAATGTATTAATTTAGAGATTTTGGCAGTAAAAAAAAAGCGGCGAGGTGTCTTTATCATCTTGTCAATTTGTAATAAATAAATAATAAACTTTTTTACAGAGGTCAACGCAGGTCGCATTCAATTGCGCAATTAATTTGCACTGGCACCGTGAAACCTAGGCAAGATCCCGCTTTCTTTTCTGGACCATAACCGTAAGGGTACAGTCTCGCAGAGGTCTGAGCCCTTGGCATGCTGACGTGGCGACGTGATATCTCTATAAAAAAAATTTATTTCAAGAGATTGAATATTTTATATTTTTAACTCTGGCTGTCCAAGTTTTTACATTTGACTAATAATCCCCGATGAATTCGTGCATCATGTCCGGCCATGTACATTTCGTCAAGACCTCACCGGACGTGCTTTCCAAGTTAAGTATGGAGAGCGCCGTAAAATAAGAACTGCTAAGGTTGCGAATAATAATTATTTTATTTTTATTTTTTTATTTCAAAAACGGATTTGAAATATAAATCTGTTTGGTAACGCAATTTCTGTAACATCCTGAATTTTGACCCGTTATCGGGACCAATAAAGCATATATTAATTCTCGTGTGATTTTAGTGAGTCTCGCCCGGACTTGATCAATCACGGGATACTAACCAAATGGGAAAGGCTAAATAGGAACAGGTACGTGGACCGAGAACCCGATCGCGATTGGACACTGATTTCAAGAAACGTCGAGGGAATATTTTGAGCCAATATGGGCCGATCTTAGGAAAATAACGGATTTGATATAGTTAGTAACGTACGATTGGATCGCGGGTGATTCCGCACGACCGAAAGTACGCCTGACAAACAAATCCCAAATTTTATCCGAACGATCGCGACCCCCGGTACTAGTGATAATCTCTCACCTTCTCTCGAGATTTGAGACTATCGAGACTCGGACAGTCTTAGGTCGATACGCGTAACACCTAAACAGCCGCCCGTTAGTAAGAGACCCTAAAACTGCAAAACGAGCAAATTAGATCGCAATATTGGACCCGAACTTCGATATCAAAATTTCAAGGGTAATTACGACTATTTTGCAAGACGGACGTCATTTTAGAGTGGCCATTCATGTCTGGGACTAGTGCGGCTGAAAACTGAAAATTCGACAGAAATTGAGAAAATTACGGTTTTGCCCCTGTGGGCACCGAGGCCGGATTCGGAGGCCGTTCGAGGTTATTTTTCGCGGCCAAGATCATTTTGGGGTGTCCACGCACATTTAGAGTGGTTTTGGCCAAAAATTGGAATTTCAACAAAAATTGAAAAATAATATTATTTTATTCCCGGGGCTTCGCAGGCGATTTTCGAGGGCTTAGAAAGTGAATTTCGCGAATCCGACACCATATTATGTCTTCCATGAATATATAGGACCGGTATGGACAAAAATTGAAATTTCGGTCCGGGATCAGAAAATTACGAAAATGCCCCTAGGCCATTTTTAATTTATTCCGAATTTTGGTTAAATTTTGGGGACTAACTGAGGTTAAGTAGACCAAACCAGACCTGGTCAGCCTTGGTTAGGGGCATATGACCATCATACCCTTGTATTATTGGATAAGGAGAGATTCAAGCCATTGGATGAGGGACATTTTAGTCCAAGCCCTTGGATTTGTGACATGTGGATCCCACTAAGCCATTTTTTTGACCACTTTTGACCAGCTCTCTCTCTCTCCTCAGTCTCTCTCAGCTCACGTTCTCTCTCCCCCGACCGGCTTGCACGATCGTCCTCCTCCGCTCGCCGTTCCTCTGCCGTTCAGCTCAGCCGGCTACTGTTCACGCCGGAACAGCCACGCCGCCGGAGCTGCTGACTTCAGGCCGCCGTGCACCACCCCCTGGCACCACCCTAGCCTCCGTCGACCAGCCTCATCCTCTGAATCGCACCCGCAGCTGCTGTTCCAGGCGGAACCGTGAGGGCCACCGCCGGTCATCACCTCGCCGGCGACGCGCCGTCGTCCTCCGCCCGTACGCCGCCCTTGCCCACCCCCTTACCCTCACCGTCTCTCTCTCCACCGTCCTCAGCCGCACCCACAGCAACCTCCCCTGTTTTGGCCGTGAGTGACCGTGAGCCCCACCGGCGCCGCCGTGACCGCCGGCTTGCCCCCGGAGCGCCGCCGTCAATTCTCACCGCGTGTCGGTAATCGACCGCCCGCTCCCGTCGCCTCGATTCGATTTTAGGCGAGTAAAAATCCCTAAATCCCGAACTAGTCTAATTATGCGATTTAGGGGTAAATTTAGGGTTAATTAAGCTAAATTGTGGCCTAATTAGGTGTATATGTGTGTGGGCTGATTAGGGGACTTAATTGAGGCTTAATAAGATTATTTAAGTGTGATTTAGGGCTGGAAAATGCATGCTGTCCAGCACTGTTCACAAGGATCCGAATTTGCACTAAATTGCCTAAATTGTTCATTAAATGGACTAATGTGTAATAGCTTGAAATTGGGCAAGTTAGAGACTATTTGGAATTTGTATACATCCTAAGGGGTGTCTCTATATTCGAGGACTAATTGGTCAAGTTTGATTGGTCATGGCGGACCTTAGGCACAATGAATTGGATCGATGTGAGTGCGCGGTACAAGAACCGGATTAATTAGGCTTGAATGGGATTAAATTGAACATGCCAGTAACGTATTGAATTTTGCCTAAATTATGGTAGATTGTGCTTGGCATGTTGATATTGATTTAATTGCATGTCTATGAGTGGATTTGCATGCTTGTTGGAAGTCGCAGTGTTGCCTGAGAGTGGGACTGCAGACACACGCATTTTTGCATGCTAAGCATGGGCACATATTGGCGTTGGGACTTGTATGATGCCATTACATGTGATTTCACATATTATGTTTCGATATGGCTGGAATTGTGAGTGCAAAATTGCGCGTACCTGACGTGAATATTGTGGCCTTCGGGTCGGAATAAATTATGGCCTTCGGGTCGGGCCTTCGGGTCGAGATAAATTGTGGCCTTCGGGTCGGGCCTTCGGGTCGGGACAAACTGTGACCTTCGGGTCGTGGCCTTCGGGTCGGTTTAACTGTTGTTGGCCTTAGGGTCGTGGCCTTCGGGTCGATCTAATTGCATATGTTTTATAATGATATTAAAAGTCTAACCTGCAAGGCGGAGTAGTGAATTGGGCTGTGGGCCCGGGTGAACTTATATTGATCATTATAATGGTTCATTGATTTATGTGTTTTATTTACCCTCTGGAGGTGCACTTTAGCCTAGTTTAGAATTAGTGATTTTTACTTGCTAAGTTTTTCTCACAGTTGTGGTAAAACCGACATTTCAGATCCCCGGCCATGAACTTCGACGATGCACCGTTACGCTTTGGGATTCCCCACCATATAGAGCGTACGCTGACCGTGCACCCCGTGGGGAACGGGGAGAAGTACTATAGATACTATACTTTAGTATGGGTAGACGTAGGCTTAGCTCACCTTGAGACTCACGAGTACCTAGCCTGGTGTTTTCGGGATCGTTTTGGAGACGAGTTCGGTCCCATTAGGTCTGCCGATGTCCCATTCGTAGGCGAGGGTCTGCTGGACATTCAGTGTCCAGACGGTGACATAGTGGATGTGGATATGGAGGATGATCCCAACTCTGAAGTCGAGTATGAGATTGTGGAGGATGAGGAAGAGCACGAGGAGCTTGGTGGATTAGCCTTTGAGCCGGAGGTAGTGGATCCCATTCCAGAGCGGGCAGACCCTGATGCCCCTGAGCCCATGGACATAGACGAGCACGAGGAGGAACAGGACCCTGAGCCAGAGACAGAGTCTGAGGCCATGAGTTCCGAGGAGGAGCCGGAGCAGCCTGAGAGTTCCTCGGAGTCCTCGAGTTCCGATCCAGACTGGGAGCCGTAGGCCGGACATTAGTATAGGAGTGAGGGCCGACACTTTTTGACTGCCGCCCTCCGGTAGTTAGTTTGATACCCCTAGGCCACCGATCCCTTTTTGTTTCGTGGCCCTTTTGGTGTACCCTTTTGTTTATAAATGGATAAAGTATAAAAGTTTTGTAAAGAATGTTTATCAAGGTTTAATCCATCGTAATTTATTATCTCTTGCTATTCATGGTTGCGTTTTAAATTGTCTGGGTGTATATATATATTTATTATATTTACGTCGTTTCCGCATGTGGCGTGTTTTCTCTGATTTGGGTTTTCGGGTCGGTGACGTAACCTGGGAGCGTCGCATCTTATTTCGACCTACGCGGATGTTCATGCTTCGTGGGGTACGGGGCGTGACAATTTCATTTTTCTATTTCTGGAATAAATTTTGATTTCAGAAACAGAAATCAGAAGTTAAAATTTTCTATTTTTTTATTTCTTGAACAGAAACAAGAAGTTAAAATTCTTCTCGTCACTCGCCCTCATTACTAGCCGGTCGCCCACCTGCCGCCCATCGTCGCCCACTTGTCGATTGCTACCTCCTGTCATTCCCCGTCTCCCGCCGCCGCTCACCTCCCATCGCCACTCGCCTCTCACTGCCGCCTGCACTCCTCCTACTGCCGCCCGTCATCCATTGGTCACCGTCTCCTGTCGACGACCGCCCTCCTCCTCCCGCCATTCGCCGTCTCCCGCCACCGTGGGCCGCCACCCGCCATCCACAAGCCACTGTCTCCTACCGCCGGCCGCCCTCCTCCCGTCACCACCCACCTCCGACCACCGCCCGCCATCCATTGTCTCCCACAGATGGCATCCCTCCTCTCCCCGCCTCCCGCCATTCGCCGTCTCCCGCTGTGGGCCGCCATCTGCCATCCACAGGCCGTTGTCTCCCACCGTCAACTGCCCTCCTCCTATAGCCGCTCGCCTCCCGCCGTGGGCCACTACCCACCGTCCACCAACTACTGTCTCCCACTGCCGACTACCCTCCTACCTCCACCACCCGCCTCCCACCGACGGCCCCCGTCTCCCGCTGCCGCCCACCTCCTATTGCTAGCCGCCACCCACCGTCTACCAGCTGTAACGACCCGGTCCGACGAGGGCGGAGAGTGGTCGCCGGGGCCAGAGGGCCTGGACAAGGAGCGGCTCCTGGCAGGCTTCTAGGATGGCAAGGGGGGCATCTCTCTGTCCCACATTGCTTAGGGGGGAGTCCTGGGGTTGCTTATAAGGCCTGGGTGGCCTATCCTGTGTAACGCGTTTTAAAGCCGTGAGGACTTAGTGTCCAAAGCGGACAATATTACACAAGGAGTGGCGCAGTGGAAGCGTGTTGGGGCCGAGGTCCTTACACCAGCCACAACTCCCGCCTCCGGCCGCTCTTCTCCTAATGTCGCCCGCCTCCCCCCGCCACCTACCAACTACCATCTCCTGTTGCCGGCAGCCCTCTTCCCACCACTGCCCTCCTCCCGTCGCCAATCGTCTCCAACTGCCGTCCTCTGAAGTGGCCGCGTCGTCGTCCGCCACCGCCTCCCCCTACCATCCATCGCCTGCCATTCGCTGTTAGCATCCGCTGCCCGCCGTTCACTAGCCAACCACTCAAGATGGAGAAATTTTGTGCCATTATTAAATAAATTTTTGTTTCGGGAACAGAAATTTTGTGTTATTATCAAATGTATTTTTTTGATCAGAAACTTGTCCAGGAACAGAAATAGAAAAATCAATTTCTTGCCAGAAATTAATTTCTGAAACAGAATGATTGTCATTCACAGCCTAACTCTTTGTGGTTATGCTATGTAGCCACCAAAGCAAAGAAATTTCTAATGTGGAAAAGCTTCAACTTGCGATCTGTGTCGGTATATCGAGAATTGAATGTTTTTACGTTGGTCATGTTCGATAAATGTTTTGAGACAAATAAGGTTGGAGGATGTTGGGGGATTTCTAGGCAGGAACTGGAAGGTCATCTCTCCGAGGGTTCGGCATTCGCAAAGGACTACAGGACTCTAAGCTCTCACGTGCCAAAGTCGAAGTGTTTGGAAACACAATTTCAAAGACATTTGAGCCAAAGTTAGAATTTCCAAAGTCCATAACCCAATGCAAGTGAGACAGGCATTGGTATTTCGGCATTTTCCGAATGCTATTTTAAGGTTTAATGAATTTTATTCTTTTAATTTTTCCCTTACTATTATTTTCATATTCTAGTTTTGCCCTTATGAAAACAATGTTCATCTTCTTTCTCATACACTCACTAGTCACTAGGTTAAGCTTCGAGGCTTAGGTTGAGGCTTGCCTAGTCGAGGCTCCCTTGGGGCCATGCCACCTCGGTTGCTTTCTCCTCGGCTTGTGCGACCTTGGCGTCGCCTCGCCTAGGGTTGCGCTGACAGTCAAAGGGCAAGATTTGGGTTGCCTAAGGACAAGTGACCTTGGCATCCCTCGCCTATGGTTGCGCCATCTCGGCGACAGGCCGTCGCTTGGGCTTCGCTTGAGTTGCTGAACTTTCAAGCTTTAATGAATTCCGATGAATTCGTGCATCATGTCCGGACATGTACATTTGGTCAAGACCTCATCAAACGTGCTTTCCAAGTTAAGTATGGAGAGCGCTGCAAAATGAGAGCTGCTAGCTCTCTGTGGTTATGCTATGAAGCCACCAAAGTGAAGAAATTTCTAATGCAGAAAAGCTTTAACTCGGGATCTGTGTCAGTATATTGAGAATTGAATGTTTTTATGTCGGTCATGTTCGATAGATGTTTCAAGACGATAAGGTTGGGGAGCGTTGGGGGATTTCTAGGCAGGAACTGGAAGGTCATCTCTCCAAGGGTTCGACATTCGCAAAAGACTATGGGACTCTAAGCGCTTGTGTGCCAAAGTAGAAAGTGTTGGGAAACACAATTTCAAAGACATTTGAGCCAAAGTTAGAATTTCCAAAGTCCGTAACCCAATGCAAGTGAGACGGGCATTAGTATTTCTGCATTTTCCAAATGCTATTTTAAGGTTTAATGAATTTTATTCTTTCAATTTTGCCCTTACTATTATTTTCATATTCTAGTCTTGCCCTCATGAAAACAATGTTCATCTTCTTTCTCATACACTCGCGTGTTGGGAAAGGCCGGCTGCCACTGCTGCCACTAGCGAGGGTCGGCTACAAATGGTTGCCCGGCCAAACTTGGGCGTGGGTGCCGGCCTTGGCCAATGGCCTCTGATAGTGGGCGATGGCGATGAGGGCAGCCCTCGTCTGAATCTCAACTTCTTTTTTTTAAAATTTAGCTTTTTTAAATTTGATTTAAATAAATTTTGTATTAAAAATCAAATCTAGATCAAAACGGCATCGTTTTAACATTATGTTTTATGTTTTAGCCACGTCATCGCCACGTAGAAGAGAGAAAATATTTAAAAAAGCCACGTCACCATTTTCCGTTAGTCAAATTGAACAAAGTTAACGGAAGTACTCGATTACACCAATTTGATAAGTTTTACGACTTGATTGCACTTTTTGTAAATTTTAGGACTGAATTGTACTTTCGTAACAAGTTTTAGAATTTCCAATGCACGTATCATTTTTTTTCTTATAATTGAAGTCCTTATCAAGTTTGTGCAAATAATGTACCACACACTTTTTACATTTTGTGAAACACGTTGATCTAAAGTCCTCGGCGTTGATGAAAAGGTTTTTCCCACATCCTCTTTAAATCCTACTAATTATTTGCAAACTGTTTTTCGTTAAAGTCATTTATATAAGCCAATGGCTTGCACTGTGTTTCATAAGCTTTCAGATAATCGGGTTTCTGAGCTCTTCCTGCATTATGGGAAAATAAAACAAATAATATCTCGAGACAAACAAATGCCGTGGTCAATGCCTGGACTGGATGGGTTTTCAGCTTATTTCTTTACTTCAGCATGGTCAGTTGTGGGGCAAGATGTTAGTACCGATGTCCTGGACTTCTTCAATACGGGAAAGCTTGTAAGGAAGTGAATGCCACTGCTCTTTGTTTGGTTCCTAAAACTGAAACTGCTTCTAAATGGACAAAATATCGACCCATCCTATGTTGCAATATCATCTATAAAATGCATCATAAAGGTACTTGCTAACATACTCAAGTTTTGGCTCACTTCATTAGTTACAATCAAGCTGCTTTAGTGGAAGGGAGGAGTTTGTCTACTTTTGTGGATAAGGTCACCTCTAGGATGAATCCATGGACTGCGAGACACTTCTCCTTTGGTGGAAGACTCCAGCTTATTGAATCTGTGATCTATATTTTAGTGAACTCGTGGTGTCAGTCTTTGTGCTGCCAAAGAAAAAAAAAGTTACGAAGATGATTCTGAGTAAATGCATTGCTTCTCTTTGGAAGGTGAAGGTGGTTTGGGCTGATGAAGCTTGTTCTTTGTGATACGGCCCGAGTCCTAAAAAACCTTTAGAAGATTCAGATTCAATCCGGATCTATTTGGGTGGCATGTTTAAATAAAGTGTTACCTGCTGAAGGGGCAGTCTATTTGGGCAGTTCAGCTTAAAGGAAGTTGCCCCTATGCTTGGAGGAAATTGCGGTAGATATCTATTTTAACACCTCATGTTAGACATATTGTCGGGGATGGTAAGAGCACTTCCCTCTGTGGTTTGATAAATGCAATCCCATGGCATTCTTCTTGAAGCTGAATCTCCGAGAATACCATATGATTCTGGGCTTAGTTTGCATACCAAAGAAGCAGAGGTGATTCATGACAATGAATGGGCTTGGCCTCCCGCAAGATCTGATCAATTAGTGGATATAGAGGCTGCCCCAAGTGCAATCTCTTGTTCTGAGTTTCCTGTCAGAGTGGTTTTTGAAGGCTCATCATCTGGAACATTTCGTCAAGCTGATGCTTGGGCTCTGGCGAGGAATAAGAAGCAGCAGGTCCCCTGGAATAGACTCATTTGGTTTAATTTAAATGTTCTTAAACTTGCTCTCACCTCCTGGCTTGCCATGATTAACAAGCCAGCTACTCAAGACAGAATTAGCAAGTGGGGTTCTTTGGCTAATTAATGCTTTGCTTTGGAAATCGTCTTCAGTGTCAAGACAACTCGTTTCTCACGTGCCCTTCTCAAATGCAGTTGGGTCACCTTTTCTTCAGCTATGCGGTGTGTCTCAAACAGCTTATGGCTGGGAGATAGAGCTGGATTGGATGCTGCAGGTTTCGGAAAGGCAAAGAAATGGCATGGGATGGTGCCATCTACTATCTTTGGAAGGAAGGAAATGAAGTAACATCAAAATGGCGTTGTTCCTTGTTTGAGAAGGAATGTTCTCTTCTGCATCAGAACTAAAGTAAATTGGTACTTGCAGGATAACTTCCCTTATCTGATGCAGATAGAAGTTTGTGTGTAATCGGGAGCGTTTCTTTGTCCTTCAAGATGTGATTGGGCTTGTGATTGGGACCGGTCCTCCCATATATGCGTGATAAAAGATTTTAAGTTACTGGCTGAAAAAACAAAGCAACAAATATCTCGGGACACTTATCAACATCACTTTTTTACCAAAATAAAAAATAAACCCGGTATTCGGGCAATATTTAAAATGCCTGAAGTATTGCGATACGTAATCTTATTGAAAAGCCAAGGTGTTATCCTAGTAATTCCAATTATTCAAATCAGCACGCATGAGTCAATGATGACAACAATGGTATTCTCGACAACCAATATTAACAAAATATATCGCCAGTTTTTATTACTATTTGTATTTGCTTGTTTCTTCTAGCTCCACGCAAACCTCACATAGTGTGCTGAGTTTTAGATTGCTAGCATGTTAGGTGTTTAGTGCAGGTGAATGCAGAACACTGTACCCTGTCTATATGACACTAAATGTGTTCATCAAAGAACCTGAAAACACTGATTCCTTGTGCATTAGTCAAAACCAAACATTATGGACACCGTAGTGATTCTCGCTCAGCTTTTATGGGAATGCTTCTAAAATCTTTGTTCAGTTGGGTGTGCGACTAGCTCAAAGTTCATGTCTTTTGACGGTTTTTAGGCAATGCTGTTAAGTTTTCAAAGTCCAGAGCTTCGTGCGAGCTTGAACTTTTTGTTGAAAGGCCCAGCAGAACTGTAGACTACTTTTTTTTTTCTTTCCCCCCTAAATCTAGAGATTTCAGAAAGTTATTCCTTGGCACGTGTAACTTCTTTATATAAGGTGAAAGTGCAAAGTTTTTCAGGCTTCATTCTCCTGGTATGTCCTAATCATATGTGATGCACGAGCTCTAGATGTAGTTTTCCTAATGGCAATGACAAATTTTTGTGCTTTTCTATTTCTTGGTGGAAAATGTTGGGAGTTGATCGGCTGACGAACTACTATCAATCTACGGGAGTTAATTTTGATGCCATTGCTTTGCTGGAGTACCGCAATTTCGTTCATATATTAAATCCGAAAGGGCGACAATAGTAAATAATTCAGTCAGTACTGATTCTAGATTTCCTGAAATGTAAGGTAAGGTATGGTAGACGGGTGGCCTAGTGGGGGATCGCTTCCCACCTGAGCCTTGCAGATGGAGAGAAGAAGATATCATTCAAGGGCCCCCAAATTTTCAGTGGTATATGTATCACGGTGAGATCAGTACACTTACACATATTATTGACAACAAGAGCCGCAGAAGCTACGCGAGTCACAATTTGTGTAAAGGCATGGATGTTGCCAGTTTATCCGGAAGTTGTTCTCCATTTAGAAGAGCCCAGAGAATTGCCTCGCATACCCCCTTGTAATGCACAATCAGATGTCCGCCACTGGGAATTTCGTGATACCTAATCCAGGGTAGCTTTCCTGAAACATACCGTTGAAGTTGAAAGGGCACTACTTTGTCTTCGTACCCTTGCCAGATATGAACAAAGCTTTCATTCCGTGGGAACGGATTGCTTAAATCCAGTGGATCAAATTCCCAGTTGCCAAAACTGACCATGAAGTCATTTAGGAGTGTGTCGAACACCTGCCTTCTCCTTAGTTTATCCTGTTCACAATGGCCTTCTATAGTCAGAAAGAAACCTTGAAAATGGGAAGAGAGGATCATAAGAGCCCCAGCAAGGATTGGCCATAGACTGATCAGGACACCGCCCTTTTTTCTTAAACTCTATTCTTAGCTGATTGAATTTTTCTTTGTGAGCACGAATAGACAGAACAAGGGCCATTCAGGTAAACCCTCACATACACATTGGTAATACAAAGTACCTTGGTGAGCATTGGGAATCCAGGTGTCTTCTTGAGGACATCAACGTCTCGATTGTTAAAAAAAATTGGGTTCTTCTCCAAGAAATTAGTTGAAGGAAGCCATTCTTGAGTCACCCACCAATGGAGCAATTTGGGGGTATACTTTCCAAGCCAGAGGGTCCACTGGATGAGCTTTCTCCTGTAGTCCAGTCTGGTCAAATCCTCCGGAAGAGATTTCCAAGAATAGTTGATGACTGGAACTACTAAAGCCATGCCTTCTAGTCTGCACGACCATGCACTATAAGATTTGTTTCCAGAAGGGGCTACAAGTCATTTGAAGGTTATGAGACTTGCCTATGTGGTATGTGTTTTAGGCAACTCCAGGCAGGGTAGGATCCCATTGAAACCCCGATCACATAAAACTTGGGCCCCAGTTTTAATTGATCTGCAAGTTCCTGAATGTCGTAAGCTTCACTCTTTAAGGAGCGCTTTGAGTTAGGATCACTGTCTCCATACCCAGCTCGATCATATAGCAGAAAGTATATACCCAACTTCTCTATCAGTTCCTGCAAACTTAAAACTCAGAAACTTGCATTGATATATAAATGCAAATCATGTACTCTGTCCTCTGATGAACTTGATGGCCTTCTTAGTTGTGTAGTCTTACTGTCATTCTTTTGGCCAAAATATGTCACCGTTGATAGGTAGGACATTCCTTTGCGAAAATAATTAAGTTCATAGACGTACTTCATAATAGAATTTTGCTGATTTCCGTTCCTCAAAATCCGGGGACGAAATTATAAACTGAAAAAGAAAAGTGGCATGATACAGGCGGACTCATCTTTAGGCTATTGCTCTATCCTAGATGTGAAATATATGTGAAGAAGAAATATAGAGTGGTTCTCGATGCGTGCTCCTATGTGTACTTTTGTCCCTAGTCACACTCTCTGTTTCGATAATATTCAACATTATCTCAGCTATTGAAATGGTTGCCGATTTGGCATGGCAACCTACGGTCTAATCATATCAGATACAATGCAAGGGGAATTCATTCTCGTACTTGGGGTGCCTGAAAATTCATCTCCTTGGAGCTCCCAAAGCCGTGTACTACAATGACCTTGTAGTTCGATCTTCCTCTAGCCACGCCCCTCTCTCTGTAAGCCAGATACCTTCCGTCGCCGAGCCTGATCCTTGTACTGGTAGTTACATCATCTGCTGGGAGTACAGCATCCTGCGGAGGAGGAAGCTGTGCGGCCTTGTATAGTACCATCAGACCCATCAACAAAACTGCCACCACTCTCGAAATCATCCCTGAAACTAGTGGTCCACACATGAGTTAGCTACAATCCCAGCGAGAAGTACCTCAGAAGAAGGAAGGAGGTGGAGGAGGAGAAGGAGGAGGAGGAGGAATCCATCTTACTTGAAGAAACTATACAGATGGTAAGTAAACTTCCAGTCTTTCAGCGGCTTCGGAAGTCCAGATTGTTTTCTCCTATGAGAGATGCATTATTTGAGCCATTGTTGATTTGAGGCTGCCTGAAGACTTTGACTAAATCGCGTCAGAATGCGTTGCCTCATAAGGTCATTTCTGAGTAGGATATTTTATGGCGCTCTTGCTCGTGCTGCTGAAGTGGTGTCCATCGTTCGGAGAACACTGTTCAAGCAGACGACTCACGAGAATTTCCGTGGCCGCCCCTGATCACGTCCATCTGATTCCTTAAAGCTACTTAAAAATGAAAATGAAGTTTAATGTCACGTTATGGAAGCTTCTGAAGAGAGACCATCAATAGGAGCTGGTGCTTTTGGACTCTCTCTCTCTCTCTCTCTCTCTCTCTCTCTGTGACCATTAGGTGCACCTACTCCTCTCCGTCGAGTGAAGAGAAAAAATCTGAAGAAGGGCCAAACTTTGCGGACGAGTCAGTCCCCTATGAACCCAAAAGGCACTACTGATAGAATCTTGCGGGACTTACTCACGCTCGCTTCCATGTGAAGGGTACTTGTACTCGGCTTTTTTTTCTTTTTTCTAACTCTGGTTCTGCCCTTTTAACTCCAAGACCGTCAATCCTCGCTTTGAAGAGCCCAAGTTTAACGTATCGAACAACGACTCTCATCACAAGTAACACCCCCCCCCCCCCACCCCCGACTTGGAGTGCCTAACGTTGCTAATCCTGAGAAACAAGAGGATGCCATGAATGACAGATGATGCCTGATGTCTCCCAACCAGCAGCCAGAGACCTTGCTCTTCTCGTACAGTTTCAGAAAGTGCACGTGTGGGTGATGGACCCTCTTTGCCTTGCCTTGAAGGGGGGAGACAAAACGAGTTTTGGGTAACTTGAGATGAGCTATTTGACAACCATTTATGGAGCAAGATGCGCATGTAATGGAGAGCTAATTACAGCACCATCTTGTCGGTGAACCAAATGGAAATGATGGGCCAGAATCGCAATGAAGGGAAGCGAACTGGAAGATCAGCTCGTGCAACACTTTCTTTGAAAGGGCTGGACCAGAATCCCAAGAAGGTTGGGCCGATCGTGGCTTTCTGCAGCGAGCCAGTGGCCAAGGTTGTTGATGATCTCAAACATGTCCTGACGTGACCCAGGACAGGACATGTTCTGGTTGTTCAATCTAATCTTTTGCATTTCCTTCTTTTTATCATACAATAGATCCGTAATTCTTTACTATATTGTGGTTAAAAATCGGCGATTCAAAGATGACACAACCTCGATGCAAAATGACTGGCGTTCGTTAGCAAGTTATGTGATCAAAGATGACATGAATCCGCGATCGGAAATCGACATCGAACGTGAATCTTTTAGATAGTCATTTGGTAAGAATCAAGTTCAACCTGGTCTTGACTGTTGCTTCCAAGCTCCATAGAGGATGTGATTGCCACGCACAAGCCATACGGCAATGGCCATCGTCAACCCAACACAAACTCCGCTTTAATTACAGAAATTTGCTGTCTAAAACGAGCTTAATTAGTGTCAGGTCACGAACTTTCTCAACGATTACTTCTTCTTTTTCTTAAAAATATTCTACGATGAAAAGGTCAAATACATCAGATAATGACTCCCATTTTTCCCACCTTCGCACGTTTTTTATTTTTTAAAATTTTTTTTATAAAATTTGCAAATGCTGCTAAAGTAAAGACGTGGAAAGCGAAAGAAGCATTAACCCCCTTTTTTGGTTCTTTTCTAATCTTTTAATTAAATCAGAGAGACCTAATCTTGAAAAGGGACGTGTGCAAATAATAACGAGATTAAAAAGAAGTGAGATAAGGTCGCCTTGTTATATGCAAATTGTGCGTATGCTGAGGCCAAAAGGCACGCTGACAATGACGCCAATGCAATGCCAACCTTGCGTGATTAGACTAATCAATACCTTGTGACTTCTGGTGCATCCCAATGGTGAATAGATGGCCCTTGAATTGAATGGTCATTAGAAAAATGAATTGACTTGGTTTCCAAGGAACGAATAGCCGGACTCGACAGAAATGAGCTCCAATTTCCTTGCACTTTGTTTCGGTATTTATATTGGCAATGTAATACAAACTGGGCTGTGGCATCGGCAAGTGTACAAGTAACAATTGTACGTACTGATGATTGAATTCAACTTTTAATAATAGACGGCAGTTTCCATTTCAGTTCGTTTTAAAATTATTTGGCACTAATGATATATCGTATGAGTCACTAATTCTTGAAATATTTCTCGATATCTTATCGACTCACGCAAATTGGTTCTTAAGATTTCATATAAAATCCCTCCACTAGAATATATAATTACATTATGGAATTTGAAAAGCACGTAAGACACCTTTCTAAACTAATTTGCACAGAGCATTTCACATTTACAAGATGATTACATCATAATATTCACTAATGAAACTTAAAAGAAACCGCGATAATTAAAGCAACAGAAACATTTTTGTAATTAAAGCAAGTATGCACTTGAATGCGTCGCGCAAGCTGTAGGCTATCGGAAGGGAGGGAAGTGATTTTGGGTAGATTGAACCGCTTGTAGATCCGTTGTCGTTTGGCACAACCCGTCGTCATTGATCGAGTTCCTGCGCAGTTGCAGCAGTATGAATGAGTGCGGTCTATGTACTGAGTATAAAGAAGTATTCAAGTTCATTCCAAAACAACCTGTTAACAATTTATTGTTTCATGATAGCAAGTAATCAGAATTCTCGGCTTATATATATCGGGAGAGATTGCATAAAATAGTGACTATGGATTTGATCTTACTCCCGTGGACGAGAAACCCAGAGCGAACTTAAGGCTCGCAGCCGGCCGTAGTACTCTCCGATCATCAAAAAGCAACGCGCCGCCTGCCTGACCGTCAATATCCGCCACAACTGATGAAGGGTTTGCTGCCTCAAGTTGTCAGCCTGCAGTGAATATCATTTGCAGCATCATCCTTGTCACTGAAGTTTCTATCACAAAGATGCAAATTATTCTTGATGTAACACTAATCTTTCCTAGCTGAGCAAGTACTTCGAAAGGGTAATCTCTTTGGAGAGTATCTTTTTCAAGAACATCTGTCGACACGAACCTGCACTTGTCACCTCATGATCTTTTCCGAAGTTTTGGACATCACACATTAGCTTATCTACTTATCTCATGTGATGTCATTTGACGAAAGCACACAAACTTTCAAGACAGTCACGCTTACATATTCATAATTAAAAATTTATTGTCTTGTTATGCTCATTTCTGTCGAATTCATTTTACGCAACGCTCATATTGACCTCAAAATTTTAATGGTGTGTCGAGTACCCGTACATACCTGGAGAACGAAGCTCTCGAGGTTGGAGAGCCTGCCGAGGGCAACAGCCATCAGCTGCATGCTGTTGACAAGGGGCCCGCCGGCGACAGTGTCGACGAGCGAGTGCTGGAGCTGCTCGAGGCCTTGCGAGAGCGCCTCCTCCGCCTGCTGCGACGATTGCTGGAGGCTGTATATCCCCATCAGCTGCTGTTCCGTCAATGGGTCTAGCTGGGGTCTCAACATCTGAAACACGCTACTTGAATCCATCAGTAACAAAGCTAAGATTTAGATTGAACTGTTCTTTCCATTTTTTATTTTCGTTAGTAGAAACAGATTTACAATATCATGCAGAAGAAGTTGAAGACGAATTCTGGATTTTCTGGGGGCAGTATGGTCATTTGGCCCATGGACTTTTAGCCCTATATGCCTTTGTACTCTTTCAGACAATAATTACCGATAAACTAGATTTTAGGGGATAACGGTCAACGGCTGTAGGCTGAATCGTCCAAATCATAAGATAATAATGGGCGAAATCTACTTTCTTTAAATTCTTTTATTTTTATTTTATTTTGCTGCTTCTTCAAATTATGATAACTTAATTATGAACGATAAAGAAATATATTGCATTACTTCTCGAGGTAAATAGTGATGAAAATATAGCAAAATGATAAAAAATAAACGTGAAATTCTATTACCGACCTTGATGAGATCGGAGGGCCGGAACCCGCCCATCCAGAGGAAGCAGCGCTCGGCGGGAGAACTCCACATGCCGGTGAGGAGGTGAAAGACATCGGTTTGGGCGGCGACACCCCTAAGCCTGAAAATCTCATCGTAGTGGGAAATGTAACCATCCACCATCATCCTCATATCGTTGTCCGACAAATGCGCTTTCAATGCGGTCCGGAGCTCCGACATGTGCCGGTGATCATCGTCCAACCACCTTGCATATTCCACATCGAATACCGCAGCCCCTATAAACAAAACGCTCGGTGTTTAGAACGAATGAATGCATAATTCACCTCAGTTATTCACTATACTTTTTTTTTTTGGTCGAAAGTTATTTATGATATTGAACCGCTGGAAATGACGGAACTACGATCTAATATATCCACTAGTATTGAACTCCGTCTTAGGCTTTCCATTAAGATGGTGAAAAAGCACACTGCATCTTTGACTCACCGGAGCTCATATTTCCACCGGCGCCGCCATAAGGGCCCAAAAGCAAGCCCTGTGATCTTGCGCGCTGAAGTTCTTGCTCTAATTGAGTAAGCTTGATCCTACTTGATTCAAGCTGCTGTACATAAGCCTGTTGGAAAGAAAAATTTTTTGTCAATCCAAGTTTATTAAAGAGGGTAGGTGATAATGATATATATCAGAATATAAGACAGAAATGGAGACTTTGAGCTGCTAGAAAATGTGCATGAATGTACCTTCTTCCTGAGACGACTTTTTCTTGCTGCTTCTCTATTTTGAGCTAAACGTCTCATTGTCTGCAATTAATTAACGAAAAATGCCATTCTTTTAAACCCAATGAGTAAAGACTCCATACAGTCTACAGACACATATAAGCTGTCTGTCCTTCACGTTTAGAACCATAATCTAGCAGCATATGATAGTAAATTAGTGATTTAAGGACCTTGGCATCGAGATGTTTCTCGGAGGTTGTACCAGCTGTTCCTTTCTTCTGCAGAAATTAATGACGCAAATATTATATTAATAAAATGAAAAAATTATCAGAATAGAAACCCCAATAGCTAGAAAGAGTTATGAAGCATGATATATATTTCCCCTTTGTATAATGATGCTTCCTTCAATTGGTGTCGGTAGCTAAGGATTTGAATATAAAAGGGCCTCTCTTTTCGATTTCTCTTTTATCCAAACAAGCATGAAATGGAGCTTTGACAAAGAGAACTATAGCATGCAAAATGGCCAGCCAGGTGGGTAATAATGCCATGACTCAAATTACAGACAAAATTTCTGTCATGCAGTTGGTTCTCTCTTTTTTTCCCATCTTCCATTTTTTTTTCTTTTTGGGATTATGTTGTTGATGTAATCTCCACTGAGCTTAGTGGGAGTTGGTCGTTAGTACTATGATGAACAGTGGCAATAACCACTCAGTGAGTGAGAGGTCCTTTTTCTTTGGGTCTGCTCCAAATTCTTTAAGGTATCATATCATAGGAACAGAAACACCTTGATTTTCACCTCTCAATGTCTTTCTTGTCAAGGACTTTTGTTTGGTTTCCAGGTAGTTGTTGGGATCTGTGCAGAGCATCCAAACAAAGACAAGACTCTATCACATAGGACCGGGAAAGCTAGAGAGACAGAATCACAAAGATATCCGAGACCCCTAAAATATGAAAAAAAAAGAATTTTTTTGTGAAAAAAAAGAGTTTTTATAAGATAAGTAGCTTCATGTTGCCCGAAGAAAGAAAAGGTTTGTAGACTCGATAGCATGAAATAAAAATTGTAGTAGAAATAGGAGAGCAAGTGCAAAAAAATGTTTTTCGTCCTGGCCGGAGAAGCATTAAACGAGAAAAAAGAAGAAAAGAAGAACCTTGTTATTATCTTGGGCCGATCTTAAAGAAGCAGGTGGATCTTGGGAGACGACGCTTGCCATTTCTTGTTGCTGTGGCTTTTGATGATGAGCTGAAGAAGAAGAAGAAGAAGCCTTGTTACTGATGGGCGACTCTAGTACAAGCTGCGCCTCAGTTTTGCTCGAAGAAAGTGGTGTTGCGTTGAGGTTGTTCGCACCCGATCCTTCTGAGTCACCGCTGCTCTCTCCTACTGACCTTGAACTTCCCTGCATCCAAATGGACATATAAGATGCATCAGAAGGGAAAAAAAGGAACATTAAATGAACCCCATTTTGTCTTTTGAAAAAGCAACCCCTCAACCCAAAAAAAAAATGCATAATAAAGACGACCTAAAAGATTTGTTGAACTGGGAGAAAGATATACATGACCGTCCTAGGAAATTGATGGGAGGTTGTGATTTAGACTGATGTTGTGGTTTATGTTTAAGATATTCACCAAAAAGAGATAGTAAAGAAGAAAAATAGTAAAGGGGCATGTCGAAAAATGAAGGAGAAGGGGGTTGGAAAACTACTCTTGGGGTTTGCTGGAATCTCATTGGCCACGAAGGGAACATTTCCAGAGTAGCTGAAGGCCTTCCTGATGAGTAAAAAGCTGCAGGATATCACCAAAGAGAAATCTCAGAGAATCGCCCAAACATTAAAGACACCCCTCCATATATTCTGAATCTTTTTCGACCCACATCAATCTTTTTTTTCAAAGCTTTATGGTTTCACCAAGAAAAAAGGGGCGGGGCTTGTTGTTTCTATATGGTTGTAGCTTCACGCCATTCGAGTCTTCCTTGTGTTAAAAATGATTGCTGTAATGGAAATGGAAATTCTCGGCCTCTGCGCTCTGTAGACATTTTCAGGCTATTTTTCCTTCTCTCTGGAAAATGATTTATCGTGCCTATAAAGACGTCACCGAATGAAGTAGAAACAAAATCAAGAAACACTGCGGTTTTTAAAGAGAATTGGCATACAGGCTTTATGATCTTCGTCATTTCTGATATTGACTTCTTGCAGAACCATTGCTTCTTCTAGCTCTCCGAAATCAAAAGCTGGTCCTTCTTGATTGCTGATCGGGAAAAACAAAAAAGATCCAACAGTGAAACGGGCATGTCAGAAGACGAAACACAACCCATTTTGACCAGTGAAAAAGTTGTGGTCTTTTTTTTAATACATGAAACTGGAGGACGAAGCATTAATTCCAAGAACTGAATAAGGAACATGGTGGTGGTGATGATGATGACTTGAAGGTCCCGCTTCTGATAAACCAGTTTCTCCAAGTCTGTGGCTCGCCATGCCAACAACTTTCCGAAGCTCAAACCGTGCTCATCTCCCCCTCCTCATAAGCAACTGAAACATTAGAAACCAAGAAACACGTTAGATTATGAAGAGTTTGAAGAGCTGAGAGATTCTGATTCAGCAGGTAGTGAAGAACATGCGAGTTGACATTGACTCAGAAAATTCTACGAGGAAGAAATGGCATATTTTGAGCTGGACATGAAGTTGAGAGGTACAGAAGTAACCCAAGAAGATCGAAACTTTCTTTTCAGATGAGCACATACAAGCATCATGGACCTCTCCCTCTCCCTCTCTCTCTCTCTCTCTCTCTCTCTCTAGCTTCTCTACTTTTAGGTGAAGAAACTCTTATATTAGACAGGACCCTTTTTTGGGTTTCTGGGGGCTGCTCTTACCCTCTGCTGTGAACACTTGCAGCAGGTTTTTGAGACTTGGCCCATAGGTCCAGAAAATCTTGTCCTTGCAGACCTTTCACAGTCCACCCTTTGGAAAATTATTTATATGCTCCTATAATACAAAAATGAAATATTTTTAAAAAGAAATAAATTTCAATTAAGAGGTGGGGTCCTTAGAAGGAACCCACTAGAATCACCGACTCCTACTCCACTCTCTCTCTCTCTCTCTCTCTCTCTCTCTGCGCAACCGCCTGTGTCTTTCCATTGGTCCTTCTCTCTCTCTCTCTCTCTGTCTCTCTGTGCAACCGCCTGTGTTCTTCAATTGGCCCATTTAACATCAGCATGCAGCAAGTACTTGTTGTACCTAAAAATGAGTAATGAACAATAGATACATGCTCTGATTAGCAGGATGAGACAACATCTTTTCTCTCAGGAGAAGGTGAGGGGGGAAATTTTCACAATTTCCTTAAATTAAAGGGCTTTCCTCTTAAATATTTTGAATACCCTCCAAGGGGATTGGTTTAAACTCTTGACACCTAATACAAGAACCTTGAGAGAGAGAGAGAGGCTGTACCCAAAACTCTGATCCAATGCCATTTCAACCAAAACATTTGAATAATCAAAGCACAGGCAAAGGTGCCCACTTGCATCATTAAAAACCCGCTCGATGAGATGGATTTGTTTGGTATTATCTCCTTTGTTAATGGGTCAACATCCATTCCCTGTCACCAACAAAAATCATGCCACATTGAGATTCCTTTCCAATAATAGAAATTCATTATCTTTTTTGCTCCTGAGGTCTTCGGGGTGCATGCCCCAGGCAAAGCCATTGACATGTAAGCCCCTTCATTCGTTTACATTGAGGCCATCGTGTATGTGGCTAATGTAAACAATGCCTTCGCCTGACCCTCGACATATCATATTCTTGTAGGAGAAGTGTCCTGCCCCAAAGAATGTACAAAAACTTATGAGAGAGAGAGAGAGAGAGAGATTGTTTGGACTTACATGTCAATGGCTAGCATTATTGAAAATAAATCTATGAAAGGGCTTGGTCTCCCTAATTTTGGACGGAGACTTTTAGGTAAATGGGCCCATGAGATCTTTTCATAAGGAGGTGGATGCAACTTTCCATTTGAAAAAGTAACACTAGTCGTGCATCTACGCCCATCGTGGGTAGTATACCTACAAACCAATAATTCCCTGCTAAAAACCAATCACTAATTGGACAACACAAAGGGTTTGCCCTTCCCGAGACGTGGTTCGTGAATTAGGTAAGGACACATACTTAAGTCCTACGAGGGACCTCCCAAGTTCCCAATCCCAACCTGTTTCTCTTGTCCAACATTTGGAGAGACCGGTCTGAATCATAGACTCCGAGGATCTTGCCGTGATTGGCATTTAGCACAGTTACTTCCTTAAAAGGTCTCATTGATTAGGTGCTTCGTGCATAGGTATAGGTGATGTTATTGTTCAAGATCATTCCCTCGGGATCTTCTAATGGTGAAAGATAGATGGAATGGGCCTATTTTCTAATTGCAGGCAACTTAGGATATCGCTACTGGACGTATTGCTTCTTTAATCCAAGGAGTTTCGCGGAAGAAAGTCCCCGTGACCAAGTAAGTCACTTGAAGAACCAGCTGCTTTCGCGCTCGACCAACAATGGCAAATTGCAGACAGGTGCCTTGAAGAAGCCGATTACAACAAGCCGATTACTGATGAAAGCCATTCCTTCCTTGACCTGTCGCATATGGCTAGCTGAGAGTTTTAGACAAGAGGAGACGAAGTAAAAGAGTATTTGTAAAATCCCAGAGCGGAGGCGATGGGATTAAGGAATTTTACAAGAAACTACATGAGATACGATACATAGTTCATGAAAATTGCACCATGTACCTAACGTTCGGGGTGAGAGCTAGCGCCCCCATCGAGTCCGCCTTTCCCTCCCACCATTTACAAGATCATCTTTGGCCAAAATGCTTGATTTATTTCAACCTCTTCAAACTCAGAAGTGGCTATACTGAGAGCAATAATAGAGAAAACGGTTGGCCATATGGACAAGAATGGAGAGAACAGTTCTCTCCTTGGGATTCATAATCATAAGGAATGGATGTCAATATACCTGCAACCTATCAAAGTCAACATAAGAAGCAGAATCTTTTGCAGTTTACACACCCTCAACCACCAGAACGAGATTCGATCATTCTGAAAATTAAGAAGCACCAGTTATATCTAACAATTGATGATTTAGGAAGCTTTGGAAGATCGTATCAATGTGATCAAATTGGCGGCGTTTTGATCTCCAACGCCACAATCTTACCCCAAGTAACACTAGACTTCATCCTTCCAAGCAACTTCTAAACCTCAATCCCACGTATAGATGCAAGATTCTTAGTTTCAACCTGGAAAAATTACACAGTGTACACATATATTGACAAGATAAATCCTGAGCGATGCTGTTGGCTGGAATTGGTACTTTACCAGTATGCCACAATCTTGCTGAGAACGTTGCTCAACAACTAATGGAACTTTGCAGGTTCGAAATAGTTCCAGGAAATTTTCACTTCAGTTTTGGCACTGACTGGTAACCCAATATGTGCTAAAGACATCTGCTAGGGCACCACAGAGCACATATCTTGACATATTACAGTTTAGAATGCAAAATTGAAATATCTGAGTGACACTCTTACTGCCTCAACAGTTCATCACACAAATGCACATTACAGCACAACAGAAGTAACCCACCTGGTACTGAATCTACAACTAGTTTTTGGCCATCCATTGAGAGTGAAGAGTCTCCCTTTGCCCTCATGCTCAGCAAAGTCTGATCACGTACTATGGTTAAAAGAAAAATTGACCGCCTATCTATAAAGCACAGCTTCTCTGAGTGGGAAGACATGACAGAGCCAGATGCGGTTATGCTTGCACAACTGTAGATAAGACCACGGTGCATCATTATGCAATCATATAAATCACAGAGGAGATCTAAAACTAGATTGAAGAAATTCAGTACCTAAGGTCCCTTGGTTTCTGAACTTAACCCAGTGCTTGCATTACACCTTGACTCCTACTTAGACTGTCGACAAGGATGTGAAGTTAAGTCACTGAATAATAAGCCTTCTGCGCATAGAGATCTAATGGGAAGCAAAAATATGCCTCCGTGGCCATTGTCTAATTTACCTTTACAGGTCTATTCAGGTAGGGAAAGAAAAGGAAAAACAATGATGGTGCTTCCTACTTGCCTAGATAACCATATTCCAGTCTGAAAACAGGCTTAAGCTTTTAGAATCAAATGTCTAAATTGAATTTCAACCCATAGTTTTTAAGCCTGAAAGAGAATCATCTTCAGTACTGAATATTAATGATACTACACTACTGATGTTGTGATACTTAGCTTGGCTGCCAGATAAGTTGAATATCCAGATCCAGCAAATGAGAACAAAATGAACCTTAACGATCTAAAGTAAATCCATTGCATCGTTGATCTTCTCCAGGTCTCGCTATTGACATGAACTTTCTGCATCTTCACCTTCCTCCCATTTCTCAAGCAACTAACTGGCCAAGTCTGGGGTATAGCTGTACATATAGATCATGCTGTCATAGCTTTCTAGTGTGATCTGTCACAGCACTCAAAGTAGTCTTCACATGTACACGTGTTAAGAAAAGGTAGCTCAGCTAACTGAGTTGACTTAACATTAAACAAATCAAAGTAAAATAGTTCCTCATATTGGATAATGACGGCAAAGTCATCATATAAGAAAAGGAAACTAAAATGTTGAAACAAACTAAACCAAATTTCCAGGGTTGCTGCAGATACATATCAATGAGGAAAAAAGGTGATGCATAATTTAGATATCATATCTGACTTATACCTGAGATCAATTAGGCATATGAAAGCTAGCTGCAGTTGTGGTGAAAAAAAGTTCAATAAAAAAAAGAACAGCCCATGAAGCATAAAGAGTTGGAACCAACAGAATAAAACCAAGCAGGAAATGGAATATCAAGAAAAATGCTGCAGTTAAATTAAATCATATTGCTGACTGTGACGTAGTCAGCAATATAGGATCAACTGTATCATTGCACTCTATGAAGTCTGCTTATTGCTTTCTTCAAAGAAGCCTGTAAAAATGAAGAATGATCATTACAATCCCACACAATTGATTAAGCACATACGTCGAAACATTCAAAAGTTGCAGAAAAGGCTTGAACCAACATGCGGTGGATAATTATTTTCATAGATCTAGCTACTTGTAAGCATCTTGTGGCCCTTGATTGGTTGTTCATATATGAGGAAAATCTACATATTCAAGTAAAGAATTAGAGCCAGCAATTTATGGAAAATTATTTCCATAGACAAAGTCACTGGTAAGAATCTTGCAGCACATATCATCCCAGGCTTGCCACTGTAGATTGGCGAGCAACCCAAGTGAAACCTAAATTTGACTTGTAGTTCACTGAACGAAGCGATATTTCATAATTAGGACTCTCAATTAACAGCTTTTTCCAATATCATGTTAATGAAAACAAAAATATAAAAGGAGTCATTTGTAGTTTGTTCATTTGTACATGTGACGAAAAATTGGACTTTGTTCACATATATGTAACACAAAATTGAAATTCTGCAAACGGTCTTTTGACAATATTCTAGTTGTACTCAAACACTACTTCTATGTTGACATATTCCCGCATGACACATACAATAGCTGAGGTGAAACTGGCCAGCAACTGACATTCTTCACGGGTTTTGAGGTCTGAGACTACTCCACTGATAACCAACCTTCTTGAGATTCGGGCAACAATTTAGCATTAATTCGACCCAGTCTGAAAAGAGATCGTTCAGAAATGTCCATCCAAGCTCCAAAACGACCACATTTTCAAAATGAAAAGATCCATGAAGACCATATTGAAGCATTCCATCTCTCAAGTTGCAACTCAACGACAGATGGCTAAGTTGTGGAAAGCAGAGAGCAATGGTTTCTATTTCCACAATCTCATCCTCATCATCAAACATTACATCCCAAAGTCGTAGCCTCCTCAATTTTGCTGATTTCGAAATCATCTGAAAGAACTTTGGGGATGTAATTGTGAAGTCTTTAACATCCACTATGTCAAGATTATCAACAGAATCACCAATATCAAGATGTAGAATGCTTACGTCATCAATCTTGAAATGCTTCAAAGTCCCCTTTCCAATGAGTTCGAAAAGCTCAAGGGAGCAACTTTTTAGGTGCAAAGACTCGATACTATCTGCTTCCAAAACGAATTTGTCCAAACTTGTCGCCTCAATGTAAAAGTGCCTCAACATAACACTACTGACCTCAACTGTGACTTGTGCATCTGACATTGCAATGACCAGACTAATGAGATCCAATTTCTCAAGCTTCGGACACGTGCTGACTAGAAGACTCAAATCCAATGCCGAGATACTGACATAACTTAAAGAGAGGGACTTCAAGCCAGCAAACCTGTAATAATTTGGTTCGACCCCCGAGATAGAACTATGCGACAAGTCCAAAATCTCAAGCTCCTGCCTCCCGCAAATTTCGAGGATGTTCACATCTCCGATCTTCAGGACGCTATAATCCAAGCTGCGCAATGTCTCCCTAGTGTACAAGAGCCAAGCCACCACCGCGGAAGCCGAGAACTCTTCGTCGACCTCATCCAATCGAAGCGAGAGGCTCCGCAATCCGGCGGTTTGAAATATGGTCTGGGTTATCCAAATTCACGCTTGACTGCTACCATAGTCGCGATAACCAGACCAATCGCTGACCCTAAACGAGAGACTGCGGAGATGCTTCCGGCGAGCTTCAAGCCACTTCCGGCACGTCGCGGAAGCCACGACCACGTCCCTGGCCGCGGCCAGCCGCGACAGTACATTTCCGATCACCTCGAGAGGCAGGCTCTCCATGATCAAAAACGCGCAGTCACCGAATGATATTCCTAGCCCTAACCGCCGATCAGACCGATTGCTCTAACAAAAACACATTTCAAGCAGGCGGAACACGAAATCCTCAACGGATCAAGCAACGAACGTGATCCTCGAAACCGAACGCGCACATACCCAGTCCAAACAGCGCGCAAGCAGCAAGACGACGACGACGACGACGACCATCAAATCCGTCAGATCATCTAAACGCACCAGGGATAGGAATCAAAACCGCATGAGATGATGACGATGATGAAGTTGTGCGGCGACGGAGCTCGCGTCACTCGACCGACCCGGTGAATCCTGCCACGATTCGAGTGAATGCGGCCCCCGCGAGAAGGCCCGTTCGGCTTCCGAAGGAGGACCGACGGCGCGGTCAAGATCGTCCCGCCATGGCTGTCGATGATGTTGAGACGGAGGACTGTTTCGTGTGATGGGGCAGAAGCAATTCGCTCATGGGGACTGGACGGGTCGGGTCGGGTCGTATGCCTTTTTCCGAGCGTGTTTCGCGCCTCTTGTTTTGATTTTTCTTTTTCTTTCTCGATTTCTAGGTCTGTATTTTAGCAAATAATTATAAGGAAAATAATAGGCAATGGAAGTAAGGGTGAGCAACGGAACCACCCAGACCGAATCAGCCGGTTTTGAAAGATTTCCGGAGGCATTAGTCCGGTTCCCGTTTCTAGGGGTGGAATCTCCCACCTGGATAACCCCGGCTAGATCAATTATTTTTTTTGCTTGTTTTATTTCTTAAAAAAATTTAAACCCTAATCCCTCTTTTTCCTCTCACGCCTCTCAAGCTCGCTCTTTCCCTTTCGGCTCTCATCTTAATCACTCGTACTCAGCTCACAAGAGCAGTCCCTCTTCATTTGCTCCCAGTCACTCTGTTTCTCTGTCCTTCTCCTTCTTGAGCTTCGTCATTCGCAGTTCAAGTAAAGTTTCCATTTCTCTGAACTCCTTTTTGGTTTTGCTTGTCATGAGCGATATATGTTTATTTTTCATGAGTCTTAATTCATCTATCTAGTCATGTGAGGTGAGATCGAATTGTTTTGTGTGTTGGATCTCATCGTGGTCCTCACCATTTGTGGTATTATTAGTTGTTTTTGCTGATGAGGAGCTTGTGAAATTGAATTGTACTGATTGTAATTGTATCTATCGTCCTTTTTTCCTGTTTTGTTTACTCGGATCCTTAGTTGAATCATAGTTGGTTAATCTGTTGATGGTTCTGCAAATGGATATATCTATTTAGATCAGAAAAGTTTCACGGTCGTTAGCTTTGAGGAATTTTCACGAACACCTCAAGGTTCCAAAAACGAGACCATTTCCATTAGACCACCCCGAAATCAAACCGAATCGGTCAGTTCAGCTCCAAGACCAAGTGATCTGGTTCTCAATTCGAAAAACTTGAAACCGGTCCTTCTAATTTGGTTCCTAATTCCTAGGCGGGACTAGACCGAACTAGATTGAGAACCGATCACACCTAAGCGAAATTGTTGGAGGTATAAATTAGAATGACCCTTTTTTATTCCCTTTTCTCCCTTTTTTATAGTACTGTATTTGAAATAAATTAAGTGGACATGAGGCGAGTCGTGTTGCCCACTATTATTAAACTAAATAAATCGCATGTACAGTGAAACTCACTCCGTATTTTTATATAGTTACTACTTATCTCGTACACTTCAATATAGTTTATACAATATAAATATAGGGTGAGAATATATTTTTGCTTTCTTTGTCGGTGGTAAATTGTGCAACCACCAAATTCTATCGTCGCGAAAAAGAATTATTTCCTAGTTTTTGCAACTTAATTAAATTCTTATTAAATGCTCCTTGGCTTATCATCTGTTCGGATCTTCTTCTTTACTCCATCCCGTCATCAAGTCGGGTCGGGCCAAGTACTTGAAGCGGCTGAGCTTGACTCGGAGCTCTCAAAAACTGCGCGTTTTGGGTCTGACTCTCTCGCTCGCTCTCTCTCCATCCATGGCGTTCGAGACCCGCCGCCTGAATCTCCTCCTCGCGCTGCTCGCGATCATCTCGCCGGGGAATCGATTCGCGGCGGCCTCGCCGCCGGAGGATCACCGCTACAATGTGGGAGATCCCGTCCCTCTGTTCGCCAACAGAGTGGGCCCGCTCCACAACCCCAGGTATCTTCCCCGCGAGCGAGTGAGCGAGCTCGCCTTCCCCCTCCCTCGATGCTCCGCGTGTCGAATTGCCGTTCCGTGGTTCTTGAATTGGTTGCGGAGCTCCTTTGTTTCTGGGTTTTCCACCAGTTGGGTAGCGATGCGCCTGGTGATTTTAGCTTGCTGTCGCCCTTTGAAGTTGGGGTGCTCCGGTTGAGCGAGGTGGATTTCGTTTTAGAGCTGACCCTTCTTGTCTTCGCTACTGGAATTTCAATATCAATACAAGTTTAGCCAATTTCAAATGAGTCATGCTCATGTTGTGTCATGTCGGGTTCTACCTGTGGTTTCCTTAGTAAAATTGTGTGGTATTCTCGTCGGTGCGAGTGTCCTGTCAAGATTTGCCTAATTTCGTTACCGTTTCTGCTTTGGTTGTTTTCTTGCAACACCCTAGTTTAAGGAATTTGCAAAATGTTGGTATGTTTTTTTCTTCCTATTTCTGTTTCCCATCGCTTTTGAGCCAATGTGTTCTTGTGTTGCAGTGAGACCTACGAATACTATGACTTGCCATTTTGCCGCCCAGGTTAGCTTCTTAATTTACACATGTTTTTCATTGCGAGGTCAACCATTAAACAAGTTAAGTCCGCACCAACATGAGACAAACTGTAAATATATCGTTCTTTTGTTAATTTGATTAGAAGCTGCAGTTGTGCAATTTTTTATTATTGTAAGCAATTTACTGAGACATTATTTCCTGGTGTTCTGTCGTGACCTTTGCCTTATGGAACGTCACTCGTGATTTTGGACCATGCATCAATGCTACTTATTCATTATCAGTAAATCTGAAAATAGAGGCGCTTGTGCTTCATGTTATTGATCTTTAGCTATATCCTTTGCAGACCCGCTGATCTGGAAGAGCGGTTCTCTTGGGGAAGTTTTGAATGGTGATCGGTTGACCAATTCCTTGTACGATTTGAAATTTCGGGAGGTTAAGGATCGGAAGATTCTCTGTGAGGAAAAACTCAAAGTTAGTGATGTTGCAAGATTAAGGAATGCTGTAAATGAAGATTTTTACTTCCAGATGTACTATGATGATCTTCCAATGTGGGGTTTCATTGGGAAAGTGGAAAATAGTAGCTGGAGTCCGGGCGAAAAGGGACCTAGATATTATTTGTTCAAACATGTGCAATTTGATGCCTTTTACAATGGCGACCAAATAATAGAAATACATGCTTTCAGTGACCCAAATCATGTTATCGATATAACCGATGATGTTGAGGTTAATGTAAAGTTTACTTATTCAGCTTTCTGGAATGCAACCTCAATTGGTTTTGAGGAAAGAATGAGCAAATATTCGAGGGCTTCATTACTGCCAATCCACCGGCAGATACATTGGTTCTCACTCATCAACTCTACCGTCATCTTGATTCTTTTGATGGGTTTGTTGACACTTCTTTTCATGAGGCGCATAAGAAATGACCTAAGACAGTAATGCTCGTTTACCGATATTTGTTCTAACACTACTGTTGATAGTGACAGTTTGTTCTTGCTGACATACATCTATATCGACGTGCCACAGATACTCTGCTGGAGACGACGAAGAAGAAAATGATTTTGCCAGGAAATATAATTGTGGCGAATTATTCAGACCTCCATCACATTTTCCCCTGTTTTGCGCAGTCTTGGGCTCGGGAATGCAGTTATTGACTATGTAAGCTCCTTCAAGCATCATATGACCAATTGCATTTGTTGATTGCCACCAACTTTCAGCATCTTTTGTCATATGCTGCCTCAATTGGCTGTGAGCATAGTGTTTCTTATGCATCTTTGAGTTTTCAGAATATAACTATTAAATGTCAGTTAGATTTACTACAAGAGAAACAATATTCAGTGATAGGCAACTCGCTTTTGTAAATTTGTAAACTTTGGGATCTGGAGATTAGTTTCCTAAGACCCTAATTCACACTGCAGTGGTTGTAGGGAACTTCTCGGGATAAGTGCAGAGTTAGTCCTTAAAGTTTTGGTCGTTGGTCAATTGAGTCCTTAACATGTTATTCTAGTCAATTAAGTCCTAAGTTTGCCATCAACACTGGAAGTCCCACGTGATCCTCAGGACCTCGGCCGCTTGGCATTCAAAAAAGGCCACATAAGAGACACACATGATTTTCGGTATCGGGAAACCACCGATGGTGTGCGTAGTACTTGATTAGACATTTTTTTCAAATATTTAAAGCCTTGACTGACCAAAATAAAAGGTTAAGGTCTGAATTAACCAATGGTCAAAGCATTGAGGACCGATTCTGTGCTTATCCTAGAACTTTTGGTTTGTATATATCTTTCTGACCAAGACAGATTGTCCTCCGAAGCATTTACCTAACATGTATACACTTTTGCTCAGGGTTTGCTTTTTATCTCTCCTAGCATTCCTCGGTGTCCTCTATCCATACAGCCGTGGATCCCTATGCGCTGCTTTGGTTCTGAGTTATATTCTCACATCTGTGGTTGGTGGATTTACTGCGACTTCTTTTCAAAGTCAATTTGCTGAAACTGGATCGGTACTGAATCTACTGATTTTGTATAGGTCAAACATATTATGTGATGCTGGTTATTTTTTTCATTTCTCAGTTATCTGATACAAATGAATTCGAACTTTCAGGGGTGGACAGTTCCCCTTACTGGCATAGTTTACCTGGGCCCAGTACTTGTGATAGCTTTTGTCCTTAATACAATTTCCATGGCTTATGGAGCCACAGCTGCACTTCCAGTTGGCACCATTTTCATAATCACCTTCATTTTTGTGCCAATTACTGTTCTGCTGCTTTACTTGGGCGGGGCAATTCGACGCTTCTTCAGGACAGAAATTTGCACACCTTCCATCACAAGGAAAAGTTTGAGAGAGATTCCACCACTAGCTTGGTACAAGAATTTGCCATGTCAAATGATTCTTGGAGGTCTCTTGTCATTTAGTTCTGTTGTTCTGGAGTTATACGAGCTGTATACGACCCTTTGGGGTTTCAAGATCAGTGTTCTTCCAGGCACTTTGTTTGTGACATTTGTCATCCTCATCATAGTGACAGCTGTTCTTAGTGTTGTTCTGACACACATCCAGCTTTCATCCGAAGACCATGATTGGTGGTGGAGGTATGCTCTTTTGCCCAAGTGCCGAAGATGAAAATACCAGTAATTTGGTGTTTTTTAGGGAAAGAATATTCTAGTGCGAAACGAAACCCTTTTAGATTGAGATTATTCTTCCTGTTCAGTATGATCACATGATCTTAGATGAATTTAGTCAGTTGGTTGTGGATTAAGACTTATCAGGTGCATATCGAAGTAGTGAACATTAAGTGTTGAAAGTTACAATGTTGCACGTGTGTTTAGCTCACAGTGCATTATCTCAGTTGCTGGCTTGCTGTTAATGAGGCTCTGTCCCTCCCAAAAGAAAAAGAAAATCTGGAGTTGCTCGACTAAAACTTTGTGTTTTAATTCTGTTTCATTCCACTGCTTGCTAGAAGGGTATAATAAAGGACTATCGTGCCGGGCTGTTCGATTAGTGTTTGGATTAAGTAATTTTGATGGTTGACTTTTTGGAGCCAGAAAAGGGGTAAATATAATAGTTGCAAAATCTACTTAGTGATCTGTAAACTGTTATTCGCCCAATAAAAAAACTGTACAAGTGTTCATGCTTCTTCATCTGGATGCATGATTATGTTCATAACTTCTGCTTCTGCAATGCAGGTGCGTGTTTCGCGGGGGCTCAGCGGCCATATTTATGTTTTCCTATTGCTTGTACTTCTACGCAAGGTCAAACATGAGTGGCTTCTTGCAGCTATCGATTTTCTTGGGCTATAGTGCTTTAATGTGTTATGCATTTTTTCTCATACTCGGTACCGTCGGTTTCATTGCTTCGCTAATGTTTGTCTGCCGTAATTATGAAGCTGTGAAGAGTGAATGAATCATTGCTTCGATGTGTTCGAGATGAGTTGCCCGTGCTTGTCACTTCTTGGAAACTACTGAAATCATGAAGCCAGAACACCGGAAGCTACACAGGGAAGCCATTTCTTCCGTCCTTTCTTCCTTCATAGATGATTGACTGAACAGGTAGTTGACGCCGCTGATCTGAGTGTTGCCACAGATGAATGTCAGGTAAAACAGTGAACTAGCTCTTAGCATAAGAAAATCAAGATGATGAAGAGCATAGATGCATTGTAGGCGGAACTGTGTATGTTCTTGGAGTGATTTACTCGGCTGTTTCTGGCAAAAAATTGGTTAATATCATGCTTTCTTTGTTGGCAATCGAGTGGTGTTTTTCACCCGATTCTTCCTAGTAGCACAGGAAAATGCTAGAAGACGACTAAACTGATGGTAAAAAATGGTCTAATAAGTCACCCGAGACACAGAAAAATGGACACACCAACTTCTTCTCCGCACTGGCCAGACTCGTTCTTGTCTCTTCCTTCATATTCTTTTCTGATTTATCTATTTACCTAATTGCAAATTTTGGCTAAAACACAGACACAAAAATGCCTTAGATTGTTTGTCTGTGACTGAACCTTTGATGCCAACTGACTCATGTGAAACGCGAGTATATGAGCATTTCATTATCAACTAAAGAAAGACTATAAAGGAGAAGGCTGCTAGAAAGCAACTACTCCTTTTGAATGTCATCGGCATACATTGAGTCTATCAAACTCAATTTAGATTGTCCTGATTCTTTCCTTCTTTTATAGCATAGGATATTGGAACCTTTAATTTGACTATCTGTCGTTGTTAGGCACAAATCGTCCGCTTATTTGCATTGCCTGAATTGCCCGTTCACATTGAATGAGAAACGCTGTGATTCGAGCTAGGTGAGCATCGGGAACCGGCCCGTTTGGAACCAGTCTTTATAAGGAAAAAAAAAACATAAATATTCGTATGAAGAATCGAACCATGGTTTTCAACTCGAACAAAAAACAATATAATCTTTTTAGGGATATGTGCACTAAAAGTCTTAAAACTTATCACAAAAGTGCAATTGAGTCTTAAAACTTTTAAAAAGTGCATTCAAAGTCCTAAAATTTATCACGAAAGTGCACTTGAGTCTTAAAATTTTTAAAAAGTGCAAATAAATCTTAAAACTTGTCACGAAAGTACAAATAAGTCTTAAAACTTGTCATAAAAGTGCAAATAAGTATTAAAATTTCAAAAAGTACAATCAATGGAATAACTTGATTGAACTAATTTAACAAGTTTTAGGACTTGTTTGCACTTTCATGACAAGTTTTAGGATTTATTTGCACTTTTTGAATTTTGAAAGTTTTAGGACTCAAGTGCACTTTTGTGACAAGTTTTAGGATTTATTTGCACTTTTTGAAAGTTTTAGGACTCAATTGTATTTCCGTGACAAGTTTTAGGACTTTGAATGCATTTATCCTATCTTTTTATTAACATATGCTTTTGTCACAAAATGGCACAACATGTATATTTTATTATAAATATTTGATTTTTTCGGGACAACAAAAATTGGACCAGTTACCGAACCGGAACCGATCAGTTTGGTTCGCTTTTCAATTTTTTGAAAATCAGGATTCACATGATTGGTTTTTCGATTCCAGGTTGAGAACCGACCCACTTGGGACCCAATCACCCTAATCCGAGCACAAGTCGGCCACCTCGGAATCAAGGATTCGACTACCCGACCGCTTCTTGGCTCTAACCACTCTCTCCCGCGTACTTCTCAGCCAGTAGGTCCATCTAAACTTCAACGAGGATGATGGCCATCGGAATTTGGCAAATTGGTGGCTGTGTGTTGATGCTCGATGGATGGAAGGCAATATCTACACGGCGTCCCCATCTATGCAAACGCTCCCAGGAAGAAAATCAATTTCTGTGTGCTCGCTCGTTCCGCCTCCCATTAACTACGTACCAAAACTCCACTGGGCCCATCTGATTCACCCTCAATTTTACCCACTGTTTTTCCCCACCCCAAGTTGCATGGCCACCTTATAAAGTCACAGCAATTTCCAATAAAGAAAAATAAGAAAGGCCCGCTCGAAAATCTCACCACATGGGCACAAAACCACACACACAAAACCCCAGTCCAAGAGGAAAAACAAAAGCCAACGTAGGAACTTCACGTACCATAGAAAACAGAAACCCGCGACGTGTACATCATCTCCCCACCCATTCCCCCTCAACATGCGCCCCCCACCCCTTGACCATATCTAGCAGATCCAACTATTTATATCGATGTTATCCCTCGCTCCAGCTCTACACGATTGCTGTGGCCGCAAAGAAAGATGAAGAACGTCGAGTTCTTGTTCACTGCTAGAGAAGATTCGAAGGAGACGGCGACGACGCAGATCGGTGGCGAGAACAGCCCCCGTCGCCACATCCCTATGTGTGCACGCCCGGCGAGCGAAACCGTGGCGTCTGTCGGCAAGTCGCGCGAGGAGTCTCCTCCTCCGTCTCCAAGGTTGTCGTCGTTCAAGCATTATGCTGATATAGGCGAGGCCAAAGCCGGCTTGGGACAGCCTCGAGAGGACAATACCTGGAGCGGGCGAGATAGGCTGAAGAGGCACCGGGACGAGGTCGCGGGTCGGGTCCTGATTCCCGACTCATGGGGCCAGGAGAGCTTCCTGAAAGACTGGATGGACTACTCGGCGTTCGACGCGCTGCTGGCGCCGAAGGGGATCGCCTCGGCCCGCGAGGCGCTGATGGCCGAGGGGCCCCGGCGGCGAGCGACGACTTCTCATCAGAGGCTGAGAATAGAGGGCAGGTGTTGATGATGACGAGAGAGGCCTTGTTGTCCGTAGCTTCTTCGCATGGATCTCGATCGAATCATGCCGGCGTTAAACTCTAGTGAACTACAGATTTGTTTCTTATTTCCTTTCTATTGTAACAAACGCTGTGATTGCTGGCGATATAATAATTTCTTGGAGAACTTAAGGACATGAGATGATGGCAGTTTCTGGGATTTTCTTATCGTTTGGAAATGAAAAAATTTGTAAGATTCGGAATGTAATCTTTCCATCCATCTTTGTCCATGATGTGCAAGAAAGACACGCTAGTCCGACAAACTCCTCAACGAAGCATTTTCAATAAACGTGAGCTCCTCGCAAGTTAAGTCGGGATTAGGGCATCATGCGAGCAGGTTGTTTCTTTTCATGTCCTTGTGCAATCATACGATCCGCGACATCAAGAAACGAAATTGCAGGGCAGAATTCGTTTCTCTTGTCTTAATTTTTTTCTAATCGTTTTCTTTCGGGAAAAGAGGGTTTTAAAGAAAATGTCTTATAAATCGTTATAATAGAAAAATAACTCGAGGTAAAAAGAGAGAGACTTCAAAAGACATCCATAATATCATGATCTTCATATCTACTTAGCCAACATAGATATGCATCCTCATCTCCCCCGAAATTTGGTTCGGAGGGAGGTAATTTATCATAAACTTTTTGTGGGTTTTTGATGAAAGTTCATTAAGCTTTTATTACTAACAAAAACATTTGATTTTACTTTTAAACCCGAGTAAATGGAGATAATTGCTTATTTTCATATCCGATTAGGTCACGTTTCATAGATTTTTCGCGTACTACCAATACCATTTTTTGTTACTGTGGATTGGTTTTGCCATTTCTCGTCTTCATTTAACAGCGTAATGCGACCAGTCTTTCTGATTTACTCGTGTGAAGGAAAGCTAACAAGTTTCCTCCATCACATTTTGCTGCGAGTGTCTTAGAGAGAGAGAGAGGAAAGAATAGTCAGTGGTTTAACAAAAATAGATAGTTCGACCGTGGGAGTTTTTGTCCTTCGATGCAATGGGCCTCACCGTCGCCCTCACCGTGGAGTTGCCGGCGTGGTGTCCTTCACGTCCAAGCCGAGCCACCTCTTTCGGCGTCGCTCGCGGTCAACCCGAGCCTTCGCGGGTCCTCTCCGTCGTCGCTCGTCCAAATCTATGTTGGAGTCATGCTCCTTCGTATTTGGATTTGCATCTTCAGATTTACCACCGTCATTGCTCCTGCATGGCCGACGAGCAACAGACCCGCTGTCGGCCCCAGCCGCGGCACCCATGACCGTTGTTAGAGGTAGACTTGAGAGGGAGCGTTGAAAGTTGCAGATTCAACGGGAAAAATCAGTGGAAATAGCCATTTCAAAGGAAAGGAAATAATCTTTTCAACTCCTTAGCAACGTCTCTGGGACTAGCGACCCCGACGGCCATGGATGGCCAGATCTGGAGACCCAACAACGCCACCGACTGTGGTGGAGCAAGGTCGAGGGTGGCCAAATCTGGACAAACAGCAACGTCTCGAGATGAGCAACGCCGATGGCCATGGACGGCTAGATTTGGAGGCAAGGCAAGCGGCCCGGCCATGGCGAATCGTCCGAGGTCAAGCGGGTAGCCATGTACAAACGGAGAAGACGAAATCAGACAAGAAATTCCAAATTGATTTTTTGAAATTTAATTCAAGACACGTGTCTATTTTTAAATGGATATGAAAGAAAAGATATATGCCAAAATTAATAGCTGATACGACGGTAACAAACCAATGAATAATTTCTCGAGAGAGAAAGAGGTACAATTGGAAAGCTAACGGTTGTACTCCGGTCAACGCCCGGAAGCGAACCGGTTTACAAGAGCGAGGGCATTGCTTGTCACTTGGGCAATATCCACTACCCTTTACCTTGCTACCGCTTTCACACTCACGTCGGCACGGCGCTCGCCTATGTCGCCATGTTGCTCACGTTCCATGAAAAGCCCTGGCTCACGCCCACTCAAGCACCCGAGCTCCCCCACCGCCTCAGCGAGTGTCGGTCCATGGACTCGCTCATTCTTCAAAGACAACAATTTTAGGAGAAAAGTTTTTGAAAATCGGACGCCCGTGTTAGGTCGGAACATTGTTGGATTCAGCTGGGGTCGAACATAAGTCGCCGAAATTGTATTGCACAAAAATGGCCAACATGGGCCAGACCATCTCCGGCCCGACCCGACCCGACCCGAACTACCCGCTTGACAAGCCTAGTGTGTCATAAGAAATCTCTCAACATGAGTTAGGGCTTCCTTTAACTTCAGGCCCAGAGAATTGGACCCAGAAATCAGGTTGGGCTTCTCTTAATATTAGGCCCAGAGAATTGGGCCCAGCTAAGCAGGTTGTTTTCTGGCTAGGGTTCATGGCGCCCCTGCGTATTTATGTCCGCTCCATCAGCCGTCGACGAAAGCTGACCGGCACCATCATCTTCTCTTCGGGTACGCTCTCTCTTCTTCTCTGCATCTCCATCGTCTCTGCTCGCTAGTTTCATCAGAACCTTGCGTCGCTTGCATCCATGCTTCGGATCTGTAGCATCGTATCTGTTCATCTGTAGCGTGCAAGAATTACGGAAATCGAGTGAGATTGGGTGATGCAGCTCATGCGTCGCTCCTATGCAATTCTTTTGGTTGTGATCGTTTCTGGGCATTTCTTGCTGACCCTTTTGGTTTGTGTCTTCCCAGGAGAGCAAGTTGTTCGTATTCGGTCCGTAGAGTTTCCTGAATATGAGGTACGCGTGGATATACGCTCTGAAGGCTGTGATGTTTGCATATGGTCCCGCGTGATTGCTGATTTTCGTGATTGAGCATGTTGGTTTGTGTGGGTTCGTATCTGAGTGTCCTTTGCCCGTGTTGTGCTTGCAAAATGGCCGAGTAATCCGGACCTTATGGTGGATGACCAGTGATTGTTCTAAGTGGCTGGTGTCGTTGAGTTATTTCGTTGAGTATGATGGCGGAGCTGCATTTTGAGGCTTACTTGCCTTGGCTGATGCATGAATTAGCCTTCGGCATTGTTTGAGTTGGAAGTTAGGCGTAGGCGATGGTTTTGATCGAGCGCCTATGTTTCTGATCTACAAGAATGTCAGCGAGTCGTTTTTGGTAATGTGGAGAAGCCACCCAGATGGAAGGTTGCACTAGAGCTCCTTGCATTTTACTTGATGTGTGCCCTCATGAGCAATGACTTATTGGAGCTTCTCTCCTGTAGGAGTTCACTGCTAATGGCCATGAGAGAATAGTTTCCTTGGTATAAAGTCATTGGTTATGTTGTAGGGTAATGGCTAAGCCGGCATTCAAAAAAATTTGATTTCCTGGGGCCAGCCAATATATATGCCGAATTAGTTGAAAGTGCTGCCCCATCTTGCAGTATTATCCCTGTAAAGAATACGTGGTTTTCTGGTTATAGCTTCTAAGAGCACATTCTGTCTCCTGCAGTAAGCTTCAGAGCGAGGCTCTTAGAGAAGCTATCTCGGGGATCTATAGTGATTCCAATGACAAGAAACGGAAGTTCACTGAGACCATTGAACTCCAGATTGGGTTGAAGAATTATGATCCCCAGAAAGATAAGCGTTTCAGTGGCTCTGTTAAGTTGCCACACATTCCTCGTCCGAAGATGAAGGTCTGCATGCTCGGTGATGCGCAGCATGTAGAAGAGGTATCTTCATTGCTTCTCTTGGGCTCTTAGTTACTTTATTAGTAGGCACGTAATCCTTTGGACGTTTTGTTGTATAACAATTATAAGCTTAAAGTGTGAGCCCAGTGTGGTTTAATGCTTGTTCCGCTGTTCTCTCTTTATCTGAGCTGCTCTGCTTGTTTATGAGGTTAAATCCGATGCTTTATGTGGATATTGTACCTTGGTTGATCATTGAATTCACAACTCCTTTACCTTTTCTCGATGGCATTGGTTTTCACATGGCATTGAGAGATTTTAGGCCTTTTGATGTCATCTGGAGATTTTCATTTCAGGCAGAGAAGATAGGCCTGGATTATATGGATGTGGAAGCGTTGAAGAAGCTTAACAAGAACAAAAAACTGGTCAAGAAACTGGCAAAAAAGTACCATGCCTTTTTGGCTTCAGAAGCTGTAATTAAGCAGATCCCCCGTCTTCTAGGCCCTGGTCTAAACAAGGCAGGCAAGTTCCTTTGTGTCTACATTTGATTCATTTACTTCATGGGTCCTATATACGGAGACTCTCCCCTCAAATACGGTGCCTTCATCTTTTGCAGTTCATTGGGATATGGCTGTGGTTGACACTGTATGTCGGTGCACATAGGATGCCTTCTGGGCCTGCTATTCTTTTATTTATTTATATTTGTTTTTTTTTTTGGGGAGAGGGGGGGGAGGGGGGGTGTTGGGGGATAAGCAGGACCTGCTTTATTTGCTAGTACATGAATGACCTTTCATTATGCATTTGGAAGGGTTGCCCGTTCATGATTCACTCCTGACCCACCATTCTCTGCTTTGCAATCACAGGGAAGTTCCCTACGCTGGTTACTCATCAGGAATCTCTGGAATCTAAAGTCAATGAGACAAAGGCCATGGTGAAGTTCCAACTAAAGAAGGTCCTTTGCATGGGTGTTGCCATCGGCAATGTCAGCATGGAAGAAAAACAGGTTTTCCAAAATGTTCAGCTGGGCGTGAATTTCCTTGTTTCCTTGCTGAAGAAAAACTGGCAAAATGTGAGTTCCTTTACTTTTCGCAGCTCTTTGAATTCATCTCCACATCAAATGTCTCGCAAACCCCCTCCCCCCTTTGATCCTCTCTCTTTTTCAAGTACTGATATATGCTTTTGTTCTGGAACCAGGTCAAGTGCCTGCACTTGAAAAGCACAATGGGAAAGCCATATCGCGTCTTCTAAGCCATTTTCTCAATCATTTGAAGAGTTTTGTAGGCAGAGAATTAGTCGGATTCCGGTGGCTGATTTGGATGGTTGTCTCTTTTGGTTGGTTTTTTCCTCAAAGATTATGCTATTCAATACAACTTGTCTATCTTACCGTGAAATTTGTCTTTTGAAGATATTGAATTTATTTTTCTTTTTGCTTCGTGCGTTCCATAAATGATAAATCTATGTTGGAATGCTCGTAAGAGATTGGATGCTTATTCTGTCATCCCTCTCTCGAAGAGAGCTAAACACGAGATAAATGTGTAACGAGGTATTGAAATGGATGGTCTGACGCATGGGACGTTCATCCTTGTACAGGACCGATCACAGGCCAACGATGCAGAGTATTTGTACGTCGGTAGTGTTAATCTGAACTTGGTAAACATGAAATGAATTCAAGAGTTGATAAGATGTCCTCCGAACAGGAAATGGAAGTTGAATTCGAGCTTCTCATGAAATAGAAAAGCTGTCGAGAGGAGCCCCACCAGCTTCATCGATGCGCCTATCTCTTCTAGATTGAATCTGGGTCTTTACAGTGCATTTACCATTCGGTGCACTTCTTCAATGATGAACGGCTCTGTTTGTGACGGTCCCTTTTACCACGCCTGCCAAAATTAGGAGGGATTATCGCAATGGGTGCGTGGAAAGATGGCCGAAAGTACTCTTTGTGGGTTGAGTATATTTTTTTTTTTTGGTCAGATTTCTGGGTTGAGTTTATGTATTGATCTGTCCATCTGTTGCAAAGCAGGAATGACCGTTAGTTGAGTCTGTCTCCCCGTCATCAACTGGGGCTAAACAGGAGGATCTACAGATAGATAAGTTAGCTGGTGCTCCTCCAATAGTTCTACTGATATTGTATAGATGTAGTCTTAAGTTGGGTCCATTGATGTGATGGCTAGGTGAGTGATACCCTTCCTGTGATTCCTTGCGCACGTCGAAACAACAATGATCCGACGTCTACTGAAAAGACCAGTCACTTGGGTTTGCCCAAAAGCCAGGGCTGCAGCGCAATTTGATTTTAACAAATCGCTCTCCCCCAATTCACAAGAAAATGGAAAAGACTCGTTCTATTTTCTTCCTTTCGATGGACTGCCCTCGAATCTCTCCATTGTGCACACGGCACGTGTTCATCGGACCTTCGCCCACATAAAATTATTTAACAGGTCCCAGACGAAACTACTGTCTTAGCTAAAGCTTGATATAGGGTATATACATATAGATGTAATCCCATGCCGAATCAAAAATGAACGAGAACGACTTGCTGAACTGAGAATGGATAGGTAGGTAAGGTTAGGTTGGCTCTTTCGGCACAGGGAGAGGGAGGGGGAGGGCATCTTTCCGACCTCAGGCTCTCGCCAGATGCCAAAAGCCATTTTTGTTTCGAGCTCCCAGGCCGAATCGAAAACGTGGCACCAACAGATAGGGAACAAGCCAAACAAAGAAAATCAGCATGACACCGGCTCCCCTTTTGGTCCCTTCCACGTGGAGCACGAGCGGTTCGGACGATTTCGACATCGAAATACAACGTGGAAATCGATACCGACTCGGCGAGCGAACGAGTGGGAAATAGACCGAACAGAACCCCCCCGGCTCTGATGCCGTGTTAGAGAGTTCAATGTATGTATGCATACGAACACATGTATACAGTATATAAATCCCCGTAATCAACCGAGCTCGACAAGTTTTAAGAGTTAGGGGTTCGGTCCCGCGGGCGCCGCAATATAGCGCGCATGGAATCCATTCTGGAATAGAAATTCTGTTCCAGAATGGATTCCGGAATAGAAATGCGTTTGTTAAAAAATTTCCGGAATGCATTCTGGAGCAATTTTCACATTCTGGAATAAAAATGCGTTTGTTAAAAATACTTGATTCCAGAATACATTCTTGATTCCAGAATACATTTTTGATTCCAGAATGAGTTTTGGGCAAGAAAAAGAGAAGCTACTTTTTATAGCTTCTCTCTTCCATAATGCATTCTCCTTATTTTCTCTCTTTTTCTCACTAATTTTTTTTTTGAAAATGCATAAAATTGAAAAATTCCACAAAAATTCATAAAAATTTTCAGAAAATAAAAAAAGTCAAGATTTCGAGAAAATAGGAAATTTGGTGAATTTTTTTTAAAAAATATAAAAAAATCAAAAATTTTAAAATTTCACAGAATGGCTTAGAATACCTTTGGGTACCTACTTTGACTGAAATTTAATTTTTTTGAGATGCCCAAAAAAATAAAAAAAAATCAAAAATTTCAAAACTTCACAAAATGGCTTAAAATACCTTTGGGCACCCACTTTGAGTGAAATTTAATTTTTTTGAGGTGCTCAAAAAAATAAAAAAATAAATAAAATAAATCAAAAATTTCAAAACTTCATAAAATGACTTAAAATACCTTTGGCCACCCACTTTGAGTGAAATTTAATTTTTTTGAGGTGCTCAAAAAATAAAAAAAATCAAAAAAAATCAAAAATTTCAAAACTTCATAAAATGGCTTAAAATACCTTTGGGCACCCACTTTGAGTGAAATTTAATTTTTTTGAGGTGCTCAAAAAAATAAAAAAAAATAAAAAAATAAAAAATTTAAAACTTCATAAAATGGCTTAAAATACCTTTGGCCACCCACTTTGAGTGAAATTTAATTTTTTTGAGGTGTCCAAAAAAAAAAAAATTTCAAAATTTCAAAACTTCACAAAATGGCTTAGAATATCTTTGGACACTCAGTTTGAGTGAAATTTATTTTTTTGATGTACCCAAAAAAATAAAAAAATAAAAATAGATTTCTGTTCCAGAAATCAATTTCTGGAGCAGAATTGATCATGTTTTACCAAACAGATTTCTCCTCCAAAAATCGATTTCTGACAAGAATTCCAGAAATCAATTTCTGGCAAGAATTTGATTTCTGAAGCAGAATGGTTACCATTCGCACCCTAAGGCGCGCGCAAGACCACCCTCCCTTCTCGCGTAACTTTCTTTCCTAGTGCTGTTCTTATTCAGCTCTCGCCTCCCCAGAAAACCCTACCAAACCTCCCTCATCTCTCTCTCTGTTTCCGGCGCTCTTCCTCTCTCCCTCTCGGTACCCACTCTCTCTCTCTCTCTCTCTCTCTCTCTCTCGATCGTGGGGTCGTGCATGTTGCATCTGTAGCTTTGATCTCTCCTGCACTTTGGCTGCTGCGTCTGGGGTCTTTGATCCGTGTCTCGGTGCCGCCTGTGCTGTTTCAATCTGTAGCCGTGTCCTCGCCTGCTTTTGCTGGAGTTGTCCGCCGCCTGGTTTCGTGGGTCTTTGGTTCCTGATCTTCCCCGACGCTTTAGAGCTTGTGGGTCGTTGTCGTTTTGGGTCGCTGGGGTACCCTCTCCCCGTCGATGGCGACGGTGGGGGGGGGGGGAAGGGGCGTTTCCTTTGCGTTGGCTTGACGGCCCGACGGCGTTTTGACAGATCCCTCCTCGCGTTTGACGCGGGGCCTGTCACTCTTTTTGAGTTAGGCTAGATATAGATGTGAAAAAAGGAGGCGACAGAGGGTGGGCATTTTGCTTTCCTACTCTGCAGTAAGTTGCCCATTTCGCGTTGGTAAAAAAAATCTGGTCTTTGAGATTACGGAGTTCCAAGATAGGAGTTGGTTATTCGAATTGATGATGATACTGCAATGTTTTGGCAGAGATATGATATTATCTGTGATCTTTGTATTTAACTTTTATGTCTCGACCGCTTGAGCTGAGGTAGTGTGCAAATCTGTTTTTTTAATTGAAAAATCTCACGCTAACCCCTGTAATCTGAGTTTGTGCTTCGCCACTGCATCTAGCGATTCGGTGTTGATACTTCGACATTGAATGTAGGCACTAGTTGTTTGTGTGGAGCGTCAAGTGAGGACCGGGGTGCCTTCTGAGCTCGTGTCTTCTCATATTGCTCCACAGATTGATTTGCCTTGTTTAGCATGGGATTGGGAAGCTTTTTCGGCTCCATTTCCTCATAAATTTGCACAAGGCTGACACTTACTCTCTCTTATTGGATCCTTGATGGATGGTAACCTTGCGAAATTCTGTTTGCTTACAAAAATTCGGTTTTTCCTCTCTTTTTATTCTTTTGGAAAGAGGTCAATAAGTTTGATTGTTGAGAAAATCTGTTAATTCGTAAGTTCTTCCATGAAATGATTTGGCCTTCTCTTTTTACTTATATATGAGCAAGGGACTGTAATATGCTTGAACAGACTCCAAGATATACAAGATAGAGCTAGTTATAGAAGCGATCGAATGTCCTATATCCACTTGGTTACTTATGATCACTTTAGCATATTATTGTAAAACATCATGTGATGCGTAATGTCTTTTCCTTTTCTGTTGCTTTTCTGATTGGACTATGAAAGCACTCCTGCTTGACCTGTGTTGTATTACTCTGTATACAGCTGCTAAAGATGTCGACGGTGTCTTTTTCCTCCCCCTGCGTTGTCAGAGTTGCTCCACCAAAGCAAATCAATAGTGCCATCTTCAAGAACCCATTTTCTCTTGGATCTGTGAACAGAGTCTCAAAGTCATTCGGCTTGAAGTCATCTGCTGATTTTAGAGCATCTATGGCTGTGTACAAGATTAAGCTCATCGGACCAAACGGCGAGGAAAATGAGTTTGATGCCCCTGATGATACGTACATTCTCGACTCCGCTGAAAATGCGGGGCTTGAGCTGCCCTATTCATGCAGGGCTGGAGCTTGCTCTACTTGCGCTGGGAAGATGGTGAGTGGTGAAGTGGATCAGAGCGACGGTTCGTTCCTTGATGAGAACCAAATGAAAGAGGGTTATCTACTAACCTGTGTATCGTACCCGACTTCTGATTGTGTGATTCACACCCACAAGGAAGGTGAACTGTACTGAATGTTCTCGCATTCGGATTGGATTAGGGCTTGCTTATCTTGTTTGTAGCTTTTGGCAGCGGGGGATGATCATAATGGCTCTCAGGAACTCTTCATTGAAGTTTCTCGGTATCCATGTTCTTATTTTGTTGTTCTGTTGGTGATTATGTCGCATGCTTTTTGCAATAACCTTCCCTGAAGATAATGGAAGACCTTGCACTGGCTCTCCTCCTGTCTCATAATTTTCTCCCCAGATACCTTCTTTCAATGATGTTGCCATAGAAAATCTAGGAAGAGGAAGACAAAGGGTGTTGTAATCTCTTTTCGGCCACGAAAAGAGAAATTTGACAATCATTGTTTGCACTTATTTAGTTCAAACATGCTTCATTGTGGAGTGAATGGATCGCAGCAGTTAAAGTCGTACCAGGAAAGATCATTCAAATGCAGCTTGGAAGAGAACAGTTCATCAGATTCTCATTTAAGTGTCCTCTTGCCTATTAGATCAAGCATGAATCCAAACGAACACAAATCTTTTCGAATTGAGGTGTTTATATCTACTTTCACCTCCTCCAATCGAAAGCGAAAGTAAAAGCTTAAATGTAGTTTGATAATTGGTTCTTGGCTTCTAAGTAAGTTCCAAATATAAGGAACATTTTTCCTCCCTTTTTATGGGTAAAAAGAGACGTAGAAAATTATACAGGGAGACTAATAGCTACAAAATAATCAATAAATCGGAAGTTATCTTTTAAAAATTGATCGCTTATATTTTTTACAAAAGTGATGGATGAAATTTTCTTTTCTTCGTGAAAATGTTTAGACGTAGATTATTGTCGATAATAAAAATATTTTTCATTGATCAATTATTTCAAGCGATACAAATGTTCATTATTAAAAAGGTAAAAATCATCGCCAAGATAAATGTTAAGCGGCCTTATGTGATGCAAAGTCGAGAGCATGGACACTCTAAGACTAATTCTCATTATTTACTGACTTTTGCTCTGCCCCATACAGAGCATGAGAGTCGAACCCCACACTTGTAATACTAGCGTCTTTATACCCAATCCTTTTATCAATAGAATCGCGTGCCTATTAGCATCGAAGTCAACTTCACCAAGAGAAAACATTTTGTTTTTATTGCCATTATTAAAAATCCGATTTCCGGTGGCTAAGCCAAATATATGCTGAATTAGTCGAAAGTGCAACCATGTTTTGAAGTATTTACCTCCTGAAAAATGTGTGATTTTCTGGTTATAGCTTGTAAGAGCACATTTCTTTCTCCTGCCATAAGTTTCAGGGCAAGGCTCCTAGAGAAGCTATCTCGGGGGATCTTTAGTGATTCCGACAAGAAGAAACGGGAAGTTCGCCGAGACTGTTGAACTCCAGATTGGGTCGAAGAGTCATGATCCCCAGAAAGATGAGCGTTCTGGTGGTTCCATTAAGTTGCTGGCACATTCCTCGTCCGAAGATGAAGGTCTGCATGCTCGGCGATGCACAGCATGTAGAAGAGGTATCCTCATTGCTTCTCTTGGTCTCTTAGTGTCCTTGATTATTAGGCATATGATGCTGCTATAATAAGCTTAAAGGGTGAGCCCAATGTGGTTTAATGCTTGTTGCACTCTCCTTTCTTTTTTCTCAGCTGCTCTGCTTGTTTATGAGGTTTAAGTCCGATGCTTTATGCGGATATCGTTCCTCAATCCATCGTCGATTGCACAACTCTCCTTGACCTTTTTTTGATTGTATTGGTTTCCACTGTGACATCAAGAGATCGTAGACCTTTTGATGTGATATGGAGATATTCATTTCAGGCGGAGAAGATAGGCCTGGATTACATGGATGTGGAAGCGTGGAAGAAGCTCAACAAGAACAAGAAGCTGGCCAAGAAACTGGCAAAGAAGTACCATGCCCTTTTGGCTTCAGAAGCTGTAATTAAGCAGATCCTGGTCTAAACAAGGCAGGAAAGTTCGTTTCTGTTTAAATTCGATTCATTCACTTCACGGGTTCTTGCATCTGGAGACTCCACCCCTCGGAGACAGTGCTTCCATCTTTTGCAGTTCGTCGGGTTATGGTCGTGATTGACATTCGGCTTTTCAGGTGGGAAACTTTGACACTAAATATATGCTGATGGATTTCCAAGCAAATCTGTTCATGGTAGGGTGGACGTTCTGCTCTTCTACCTGCAGAAGTTGCCATTCCACGTTGAGAAAATCTGTTCTTTGAGATTACAGAGTTCCAAAATTGTACTTGGTTATTCCATCTAATCGATGATGATGCCGTTCAGCGATTTTCAACGCAGTTTTGGCAGATATATGCTATTAGCTATGAAATTTCGTTTTGAACCCACTTGAGATGAGGTGGTGCAATTTCAGAAGAAGAAAAAAGGAATTTTGACACCAACCCGTGTAATCAGAGCTCGTGCTTCACCACTGCGTCTAACGATTTGCCGTCGATACTTCGACACCGAATGCCTGGGCACTAGTCAGTCGCGTGCAGCGTCGAGTGAGGACCGGGGAGCCGCCGAGCTCGCATCTTCTCATAGTGCTCCGCGGATAGATTTGCCTTGTTTAGCATGGGATGTTGGAAGCATTTCGGCTCCATTCCCTCACGAATTTGCACAAGGCTGACACTGGTGCTCTCTTCTTGGATCACTTGATGATTGCTTAGCTCGAACTTTCTCCCAGACATGCGAGACGGAGTTTAGTTGTAGAAGCGATCAGATGTCCTATTTCCATATGGTTGTGTAATGATCGCTTCAGCATACTATCGTAAAAACATCAGCAATGCGCCGCATCTTTTCCTTCTATGTTGCTTTTCTGATTGCACTGTGAAAGCACTCTTGCTTAACCTGTTGTATCGCTCTGCATACAGCTGCTGAAGATGCCGGCGGCGGCGGCGTCGGCGTGTCTTTTCTCCCCCCCTGTATGGTCGGAGTCGCGCCACCAAAGCGGATCGGCTGCGCCATTGTCCCCTGGCTTCTAGAGCATCTATGGCTGTGTACAATGTCAAGCTCGTCAGACCCAATGGCGAAAGAAAACAGAGTTTGACACCCCCGGATGATTAGAGACACTCTCGGGTCCGCTCGAAACGCCGGGGGTCGTCTCGCCCTGCGCTCGCAAGGCTGGAGCCTTCTCTACTTTGCGCCGGGAAGACGGCGAGCGGTTCGGCGGATCAGAGCAGCGGCCCGTTTCTTGATGAGAAGCAAATGAAAGAGGACTGACTAACGGCTACAAAATTAGAGTGTCATTAAATATAGTAAGTCATACAATTACACTAATGTTTAGCGGGAGAGTGTCGATTGAAAAAGATTAGAGGCGGAACTGCGGACCCCGTGTTTCTATTTTACCGAATAGGTGTTGATTGCATACACGATTTGGAAAAATTCGAAACATTATCTCTTTAATTATATAAAAATGGGTGAAAAATACCGATCAGTATCGATTATGAACCGATCAAATATATAGTTTCATGCGTAAAAAAAATCAATCTTAAATGGTCCCGTGCAATGCAAAGTCGAGAGCATGGAAGGTCAAGTGCAACATTTTGTTTATGTCGCAATTATTGAAAATATTTCATATGAATTAATTAGTTTCTTGTCTTTACCAAAAAAAAATTAATTAGTTTCTTGTTGATGGAATTATGGAGAAAAACAAAAAATAAATAAAAATGGAAAAGGAGCGGTCGGCTTAAAACCCTTTTCTCTCGCTAGGGTTTTAGCGCCAACCTGCACGCAGGAGGAGGAAAAACGAAGGCCCATCCTTGCCCCCAAACTACAAATACGTAGCGCCATTCTCCTCCTCCTCCTCCTCCTCCTCCTTCGCCATGATCTTCTGCTCCTGCTCCGGATCCGCCCTCCTGCAAAACCCTTTCCTTCCCTCCGCCGGAAATGGTCGGTTTCGTCTCCAGGACCGCCGTTGAAGAGCAGGAAGACGACGGCTCCGATCAGGCTTCCAACCCGAAAGGCACCGGCAACCCGCTCGCCCTCCTCGACCAGAAGATCGGCGACCTGTCCTTCGCCGACTCGTTCCTCGACTTCGAGTCCATTCAGAACTGGTTCGAGGACGTCCCGATGGACCCGGCGACCGTGCTGCCCGGGAGCTTCGACGGCGTGAATGTTGAGGGAGGGTACTGCGGTCGGGAAGGTGCGGGGGAGGTGTTGGAACCTGGGTCTGAGCTAAAGCCGGGAGCTTGCGAGGCGGTGACTGGAGTTTTGGGTTCTGTGGTGAAGGTTGAGAAGGAGGAGTGGGAAAAGGTGGGGACTTTGGGGGGTTCTATTGAGGACAACATGGGGAGGGTCAGTTTGGGTTGTGGTTCTGGTGTTCCGGTCGTTGCTGATGGTATCTGTGTGAAAACTGAAGTGGGAAGCGATGATGGTGGGGGTGATAGGAGTTTGGTGCCTGGTAGTGGTTTCGAGAGTGGTGACAGAGTAAATGCAGTGCGGGGGGAACAGATGATTGGTGGTGATCGTGAGAGAGGAAGCAGTTCAGAGCCCGATGGCTCTAGTTCGACTTCGTCGTCGTCCTCCAGTAGTAGTGACGAGGAGGACGATGATGACGATGATGGCAATCGCAGGGATGAAGAGAGGGAGAGGATGGGGGTGAAAGGACATGTGGAAGAAGTGGGTGAAATGGAAGAAGGTGAAATACGGGAAGTTGATGGAGGAGAGGAATCTGGTGAGGAGAAGAATGACGACAACGATGATAAAGACAGTGATGAAGATGGTCAGGTTGTAGTTGATATGGTTAGTTGGAGTGATGTTGAAGATGAAGATGATGGTGTTGCTGGCACTGGTGCTAAGGGCGGACCCATCAGGTCAAAAAATGAGGTCAAGGTAAATTTTGAGTCTTATAGCTAAGGCGGGTTTGGTTCTAGATGCTGGCTCTTTTCCTCTTGTCTTTGCAACTTTGTTGGAATCATGATGAATGCTAGACTTTGTCCAGTAATCTAGTGCAATGGTTATTAGAGACCATATTGACATTCCAATTGATGGAGAGGTACTGAATCTGTTCTGTGTTATTGTTCTCATAAGTGGATATTTATTGAGTTTGTGATTTTGCTGTCACTGTCTACGCAATCTGGTGTCAATAACTTTGGTTGTTTAGATCAAGTGGTAGGGACTGATCAGCGTGAATTCAAATTGTTACTGGATATGATGTGACTATGGCTGTATCTTAGATTCTTCATTTAACTTCACAAGTTCGTCAGACAAACCGTTTTTCACCTAACCAGCTTGTTTTCAGGTGTCTGTACAACATTATTTCACAAGTGTGCGATTTGTCAGTTGTGATATTGCAAATTATATCGCTATAATGGTTATTTTGACGTTTTCTACCTTTTGGAATTGTAGGCTCTCCCTCCAGTTCCTCCGGTAAATGCAACACTGCAGCCGCATCATCAGATGTCGCCAGTTGGAGTTGTGCTATCGGTATAGGCCAATTCCATATACTTTATTTACTCTTTGAAGCCATCTCATGATATGCATAATCAACTACTCTTAGAAGTCTATAATTTTGGTATAGCTAGAAGTAATCCACATTCAGGATCATTTTGCCAAATCTGTTTTGTTTTTTTTTGGGGGGCAAGATTGTTTAGTAATGGTACTGGATTAATTCACAGATGTTAGGAGACCAAGTTATTGTTGAAGGGGTGGAGAAGCACAGTCCTCTTAATGAGGGCTCTATCCTTTGGATCACTGAGACCAGAACGCCACTGGGGCTGGTGGATGAAATTTTTGGACCGGTCAAAAACCCTTACTATATCGTAAGATATAATTCACAAGCTGAAGTCCCTGTGGGCATCCACCAAGGCACTTTGATCTCTTCTATTCCAGAATTTGCCAGTTACGTGCTTAATGAGAAATATCTGTACAAGAAAGGATATGATGCCTCAGGTGAGAATGACGAAGAGGTGTCGGAGGAGGCAGAGTTTTCAGATGATGAGAAAGAGGCTGAGTACAGGAGAATGCAGAGAATGGCAAAGAGGGGCACCAACATGGATGACCAGAGAGCTGAAAGCAGGAAAAACAACAAAAAGAAGGTCAGAAGTAGGGAATCAAACTGGAAAAATGGTAAACCTCCGCCACAGCAAATGCCAGCGAGAGAGGGTCAGCCCGTATTAAATCAAACTCAGCATCATATCTCACCTACAGCACCATCACTGGACTATGGCAATTTCGCAACATCCTCTGCCATTCAACCAGGTAATATGGGCGGAATCGGCACAAATTCACCATTTCCGCTCATGCAGCTGAGCACTGGCTCTATTCTACCACTACATGGAGCTTGGGCAAATGGCTTGCCTTTGCAACAACCAATGGGTGCTATTTTTTCTAATGGAATTCCAAATGGAATGCCATGGCCTCCACGTGGTAGTCAATTTCCATTTCAATTGCCTCTTCCCAACCAAATGCCATTTCAGCAGCAGTTTGATCTGAGCCAGGGGTTACTTCCCAACGTGGTCCTGCAGATGGGGCAGTCAAATACATTAGGGCCTGGTTTGGCACCTTGGCCCAATCCCATGGGTCAAAATGAATGCAACCAAATGACAGTTGGGGTTGGTGCTTTTGGCCAAAGTAGTCATCCAATTTTCAATGCCGGAGGACAAGGTTTTCAGTTCAATGGAACCCGAGTTGATCAGGGCGGCTATACACAGCCACCTGCTGCAACTCCCTGTCCAACTGATGCTCCGGGGCCATTCAAGCAGCGTGGTCCATCCTTCGGCCGTGGGAAGAAACAATATCGTGGAAGAGGCGGTCAATTTTCGGGTGGTAGAAGCCAGCAGCAACCTCACTGACAGTTGTAGTTGCTGTTCGTAGTGTTTGTGCAGTAGTTTGATTGCAGACTGCAGCAATCATGCCTTGAGCCTTCTAGGCTTCTAGCAAGAAAGAATGTATACTTTGATGCTGCAGGGGAAGCGGTAATTCATAATTATCTGGTTCAATATGAGAAAATCCCCCCGATATGTAAGCCGACTTTGTCTCCAGTGAATTTTGTTTTGTGGGCATCACATGTTTTCTTTGTATTTAGAGTTCCTATTCCCAATGTTCGTGTTCGCTCTCTGCTGTATTGATGCGTGACATGGGTTAAATATATATAGAGCGTCGGAGATAAGAGATCTCCATGATTATTTGCCAGAGAAAGTAAACTTAGGAAAGAACGTATAATGTGCTGAAGAAGTGGTAAGTCACAGATTGCGGTTCAATATCAGAAACCCTTCCTCGTTATCTTAAGCCAAGACGGTCCCTAGCGAAATTTTTTGTTTTGTGACACATCGCATGCTGTTCTCTTTGTAAGTAGATGTACATGCCCGCTTACTGCTGCGTGGAAAACAGAAGCCTTCTTGAATTTTCCTGGAAATTATCAAGAGTGGAGGAGAAAGTTGATGGGGCATGTATCTTCCATTACAGGACATGATGTGCGGCTTTTGTTTTTCTGGTGTTGTGTCAAGGAAGTGATTGAACCCCTTATGGGTTGATGTGCGATCCCACCTGGCTGAGGAGAGACGATTTTGAGTGACTAAAACTGCTGTTACCATGAATTTTTCCTTTTGTGCTTGTAGCATTTCTTTGACTTTGATTGGTATGATGCGATCATCAATTACTGACCGTCTCAATTTTCAGCTGACAGTAAGCAAAATTACGGTGAAGAGGTCAATAGAACCGCCATTTTTATATATAGAGAAGACGCAAAACCGTCCTTGTACTTTTTATAAGGTGACGCTGTTTGCTCTTCAATTAATCTCAGTATTTTTTTTTATCTATTACTGCTGATGTGGACCGACGGGAATCTGAGCTAGCAACCGGAAATTTGACATGGATAAGCCATAACAATAATGCATAAATATTGGAGAACACAAAATGTGAATGAACACCACAAAACCCTAGGGCCACAGACACCAATGATCATGGCCTCGAGACATCGGATTTAGCAGCCATGGACGCGGGGAGAGAGGAGAGAGTTGCAGACAGAGAGACCACCACCATGGGTGGCCACTGGCCGGTTTCTTCGCAGCCTTTGCAGCTCCCAAATCTGTGAGTATCGAACCTTGGTGGTCGTTGGGCACCCTTGGCCTGAATGAAATTGAATAGTCTCATCAACCAAAATCACACGCGCCCTCAAATCCACTCTTCACCCGCAAATCTACGTTCCTCCATTCACCTCATTTTTCTCTCATGTGTACGTCTAGCTCACCATTAAACCTTTATCCATGGCAGCCCTCACAGCCCTTGCATCCACTGTACTCTCTGTCCATCTCGTTTGGCATGGAAATTTTGCTCGAGAGAAATTTGTAGTGAGCCATCATGGCTGCCTCAGCGAGCTCAAGGCTCAACTGCCGCTGGCCGTGAGCTGAGCTCGACTGGCCATGGCAGCCTTGAGCTCAAGCAGCCATGGTCACAACTCAATCTCGAGCAGCCATGGCAACTGCAAGGGGAGGGAGGGGACCTATGTCATTGGCCACATCAGCATTTTGCTAAAAGACATCCACATTTTTTTAGTGCTGTTGAGTCCACAATGGCAAAATCCGTCATCAAGAAGGGATAAGAACCATCGTCACTTTCCAAAGAGTACAGGGACAGTTTTTGGATGAGAAAAAACACAGACGATTCTGAATTTCGAGAAAACGTACACACACCGGGTGGTGACATTTTGCCCTGAGATGTGCCATCTATGCCCTGAGAGCACTCATGATGTTTGTACTATATATGGGTAACAGCCTCTATCATGCATAGTAAAATAGTACGTGGACAAAAGAAACATTTCTGGATTTTCGAAACATTCGCAAAGCATAGCAATTAGATGGGCAGATAAATATATTGGAATGGATATGATCACCTTCGGGAAGGGTCCCAGGAAGAAGCGCCAAGAAAAAGAGAGAAACATGAAAATGGGTGTTACATATTAATAAACAAACAACTTTCAAGGTATCCAACTCTAATAAAACTTGAGGCAAGAGACTCCCTCCAGTGCTAGTAAGGGCGGTACCTTCGCCCTTGGCCACTATCGTTATTAGGTTTTCCCCGGCTTGAACTGCCACCACTCTTGCTGCCACTCCCGCTGCCAGGCCTGTTGCTACTTCTTTGATGTGGAGGTGGAGTAATAGGCTGTGCTCCAGGCTGCTGCCTGAATATTTCCAAGTACAAATCAAAATCAGCAAGCATACAAAAAAAGGTCTCACCAACCAATATAACCCAAAAAAAATGCCTATTAAGAATTAAAACTAACACGAGCTAATCTTTTAGTTGCAGCATGTAACTTATGAATGACAGACACTACGCAGCCCCCCTTAATTATGAAGTTAATCATGATAAGAACACACAAGCACAAGTAACACTTCAACCAAACATTTGCTGCATTCCCGAAGACATGGCATGGAGAATTAAGGCCTTCCTCTTTTGGCCAAATAGATAAAATAAGACTAATCATTTAAAAGGTTCTCAATGTTAGGAATTCTTCTCCATCATCCTTCAGAATTTCAAGTATATACACTTCATCTATAGTCTAAACTGTCTTCCACTAAAAAACTTTAGGGTACATTGAGGTAAATGTTTTCTCCTTTTTACGTGGACTTTCATGTTCAGAAATCTCACAGCTTATTCAGCAACAAATGCATGTCGTCATAATTGCTAGACAAACCTTCAGCAGATAAGTTTCTCAAACTCTGACGATCAAATGAAAGTGATTACAGAAATGTATTATATCTCAGTCCCACATTCAGTTAAGACTCTCCACAGCAAAAAAAAGAAGACTCGGTTTAAAGGGTTCTCCACAAGGTAAACATGTCAAACAATACTCATAAGGGATTCACGCAGCTGACTGACACTACTGGAGCATTGGAAACAATCACCTTCAGTTTTTCTTTGATATAAACCCCACAATAGAATAGAGAGAAGAAGTGAATAAAAGACAGACATCAAAGTCCCTCCCTCCTCAAAAAACACCCTGTAAGCAATATACCAACTTATTGGCTGCAATGTATATCAGTCTCACAAAACAAAAAGCGGTGCCACAGAAACGAACATCTAAAAGCCAGCACCTCCAATAAGAAGAAAAGTGTAGATGGGCTTACAAGACATATCCAATCCTTCCATCAGGCAAAAACATTGGCATCATTGCCATACCAGCAGGACTTGGTCCTCTTCCATATATCATGGGCTGTATTGCAACAAGTAGAGTTTCAACATCATCACATTCCAAAGATTAAAACAGATAGTCAGTCAGAATGCAAGAGAGTATTCTAAAACAGCCTGAGCCTTTCATTCGCAGATTCCTATATTACTGTGCATCACTCAAGATCATGAAATGCACAATACCCACAGAAATAAATTACAGCTTGTAACTCATGATAAGTGGATTAAAGAGGATGGATGAGCAGCAATAAACTAGCGCATATAATTACCGACAAAGCAAAAAGGAAATACTCGCTTTTCCATACCTCTACTTTCACGTTTTCTCTAATCAAGTATATGTACTTTTAATTTGTCTAATCAGTCCAACTTTTACAAAGTTTCTAATCAAGTCCCTCCTACACCAAGTAGGACCGAATCCAACTGATGTAGTGGCAGACGTTGTCGTAGTGCAACGTGGATAAAATTTTCCAATGTGGACATGCCGGTGGGCATCCACATTAGTTGAATTTTATCCACATCAAACTCTGACGTCGTCTAAATTGGCTATATTTGTCTAGATACGTCCATGTGGGCATCCACATATTTTAACCGCATCATTTGACATAGGTGAATTAAATCAAATTTAGTGTTACATGGACTTGATTAAAAAATTTGCGAAAGTAAAACAATTTGATTAGACAAATTAAAAGTATAGGGACTTGATTAGAAAAAGCGTAAAAGTTCAAGGACGAAAATAAAGTTCATCCAAGCAAAAATAGCAAACATGCAAGTTAGGATTGCAAAACTCTAAAATAATTAAATAATCTTTTCAGCTACTGCTGGTTTACTCTCTCGCACTTGAATTTTTGTAAAATAATGCACAGGGGGGGCTGTTTTGCAAGTTTTTGGCCTCACTCAACAGCAAGCAAATTTTAATTTGATAAAACACTAAATAATAATCTGGCAAACTGCCAGGCATCCCAACTTTGAGCACGAGAAAGCACAAATTTAGAAAACTGAGAATGAAAACAAACTGGCTATAGGTATCTTTCTAACCAGCAGCAGCTGTAATAATTATTTCAAAGCAACAGCAGTGTCACCACTAACATCTTACAGGTGTTAGTGCTGTGTAATACCATCACATCATGACCAACAGAAGTGTCTCAATAAGATAAGGGGAAGTGCTTTGAAAAAATATGGTATAAAAAAGGTTGCTAATAATCATCTACTCCAAAGAAACAAAATTAAACATCTCAACAAAACCAGAAGGTTTCTCACTTGTGCAAAGCCTGCTGCACCAAAGCCTGCTCCTAAGGCACCATAGGCACCCCCAGGTAGACCATAACCAACACGGAGTGGATAACTTGGAAGAAGGCCTGACTTCTGAGAAGATGGTCCTGCGACAGACTTCTGATCTACTTGTGGCTTTGCAAGAGAACACTCCAAGACTTGTCCTAGATTAAATATGAAAGCAAACGCTTACTTGGTCATTTAGCCAAGAAAAACGCAAAGGGTATGCACGAGGAAGCAAAAGTTACCATCGAGTTCATATTTTTCTGTGTTCTTCAGCGCTTTCATGGCACTTGACCTCTCTGCAAAGTGTATAAAGCCAATCCTATTTTTCTCTTGTCCAGGTTTTGCTGGTGGCAGAACTATTTTGGTTATCTTTCCATGGTGCTCAAACAGCTTCTTTAATTGATCTTGCGTCACGTTCTTGGGAAGGTTCTTCACATATACAGCCTTCACCTGCAAGAAATGAACTTACTAATTAAACTTCAAATTAAATAATCAGCGAGCAATACTCAACCAATAATGTCCAGCATGAATGTAACATGATGTAATTTTCATTGTCTGATTTAAGATGATAGCTCCTTGACCGTCAAGCACTTGCAATCCCAATGCCAAAGATCAATATCTCTCACGCTTTTTATAAAGGGACAGACTAGGGCCAATGCTTTACCATAGTGTATCCAAATTATCTATCCTTCTCCTCCTTAGACTTGAAAACAATAGACTTCCAACTCATCCTCTCGTCATCCATAGATAGTTTCCAATAAGCAAGCCCCGCGTACTAAGTAACTGATTCTTTGCTGTGTTCTCTTTACTTTGTAGCCAGTAAAACCTAAAAAAGTTGCACAGCATGACCATGCACCTCATCAAAACTGATAATCAGGGGAATGATGAGATGCCAAGTGCTATTGGCACCAACTGGAGCCAAAGTTTTTAATTATCTCCCTCTCCCCCTCTATGTTACAAGACATTCACCCTTCAAGATGAAATCAATAATATAACCGAGATATGGAGAAATATGCATATAGTGGGGATGCACAACTCGTAGATAAGTCAGTAGTGTAATCCGCATAATAAACAAAAGCAACTTAGGCTCCAATAATCAACCCTATCCACAAGAAAGTGTTCAGTTGACTGTTCAGATCCGGTCTCATTCATTGCTAAAACTCATTTCCTACTCTTCGTTTTCATTTGGTCTTGCTAGCTCCACCAATACATAATTACTGAAGGTACACAAAAAGTGACTCACTCGTCACTAGGTGGCCTCAGAGCTCAAAAAAGATCAAGGCAATACGAACAAATTTACCAGGACAGCTATGTATCCAACCCTCCCCCACCCCCCCCCCAAAAAAAAAAAGAAGAAGAAGAAGAAAAAGACATCATCTCTCTCTCTCTCTCTCTCTCTCTCTCTCTCTCTCTCTCTCTAGGACACTCTAAGAGATGAATTAGTTATAAAATCATACACAAGAAGAACGTAAAAGAATTAAAAATGCATCAAATGTCCTTGATCTTGATATTATCAGAATACAGATGTACTAGATTGGTATCACGACAAACCTGAGAAGACGCAGAAGAATCAGAATTTTTAGGATCTGCCCAGCTAACAGTAGGAGCATTTTTGTCCAGCTTAAACTTTGGATTCATCATCTTCTGTCTAGAATATTCAGCGCACGCATGGTTGTGATAATCAATAAAAGCAAAGCCACGATTATTGCTAGTATTCTTCAAATCCTGTCAACAAAGAAAAGCACGTGAAAATAAAACCAGATTGTAAAGTTTCATATAGGAAGAGGGGGGATAAAATTCCACATGCAGTAAAGGTGATACAAGCAGAACTTGGCAGGCACTAAAGTCAATCATGTCATGCTGCATACCAATTAACCAGATCTCACTAACCTTCACCAACTCTATACCGGTCACACCAGGTCCAATCTGTGTCACAACTTTCCTCAGATCTTCATCTCCCCAGCTCCTAGGTACATTACCGATAAATAATCGATGCCTTGCTTGTGACGTTGAACATTTTATTTTTTTACCCTGAGTAGAATACGAACAAAGTTGTATTTGAGTGTTCCTCGATGTTCACGCAATTAGAACAAGGAAAAGGAATGAAAAGAAGAGTTACCATACTATTTCAGTAATTATTTCTTTAAATTTCCTTGTCAGGTATTTTGGTTTTCGACCTCATGCCTACTGTTTGCTTTTGTCAAGAGAGGGACTATATAACAAGGCCATATTGTCTTAGTACCTTAAAATCAGACTCGTTCAGCACCTCAATGGCTTTGGATGCCAATTCCACATTTCTAAAAGTAACAAAAGCAAATCCCTTGTTTTCTGCTGAATCTTTGGCTTTCATGATTCGGACCTACAGCCACAGATAAAGTTATAAGTCTTCATTGTCCTCAAAGAGGAAGGAGAGACGATATGTCGTAAATGACCATGGAGTTCATGTCCTATTCAAAAGAAAAAAAAAGAGCGGTGAGGTTCACCTCAGCAACTTCTCCAATGGACTTGCAGAAAGTTCCCAGATCCTCCTCTGAAGCATCATGAGGTATGCCACCGATGTACACTTCTGAACCATGAGGTGGAAGGGCAAGAAGTTCTGCATGTTTTTTCTTCTCATCCTGATCCACAACCATTGTATCATTGCCATCAAGCGTTTTATGAGCATCAGTCCCATCGACATTATCATCATTATCCTCCTCCTCCACCTCCTCCTCCTCCTCCTCCTCCTCCTCCTCTTCTTCTTCAACTTCCACCTCCTCTTCTTCTAACTCTTCTTCTATCTCTTCCACTTCCTCCTCTTCTTCTACTTCCTCATACTCAACCTCTTCATCCATTTCCTCCTCAGGATCATTCTCTTCTTCGAGGTCAACCCTCTCATTGGATCCAATTGGCTTTTCCGGCTCAACTGGTTTAGTAGCTGATGATGCATTTGCCTTTGCTCTTGGCATTCTAGGTATCTAACTAGGAAAGCTTGCAAGGAAACTGTGGAGAAGGCAAAGGGGCCAGAAGAATCCATGGGAAGAAGAATATAAATATCGAAAAGAAGAAAAGCAATAAAGGTGATAAGGAAGATCAGAAGAGCATCAAACTCAATTGAGCCAGTGTTATGAGATACGAAAGGGAGTGTTGCCATGTGAAAGAGTTATTATTGGAGATCATGCTAACATAAGTAGGACTCAGTAGAGTCAGACAAAACTGATGTTTGAATGACAAAAATGGATAGTTAAGGTTGTTGCAATTTCAAGAAATGAATCTTGAACAGAACGAGAATGCTGCAAGAAAAGGTGATGACAAGTTTAGGTGTTCCCATCATACTCATTTGAGGGGCAAGCATCAACCCAATAACAAAATGAAGAAACAAAGAATCAGACGAGTTCAGAAGTTTGTAAGGAAACAGCCATGGTGCTTGAAGGTAATAACAGATTATGAGACAATGTTAACAAGATAATTTGTCCACAGTTCTATTTAGAGCCACTCAGATAAAAAGGAAGTGACTGTTCCAACATCTAGGAGATTCAAGCCAGAACAACTGTCCAATCCCACACAAATAATACCAGTTCCAAAATAAACGTACCAATCTGAGCACCTTCCTGCAATAAATTGATAAGGACTAAGATTGGTGTGTATACGATATGCCAAAGTTACTATTAAATAGAATTTCAATGTTCGAAAAGAGACCTATCATGTTCTTTGTGATATCAGTACTTCTTGCAAGTGATATAACATGTTGGAGTGCATCGTGACATTATTTTGGGATGGGGAACGGCAAATAATTGCGGTAATTGCATACAAAGGCCACAAGATTTCAAGTAGAGATTCAACTATTAGAGTTTAGACAACTCCTGAATTGGCCATCGAGTGCTCTAATCCAAGAACAAAGCCCTGAAGATGAATGACATTCCATTCCATGGCATTGGAAAGGCAGGAGTCTCATCATACACTTGGTCCTACCTGGTGGTATGATTAATAACCAAGCCAATAACAATAAAATCATACAGCTTCAAAAGCAAATCATGATTTCTCTGGAAGCCAAATCCGTAAAGATAGCCTTGTTATGCAAGTTCAGCTAATTATAAAAATACAGCAGGACTATCTGCCAGATTCTCATGCTTTGATTAAGTCCACGAGGGTGGAAGTAGTAGATAATGAACATGCATGCAACTCATAAATTTGGCATCAATTTTCTTCGCTGTCGTAGAGTGGTCGATTTCTCATAGAATCTTAACAACACACGACAATTTAAGTGAAACCGTGAGAAAGAACAAGAGTGCAAGGTTTGCAAAAGAAGAACGACCTAGATTGCTCACAAGCTCCCCGAGATACATGTGACCAGTGGCCTCTCAAACCCACTGTTATCGGCGATACCCAACATACAACGTGCAAAGATTTACAAACCAAAAGAGAAGAAACAAATTATCCACATTCAGACAGACCCACAACAACTCAATGAAATGAATATGAGGAAGAGAAGTGACCCTGGAGTAACTGATCCACTTTTTTTTCTTCTTTAGGTCATCCATAAGGTCTCCATATTTGATCCATGGGCAATGAGTTTCGCCGTATCGGCGGTATCCGTACTTAGCTTTTTTTATGGCATGGCCGAGATTGCAATGTTTATAGTCATCAAACATCCAAGCATTGGTCTCCTCGTTCGAGCAAAGACGCCCCCAGAAATTCCCCGAACCGAAAAACAAACACCGACCTCCCATTTCCCTGGCGGCAAAACCTCAGATTAAACCGACCACAAACGTCGCTGTCGAGGGAAACGAGGTTTTCCCCACCACAGAACGACCCTCTGCCTAAGATCTAGCAGCTAGGGCCAAGCAAAGCACGATTCCAACAAAATCCCGCACAGAAAAACCCCCCCGTACTCCGAACCCACGCGCGAAATCAACTACGGTTTGCTCCGCCGCCGAGTCGCGTTCTCCTGATCCCACGAATCCGTCGGAGAAAGACGACGCCGTCGCGCGCACGCGATTCGGACTCTCACACAACATCTTGCGGAGGGTAGAGAGAGAGAGAGGGAGAGAAGGAGAGAGAGAGAGTACCGTAGGGCGAAGCTGTGAGGGAGACTAGGGTTTTCGAGGCAGGCGAAGGCGAGTGGAAGGGAGCTGAAGTTCGACCCTGACCCCCCTCTCTGCTTCTTCTCCTTCTTCTTCTTCGGGCTCGAGACAGCGAAGAGCATCGACTTCTCTCTCTCTGTTGCTGTTTTCCGTCCGATAATAATTTCCTTTTTCCCTTTCTCTTTTTTTTTTCCATTTCTACTATTCGCCTAGACAGTATCTTACGATAGATTCTGAAATGAAGGTGGAGATGATCACGATGATTACCATTGTAGATGGTTCGGTTTTAGAAAATAATTTTGCAAAAAAAAATGATTATTTTTATCATTCAAAAAAATAAAAGAACAAAATTTTCATCGTCCGCGAAAATAGTTAAAGGTAAATTGTTATCGATAATAAAAAAAATTTCCGTTGACTAATTTTTCTAAACCATATAAGGAGACTTCTTTTGAAAATATGTTTCCGGACTTTGAATTTTCTGTGAAACAAACGCGTCCTTAAATATGAGCACTATTTTCTCGACAAGTCGTGAGACAAAATTAGAGCTGTTATGTCGTATTTTTTATTTTAATTTATTATGTTAATTCGCGTCCATCTTCTTCTCTTCTCTAAAATTCACGAGCGAGTTGTAAAGTGATTTTTCTTAAGAATATCGGTGAAAGACGTCTGCAATAAATACTTTGTAATTAACCTGCGCTGAGGGAATGTAAAGAGATGATTATAGATAAAAATCTCACACATCGCATGAACTTTTACTTGGAAAAAGTGACTGGTCAAAGCAGAATTCCATCAGCTTACAAGACAATCGACAACTTACGAGCTTGTCGACGATGGAGGCAACCGACAACGGGCTGTGCAAAAGCGATCGACGAAAGCATTCGCTAGAATTTCAGAGGAGTTTGATCAACAACAAGATAGACAGCAAGTGTCCTAAATTTTGGTCAAGTGTGAAGCAATGTTATAAATGCATCGCCAATCCATCGGTCGAAAACAGAGACAGTAGATCGACGTGAGCATAAAACTGCTTAGTGGTACCATAAGAAGAGTGGAAAAAATAGAACGAGACGCTTATGTCTTATGCTAAGTGCGGTCAAAATTAATAACACACCGCCATGTTTCTTCTTGGTAAATTTTGGCTCAATAGAGGACGAATATCCTGTGGAGCTTTTCATACTTAGTTATCCAAGCTTCTGGGAGGAGTTTAACAAGCTCAAATCTAGAAATCTGTCTAGAAATATGTACATGACATGTTGCGTAGTTATTGTCCACCAATATCATCAAAGCTTCCTCTAATACTGGAAACGAAGTCTATGACATGATTTTGAACCCTATACACCATTTGATAGTGCAAAGTAGCAACAATAGAATTTGCAAATTGGGGAGCCACGGTAATTTAGAGTTTGACTTTCAAAGCAATAAAAAGTCAACGGTCAGAAAAGTGCCACGTTGAAATTTTGAAAGAAGGTGACAAACACACTTCCAGTATTTAAAGTAGTCTTGACTGTCTTAATACAGACATGTTGGTAGTTAATAAATCCTGTACCCATAAGTGCCATTCAAAACAATAGGAAACCTTTTTGATCGTAAAATGATAAAACAAGACAGAATGCACTGTAGTGCAAATGAGTATATCCTTGCCGAATCCATTGGCAAAGGAATTTAAGAGGGATTTGGAAAGTAACGAACGGTTCTTGTTGAGTAGCAAGGATATGATTCTGATTAAACCGAGTAGACTGAGCATATTTTTTTCAACTCTTTTGGAGCGTGACGGATTAACTATCTAATAAAATAGATAGGAGAAAAATAGGACGTTTGTTTAGCAAAAGCAGCAAAGTATTTACAAGAGGGAGGGTGGTAGGGAGAGATATTCTCAGCTTCATTGAGGTAAGTGACCTCACAAAGCCAATTGATCTAAGGTGCTCCATGGTCCAGACTTACAAAGTGGAGTAAATGGAATTGAGGAGAATGGAACATCTACTAATGGTGGAGAAGTTCTGGTTAAGTGTTTTCACTCGTGGTAAGGTAATGCTTTACTTTCAAACTCTGTTAGTATTACAAATCTTAAAAGGATATCATAGCTCGTGATCTTTGCCTTTTATATAGCGAAAGGAGTTATGTTCAAAATAAGAAATTAACAAATACATGTACAAAGAAGAACGTGTCTAGGGATTTGTAACTTATTATTAATACTTGCAAATAGGATTGGGAACTATTATGAATTCGAAATTCATAACTGCTGGTGGGACATAATATAAAAGCATCTGTCATAATCCTAGTGACGAACACACATAATTAATGACGGCACAACTGTTTATGCAATTTTACCTTTATTTTCCAAGTAATTTACAATTCAGCAACCTCTCGATTTTCCAAGGCTATCTATATTCTCGCGACCTTTTCATTTATTGCTATTTGCACTTTAAATTTCTTTATGTTTCGAGCCATTTACTTTCCCATCCAAGATCGGCAAAAGACAATTTCAGGGCCTCTTCGATAAATTCGATCCATTACATTTTTAAAAGATCTTTGGCTTTTTCTATAAAACGGTACGAAAATGGACACGTTAAAAAATGACGGATGTCGGGCCTTCCTT